>BSBK01002836.1:0-500000 GCA_027943335.1 Chamaecyparis obtusa | reverse complement strand
TAGTACTTAAGCATTCAAGTTAAGATTAAAGAGCTAAGAAAAAATATTTAATTCAGTGAACACTGATTCACCCCCCACTCTCAGCATTCCCATTCCTAACAATTGGTATCAGAGCTCTAGTCATTAGCAAAGAAGTTTAACCACTTGAGGAGATCATGGAAAAAGTAGAAATGAAACATCTGAAAAAGAATCTTGAAGCTTCTCTTGAAGACCTGGACATATCTGAAAAAGAAATTGAAGAACTGACAGAAAAAGTCAGTGATGCTCAAGCAGTCATAAAAAGGCTAAGAAAAGATTTGAAAGAATGCTCTACCAGTGATTTAGGGATAATGATCAAGAAGTTGAATGAAGAAAATTCATCCCTGAAAGAACAGATTGAAGAATTAGATGATAAGTTGACTAACAATAAGGAAGTCTATGATGAACAGATCAAAGAGAACCTCCAACTTAATGAAGAATTGAGGCAAGCAAACATGGAAATTTTGGAGCTAAGGAACAACAAAGAAAGCTTGGAATCTAAATTGAAGGAGGAAAAGAATCACATTGATAAATTGCACACCAATTTTGATTTGATAGAATCTCAGTTGTATGCAAGAAGACTTAAAGGAGATACTAGCTGCATTGGATACAATGAAGCACAAAATTAGATTGACAACATGCGAGCAAGAATGAAAGAACCAGAAGACACCTCAGATTCTAAGGAGAGTGGAATTCAAACTAAAGATCATGTTGAACCATCCAAGAATGAGTGCAAGCTAGTAGATTGAACTTGTTATGCTTGTAACAAGCATGGACATATAGCAAGGAGTTGTACAGAGGCAAGAACCTTCAATGGTTACTATTATTCATGCAATAAATTTGGTCATAGAGCTATGAATTGTAAGACAAGTCAAAAGAACAAGACTCAGCATAATCAAAGAAATCAAAATCAACCAAATGTAAGAAGTTCTTAGAATGTTATATGTCAAATATGTAGCTATAATGGTCACTCATCTAGACAACGTAAAATGGTAACCCATGTCAATGCGTCGAGGAATATAAGGCCTCCAGTCATTTGTCACTCTTGTAACAAGGCTGGACACATCTCAAAGTTTTTTAGATCAAGGACGCAAAGTCAAGAAAGCCCTAAAAATCTTGAAGAACCAGTATTGGATACCGAAGGAGAAGTCAAGTTTGTGAAAGCTTCAGAGGATGTGAGCTTGATTTGGTCTGAGGTGAAGAAGGATAAGGTTGATGAGAATGTATTGAATGCATCCACAGTGGACACACCCTCTACATCTAGATGAATGGCCCTCAGGGTCATAGGGGGAGCTAATTTAGCTTTGAACTATTGCGTAGCTGATATACTCACCCTCTGAGTATGCACCTTTGGAGTTAACCTTTTGGAGACTAGAAGAACCTATGTGCAAGAGTGCACTAGCTGATTGTTTGCAGAATGAAAGTTAGAAATTTTTAGTGACAACCTGGTTTACACGACAAGCATTAGTGGCATAATTTCTACTTTAAAGTACACAAAAGTTTGTAGATCTCTCATTACATTTGAATTAAGAGTGATTGGAGAGTAGAGGAGCCTTAGAATTTGATTATGAAGGATTGCTAAATTTATTCACCAGTGATTAGCAGTACATTTAATTGGTTGCAGAAGCCCTAATTTATCATGCCAATTCAGAAGTCTTTGAGATCATTTGGAAAGTGATATACAAGTAAGTAATGGCTACTCCCATTGTATTTGATGTGGTGGAGAAGAAGAGATATGTGTTTAAGAGGCATCAGTTCAAGTCAACATTAGATGACCTAGAAGGTGCATTCTTCGGCACTCCCATAGGTGTTATGCATGTCGAAGATATTAGGGAATACATATATTGCAAGAGGGAACCAGTAGGTTTGGATAGGATAAGAGCGCACATGGAAACAATGATGAAACCTGATAAAACCTTCATGGATGAGTATGCATAGCTTGAAAACCATCTGATAATTGAATATGTGATTGCATATGAGTTCTATGAGTCTGAATGGATAAAGATTCTACTTAGCAGGATTCATGACGACCTATTCTGGATAGGTGAAGTTCTAGTAAGGATCACAAGTGACCTAATTCATGAGATGACAAGTCTTTCTAAGAAAGGCATCATTCTTCCAGTGGGAAAGGATGTGAGAAAAATTGTTGAGAAAGCATGCAAATCAAGGAGTGATAGGCGCGTAATGACTATAGAGCCTATTGAGAAAAATTACATCAAATTGATGTCCATGATACTGGGATACAGGTTCCAGCACACCAGTAGAGTAAATAGTGTGTTAGAAGCCACCATTCTAGTAGCAATAAGGTTGGTATGAGAGAATGGAGAGTTTAATTTGTGTGAGATCTTGCACACACAACTTATAGACAACATAAGAGCCATCAAGCATGACAAGACCAAGATATTCAGGTTTGGGTCTCTAATAATCTATATGTACTTCCATATTCTTGGAAAGGTGTCTGATTTGTATCTAGATAAATCTATTCCAACTAAGCCATATATATCCTTTGAGGCATCCACATAAAGTACCCTTAAGGATTACATTACTCTAGAATTGAAGACATTTAGGGTCAAAATTCAGATGAGATATAGGATTCTAGAAAGTATTGTTGAGAAATACAAAGACACAATTTGTTTCATGGTAGAAATTGATACAACATGCATGAAGGCTATTGAACCAAGAAAAAAGTGGATTCATCCACTGGGATATGAAGTTGAAGAGCCTATTCTAGAGGCTTATGCTCAAGTTATGTTTTCAGCACCTAAGGACCCCAATGAACCTAGATGGGGAACTTATGAAGAGAAAACAAGAGAAGTAGATGTTGTATTGAACAACATAATAAAAAAGAGAAAGGTTGCCAAAGTCACTTCAGAGATTTTGAAAATTCATGGAGTATCCCAAGAAGACCTAGACAAAGCAAGGAAAGAGAAGATTGCTTTGGAAATAGAGAGCGCAGCTGCAACAAAGACATAATCTGATGATCCAAAGATGAAAAAGGTAAAAATTGAGAAATCTAATGATTTGAAGGGTAAAATAGATGATACCCCTTCTGCACCTAAGGTAACCATTGACCTTACTACTACTCCTGAGTATAAGGCAATGCCTAAGATGAAGAAAGAGATTAGCACTAGTCATCCATCCTGACAAGTAACAAGAAATAGAAAGAACACTCAAGCACCTCCAGAAGTAAGTTTCAAACCTAGTCTCATGGTGTTGAGCTCAAGGATTATTGATAAAGGAAGGATAGATCAAGTAGGGAAGTTATATGAGAAGTATAGTAAAATTGATAAATAAGAAATTCATGGAATGATTGTCAAACATATGCTGAAGTTCAAAAAGATAGTCCTAGAACTGAAGACTATGATTCCAGATAATGTTTGGAACATATTAGAATTCCTAAAGAGGCAAGAAAAAGAGGAAGATCTTGTTAGGAATGAATGCTTAATATATCCTATGGGGGATTATTAGCAGCCATTCTGTAGTAGTTGTTTTTGCATTCATGACTATGATTGTCATTGATGTCAACACAGTGATCTACTGAAGATTAGCAGAGAAGCATAAAGTGTTTGAGTTAGCGCACTTGGGATATTGAAGATGAAGCTATGTGCAGTTAAGGACTTATTCTATGATGTGTTATTAGATTGTGGTTAAGAGCGTAGATAGTAATTCATTTATTCATGGAAGTTATGAGGAAATCAGTGGAAGTAGTATTCAAGCAATGTTCCTGAGTAGCAGTTTGTAGAAATCGGATGATATCTCCTAATCAGGATGGAATCTGGTTATGCACAGTTAGAGAGAAGTTGGAGACATGTTGATAGTGATGTGGTTGACAGTGCAAGATCTGATGTTGCATGAGTGAAGAATTATATTGATTGGAAGCCGACAATTTTGTGTAATTTTGATGTAACATGTGGAAACTTTTATTTTGCAATTTGTATGCTGACTCATTTGTAATTAATTGAGTGTGGTATAGAGGAAGGAATGTATTCCTTGTTGTAATATGGAATGTGATGAATGTAAGTGTATTGTGAAAGAAAAATTGTTAAAAGAAGATATGTGAAGTACTGAGATCTGGTGTTGAGATCTGAAGAAGGATTTGGTGCGGTTTGGCAAAGTCAAAGAAGGAGTATTGAATTGTTGAGGTCAGTAATCTTTTGGTATTATTATATTGAGTAATACAAGATCAGTTGGACAGTGAGTTTGGTGATCTTACCTTGAAGCTGTTTGGGCAATGGGTCCTTCTATCTTCCATAACTCCTAACAAAGTTAGAATCTTTTAACAGGGATTAAAAATCTCCTAAAAAGGATTCATATGTATTGAATGTATTTCATAAGACTCCTAAAAGATTCCATCCTTTCACAAGGAATATTCATATTAGTGCATCTTTTGTGGGCATCATTCCCACCGGGGTTTACTCTTTGATCAAGAGGTTCCCTAGTCAACATATCTTGTGTCATTGTGTTATTGTGCATGTATATCTTTCTATGGTTGCTGGTTACATTGCTTACATGGTTAAAATATATTGAAGTTGATAAAAGTTATATTTATCTGATAACTAATTCACCCCCCCTTTCAATTATCTTGGTGGACTTTACTTTCTAATAGATCTGAGAATAAGAGAGAAGATCTTAGATGAGAGTTTTCTATTATGTTCTCTAGAGGAGAAAAAGTTGGTGTTAGATCTGGTGAAGCCACACCTCAGAACAAAAACAAGAACCTTACATATAATGGACAAAAACTTTGAGTTAGTTGCAAAGGAAACAAAGAAATCCTTTGAGAAGGTCTTCATGAAAAGACACATGTATCCAGCTACTGTGTCCACAGCTCAAGTGCCCACAAAAGTTGCAAAAGAGCTAGAGACCTTAAACATCCCATCTACAGGTCCACAAGATTTAGCGCATGTAGTTGATGCACCCAAAGAGGCAAAGAAGTTTGTGCCCATGACAGAAGTACACAAGAATGAAACAATTTTCATTGACAATGTTGAGATTGCAATGGCGGCCTCAGATACTGATTTGGACAAGTTTTAAGAAGCCTTTGTAAGCACTTAAGAGGCTGAAAATATTTGTGGACTTTACTTTCTAACAATTGGTATTAGAGTGGTAGGTCCTTGAAAGAAAAGTTTAACAGCTTAAGGAGATCTATGGCGAATTTCAGGAAAGAAAGCCCTAAGTTTGATGGAGTAAATTTTGACAGTTGGAAAGAAAAGATGAAGAAACATCTACTATGTTCAGGACCAGGTTATTGGTTGATTACAAAGAATTAGAAGACTATCATTGATGAGGATAACATTGAAACATGTACTAATGATGAAAGAGATCTATTCATGTGTAACATACTTGCTAGAGAAGCACTCATGTCAGCCCTTCTAGAGAATGGGTACAGTCAGGTAAAATATTTGAAAACATCTCATAAAATTTAGTTAGCTTTATAGTCTACTTTTGAAGCTGATGAACATACAAAGAAAGTCAGATTACATAATTGGATATGTGCTTTTGAAGATATAAGAATGATGGAAGATGAATCTGTTAGAAGCTATATTGGTAGAATGTCAGAGATTGTTGCAGGTATAAAATCTTGTAGTGGAACAAAGACAAAGAATGAAGTGATATGGAAACTTTTGAGGACATTGAATCCTACATTTAAGTAGACAACACAAATGATTGAACAAGTCATACCTTGTACTATGAACTTTACAAGAGAGACTTTTCTTGGAAGATTTGAAGTAGCTGAAATGAACCTGAGGTTATTAGGAGACCTACCTAGAATGAAGACAACATTAAGTGCTCTTAGTGTTCATCCTAATTTGTTAAGAAGCATCTGTGTGAGCAGAGATTATGCTAGTAGCAGCAGATCTAGAAATGAAGAAGAAAGGAAGATTGAAGAAGGTATTACCTTGCTTGTGAAGAGAGAACCAGATGGTAAGAAATTTTTTAAATGTTGGACTTGTCAAGAATATGGTCATTTTGCATCTAAATGTCCTAAAAGAGTCAAGACATATAGGAATAACTTTAATCCTAGAAGATCTAAAGAATGTTACTATGCAAATGATGAAGAATTTGAAACTAGTTTAGAGAAATCTTTGAGTGAAAGTGATACTAAGAACAATGATGATATAGGATTTGTAGCAATTAAAGAAGAAAATCTTGTAACTGAAATTAAGGAAGAAAAGGCTTTAGTTTCTCAAGTAGAAAAGAAAGCTAATTGGATTATAGATAGTGGTTGTTCACATCATATGACTGGAGACATGAAAAAGTTCATAAAGTTTAACAATTATGATGGAGGAGTTTTTTAGAGTTGGAAACAATGCACCTTGTTTGATTAAAGGTATAGGATCTATTACTCTTGATGGAAAGACTAATACTGATGATGTTTACTTTGTGGATGGTTTGAAACATAATATTTTGAGTGTTGGACAATTAGTTGATAAGGGATATCAAGTTTGGTTTACTAAGAAAACATGTGTGATAAAAGACAGGGATGAAAATCTGATTGGTACTAGATCTAGAACCAGAGGTAATGTATTTCAGTTGAATCCTACTGAGATGACATGTTTGATTACTAAGATTGATGATAGTTGGTTATGACACATAATATTTTTTCATATAAACTTTGATAACATTGAGAAAGTAAGTATTACTCTTATAGTAAGAGATTTGCCTAAAATTATGAAGCCTACTAACATGATGTGCAAGGAATGTGTGATGGCTAAGAAGAAGAGAATCTCATTTCCCAACAAGTTTACAATAGCAGAGAAGCTGGAGATTGTTCATAGACTTGAGCGGTCCTACAAGGACTAGAGGATTCTATGGAGAAAGGTACCTTATGATTCTTGTTGATGACTTTACAAGAATGATGTGGATTGCATTTCTTAAAGAAAAATCTGAAGCATTTGATAAGTTTAAGATCATTAAGAACAAAGTTGAGAATGAATCTGGGATGAAGATTAAATGTTTGAGATTAGATAGAGGTGGAGAATTGACTTCTAAAGAATTTAACATATTTTGTGAAGTTAATGGTATTAAGAGATAGTTTTCATCCCCTAGGACACCTGAACAAAATGGTATTGTAGAAAGAAGAAATAGATCAGTAACTGAAGCAAGAAGAGCTATGTTATTTGAGAATGACTTAGCGAAGATATTCTAGAGAGAAGTAGTGAAGACAACCATGTATACAATGAATAGAGTACAAATCATAGCAGACACATACAAGACACCCTACAAACTATGGTTTGGACATGCACCATCAGTTAAGTATTTTAGAATTTTTGGAAGCAAATGTTATATTAGAAGAGATGATGACATTGGAAAGTTTGATCCTAGAAGTGATGAAGGTATATTTCTTGGTTATTCATTGAAGATCAAAGCTTATAGATGTTACAATAAGAGAACTAAGACTATTGTTGAGATCGCAAATGTTAAAGTTGATGAAAAGTTTAGAATTCAGGAAAGAATGTGTGATTATGAATCAAATGAAGGAACTCACCCTAGACCTAACCCTGAGACCACTGAATTATTTTATGAAACTGATAGTGATTTGTTGAATCAAAGCCATAGTGAGGTAATTGAAGAACCGACACTTGAAGTAAAATCTGAGACAGTGACACCTACCAAGAATCTATTAAGGAATCATCCTGTTGAGAAGATTATTGGAAGCATAGACAAAGGAGTTTAGACTCGAAATAAGGTACAAGAATAGTTATGTTTGATTTCTCAAATTGAACCTAAATCTACTAGTGAAGCTTGTGAAGATGAACATTGGATTAAAGCTATGAAAGATGAACTAGATCATATTGAAAAGAAAAAGACATGGGAATTGGTCCCTAGACCTAAAGATAAGAATGTTATAGGAACAAAATGGGTATTCAGAAACAAGATGAATAAACAAGGAGAAGTGGTAAGGAACAAAGCAAGATTGGTATGTAAAGGATACTCACATCAAGAAGGAATTGACTATGAACAAAGTTTTGCACCAGTAGCAAGAATTGAAGTAGTAAGAATTTTTTTGGCCTATGAAACTTTTATGAAATTCAAAGTGTATCAGATGGCTGTGAAGTCAACATTTCTGAATGGAGAATTGGAAGAAGAAGTTTACATTGAGTAGCCTAAAGGTTTTCCTTTAACTCAAGAAGGAGACATGATATGTGTTAGTAAATGAATTTGTCTCTCTCAGAATTTATTTCTAATGCTCTATTGCCCACTATGAAACATTAACCCTTTACTAACAAATAGATTAAACTTAGGTGTTTAACCCTCTGAATTATGGTAAAGCTCCTAGAAATATTTTCAATGAATTTTTAGGCAAAAGAATAATGCATTTCTGCAAATATCAAACTTTTGACCAGAAAGTTGGTAAAGCTAAAATAGTAACTCTCATCAATATGATATAATAATTGTGAAATGATTGCAACTAATAAACCTGAAGCTCACAGACTTCAATGAATAAAAACTACACCAATCTAAAACAAAACTTTAAATTTAGATTCAAAGAAAAACATAGACATTCAATTAAGAAATTCCATTCAATGTAGAATACCCCAATAGAGATCCACTCAAAAATATAAACCAATAGATCTATACTGATAGGTTTCTTTCATTCACTGATTCAGGAAAAACTTAATTCAAGTCCTTACAGAAAATACTAAAACTTCAACTATGCTATTACTTAAGTGTGAATAAACTAAGTAACATCCCTTTCAATAGTTTTTCCTAGCTTTTATAGCCATTAATTACAATTATAAAAAATAATAAAGTCTTTAAAACTCCCTGAGTTTTAGATACCAACTGTTTAAGATAACTAGAAAATGCTAAAAATAGTAAACAAGAAAATTGAAAAACAAGGACCCATAAAGTGTGGAGAAAGACCACCAATCTCGGCTAAGTTGGATGCTTTAGATTCAACTCTAGGATGACCTAGGTGCACATGCCTACTTCCAATCCTCATGAGATAATGACACCCTGATAACTGTTGCATGATACGAGAGGCTAATGACGACAATTCTTTATCCAAGAACCTTCTTGTCCTTACAGATTTGATTCAGCCTTGATTTATGAGACTCCAAATGATCTACACAGACAGCTAGCATAGCTTTAGTGTTAGCTATGGAGGTAAGATCTTCTGTCGTGAGCTCTTTTCTATCTCTAATAGCTTTTATTCCTGCCTCCAACTCCTGAGCTATCTTCTCCACTTTCTTTACATCTTGAGTTCCCTCATCTATTAGAAAAATGTTCAGGCATTTGAGATGTTTTTGCATGGTATCGATCAAGCCCTTAAGATCATTGAGTAGGTGAGTCACCCCATCACAACTGTCCTTAATAATTAAGTTTCTCCACTCAACACTCTTCACGAAAACATATAGGACCTCCTCGTTCATGCCATGAACTGGCTTTTCCAAAAGGAAATTAGGCACCCCATAATGATCAATCTCTATCAGCTGATCAGCTATACCAGTCCACTTTTTCCTTTCCTTCCTCCATTCTATCAGTTCATCCAACAACTATGAGATGACTTTCATCACAACTCCATGAGTCTTAATTAATTGAGTGACATAGTCACCTCCCCACTGGATCATGCTCATGACCCATTTATTAAAAACTTCTACTACCATTTTATTTCTCTAAATCTAGTCCAGTGTTTTACAGACTTCAGGCGAATGAGGGTCAAATGTATGAGGCACCTAAGCTAATGAAAGTGGACTGGACTCTTGCACTGCTTGAATGAACTCTGCTAATCTCTATATGGTTGCCTTCAATTCTTTCTTGTCCTTCTCATCCTTGAAAGTGCTATGTAATATCTTTCATGTAGAAGATTCTAGGTGTTTTGCATCTGCTGCCCTACTTTCCACCCCTAAGTCTATCCTTTCAATAGTGAAGTCTTCAACTAAAGCTTCAGAAACCTATTTATCAGACTTAGGTATTGCATGTTCTACTATCCATCTTCTAGTTTTCTCATCTACATTAGTCATTGATTCCATCTTAATTCTTTTAGGCTTCACTATAGCCCCCAAGCACTTACTAACCATGTCTTCTATCGGAAGAGTTATCAGTAAGACATTCCTTTTCTTGTTGTCAATAGAACTTCCTAACCAATTGAGAGTAGGCGATGGAGTCTGTAAAGTGTCACTTACTATGATTGCTGAGGGTTCCCCAAAATCTAGCTAATTGCTCTTTGGGGTCATTGTGTCTCCCTCTACATTATCTGAATGAACTTGCTTTGTCATTTGAGTGTCCATGAGATCAAGATCTATGACCCCATTTTCATTAACTAGCTTATTAATTTCTTTACCAACTCTCCCTCTTAAGTTTCTTCTTACTAGTGAGGAGCTAGGGGAAGCTTGTTTCACCAAATTAGGTGAAGACTTCTTCTTATTTCTAGTACCTACAAGGGAAATATTTTTGTCAGCAGTAATAATGGGTTTGACAATATTTTTAGCATGTACAACTTTTATGGGATTATGTCTTCTTAAAATAGGGGGCCTCTTACTATTAACTCATTTCTCAGTTCTCTTAATCACATTGAGAGTCTTGATTATTAGGCTCTCTCTCTCATCAATACCCCAATCTATTTCAGGAAGTGGTGCACCCCTATCTTTGGTTTCATAATGCTCATCAATTACCTCTACCCCATCATCTTCATCTATTGTCGAGATGTCAATTTGAATATTTAGGGTAACAATTTGTCCTAAGGTAAACCTAGACCAGGTCCTTCTTCTCACTTCAAAATCATCTGCACAGCCCTCCCAGTAATCCTCTATTTGAGGAATGTGTTGAAATTCAAAGGGCAAGTTGACATGTTGAGTAGTGTATCCCTTGGTATCAAAATCTTTTCTGAGTGCAAACGTCTTCAAATTCAATTTCCTTAATTCGTGCTCTAAATTTAGGGCATCTGAAGATGTTTTGCAAGTGTAATATCCCAATTCAATTGGGAAGCTATATTTTTCTCTACCCTTCCTTTCCTTGACCCCTTTATGCACATATGCCAGTTGGCAAGCTACTTATGCAATGATTAAACTAAAAAAATCATATATGGGTAATTTAAATGGTTCTCCTTCGAAACCACCCACTCTGAGATACGTGAATCTTCTAAACTGGATGAAGAAAATTCCATAAGTGTTGATGAAGGTTTTCCCCTCTTTTGACATTCTTTGCTCAGTATTCCCTTGTAGTTCATATGCCAACCTTCCAAAGAAAACTCCAATAACTTTCAGAAAACTATCAACATGAAATTATTTTTGAAGGTGAGGGTAGTAATCGTAAACTTTCATATTTTAGAGAGATTGCTCATGGAATAGGCCTTTCCACTCTCTGGTACAAGCCAAAATGTAGAATAAGTAGGAGGACATATGAAAGCTACTGCCAGTTGGAAAATTTACCAACTGATGATTGAGTTCATCAGCAATGGTTTCGGCCCAGTCTATATATTTTTCTCCTCTGAGAGTGACCTGGATATAGAAGTACATCTAGTCATGCCAATAGTATGCATGCTGATTTATTTTAATTCTATTTAGAATTATGAATAGATCAACTACTTCGGGCTTAAAATGATCTACAGTGAGTGGCTTTAGAATCTGAGACCCTCCCTTTTGAGCTTTGAGCAACCAGTATTGGGCTATTTCATTCCGGTAGACTTGTCTCTTAGTGGTGAAGATTGACTAGGATGAGGGGATATTCCAACCTTCATATGGGTCTCTTTTTGGAATTCCTAAGGCCTTTTGAATGAAATCTCTGCTTATGTAAACCAATGGACTCCCATCAACCTTCTTGATACACTTCTCCTCAAAACTATATCTTTTCACACATTTGACAACTAGCTCTCGACAAGGGGATACTATAGGAAAAGCGGCTGCATCAGCTAGACCACTCTGAATGACTTTTTCTAACATAGAACTTGGAATGGCTTCTTTGAATCGGTTCATAATGTCCTCTAAGGCTCTAGTTTTAATCGGGGTGTCTTCACAATCGGGTAAGGAGCACATTAAAGGGGTGGTATTTCTAAAATTTGGAATTCGGTTCTTCATTTTAGGCTCTCAAGCTAGGAAAAACAACAAGAGATGTAGTAACTTTAAAGGAATTCAACTTTGACAAAGGAAAGAGCTTTAACTAAAATAATGGAGGCCAATGGAGAGACTCACCTGGTTTTTATGTGATGAACTAAACTCTGAGATGAGGAGAGGATACCTTCTTCCATGCTGACTGGATGAGATGTCTTGAGCATTATGAATAAAATAGGCTAATCTTTCCAATTTATCATAAAACAATTTACAAAATCCTAGGATATTCACAATAATGGAGAAATTATGTCACACAAGGTTTAATTAATGATCATCAGGTAACTCACACCACCTTAAGCATTGATTACTGTACTTTCCCAGAATGAAGTGACACTTAAATGTCATTTCGATTAATTACAATATCCTCACCATGTGTGGAAGTCATAATCAATCACCAACTATCATTTATGTCAAATCACCACTTTTCCTTTTCATAACTTACAGGCACACATTGACCCTTGAACTACGAGAGTTCATGTTTCAAGTTCAATGAGAAGGCAGAAGGACTATCCTTTGGCATGATTATAAAATAAAGCAAAAAAAAAAGTGACAAAGAAGAAATCAAAGCAAAGCACTATGCAAAAAGGGAATGTTTGTTGAACTTTGAATCTTGAACTACTAGAGTTCACGGTTCATAGTTCATTGGATGAGTGCATGCTGCAAAGATGAAACACCACTAAGTTTTCTAACAAAGAGGAAAATCATACCAAAGGATGTTATTGAACATTGAATCTTGAACTACGAGAGTTCAAGGTTCAAGTTCAACTGACAAGGTGCATATGCAAAGGATTGGAACTTTGAGTGAACAACACCTTTTTAAAAAAAATTATGAGGTGATTTTGGGAAAATTAGAGCTTGAGGAAATTAAACAAAATCTATTGATAACAATGGCTCTGACTGGGGATGAGACCTCTTGAGGGTGAAGGATGAACCTTTAGCTTTGGTTTCACAGACCAGGAAAATATTAGAACAGAAAAGAAAGGGAACAAACCAAAAAGGAAAGACTGAAAACAACACAACAAAAAGGTATATACAGGAAACAAGACTAAACCTGCTTAGAGTTTATACAACTTGAGGTCCTAACCATTAAAGGTCAGAGGTAAAATAGTACCATCCAAATGTTCTAGTTTGAAAGAATTACCTCCCAATACTTTACTAATGATGAACGGGCCCTTCCAAAGTGAATCAAACTTTTCATGGGAACCCTTGGGTTCTTGTCTCTTGTCCCATAACAACACTTGATCTCCCTCCATAAAATTTTGAGGTGTGGCTTTTTGATAAAAAAATTTCTTGACCCGAGCTTGATGTTAGGCTATTTGACTTACCATTTCTTCTCTTTCTTCCTATATTTTATTGAGATAAAAAGTTCATTTCTCAAGGGCATCCTGGTAAACCTGATCTTCAATTATTTTCTGCAGTTTCACAGTAGCTAACTCTAGAGGTAATGAAAGCTGAGCTTCAAGTACACCATAAACCAATTCAAAGGGTGACATGCCAATTTCTCTTTTTGGAGATGTTCGATTAGCCCAAAGAGCTTCAAACAGTTTCTTATGCCAATCTTTAGCATTGTCACATACTAGCTTCCTCATTATTCTGATCAAGTTCTTATTACTTGATTCTGCCTATCCATTTCCCTACGGATAGTAGTCGGATGCATGGGATAGATAGATACCATGATCATAGAAGAATAACTTTAATTCATGAGAAGAGAAATTGGTAGCATTATCTGTGACCAATTTGGTAGGAACTCCAAACCTAACCAGAATGTAATTTTTAACAAACTCACACACTACCTCAGATGTAGTCTTCTTAACGGGGACCACCTCCACCCATTTCATGAAATAGTCTATTGCAGTAAGATGTGGGTGTGTCCAACACTAGAGGGAGGGTTGATTGGTCTGATGAAGTCTAGTTACATTGCTCAAAAGGTCCTTCTATGACCACTGGTCTTAAAGGGAGAGCTACTAACTGTGGCTTTCCACCGAATATCTTACATTGTTCACAACTTGCAACCCACTTATAAGCATTGCCAAACATTCTTGGATAGTAGTAACAATTCCTAAGAATTTTAAAAGTAGTTACTGTGGAAGAGAAATGACCATCGCATGCCTCATTATGAAACTTTCTGAGCAATTTTTCTTACTGTTCTTTGTCAACACACCTCAAGAAGGCTCCATCTATACCCTTTTTATATAGTATGTCATCAACAATAACATACTTTACAGATTTTAGCCTGAGGTTCCTTCTTTCCTTTGGGGTTAAATGAGGAGGACAGTCTCCATAAGTAAGGTAGAATGTGACATCTGAAAACCAAGAATCATGTACAATGACAAAAAGAACAGAGGGCATGTTGCTATCAGGATCTTTCTTGGACATAATTTTACATAATCCTTGTCCCCAGATCAACTTTGTAGGATGAATCTCCAGGTTAAACTCCTAAATCCTAGAGATCCACGTTTCTCTATTGTTCATCCTAATCTCTTTTTGAGTTAGGATGTCTTTGATAGCAGAAGTGGGGACAAAAAAAACTAAGTGAGAGTGCAAAATATAGAACCTGCAAGCTTTTACTACTTTAACCACTACATATGCATGCTTCTCGACCAATGGATAGTTCAACTCATGCTTCTTGAGAGTGACACTCATAAAGGCAATAGGCACCTCTTCTCCCTTGTCATTTTTCTACAATAATATCCTACACACTGTATGTTCTAAGGCATAACAATGTATTATGAAGTCCTCCTTGTAATATGGGTTTATTAGTGTGGGAGCTTCTGCTATAGCTTTCTTGATGTCATGAAATGCTTTGACAGCTTCCGTGCTCCATTTGAATGGATTCTTCTCACTCATGAGACTCACCATATGCTTAGTTGTCTCAGCAAAATCTGGAACAAACCTTCTGAGGAAGTTGGTTTGCCTAAAGAAAGATTTAACACCAATCCTATTCAAAGGTAAACCAAGCTGTTGGATTTCTTTAACTCTTTTTGGATCAATCTTGATCCCTTCTTTTGACACAATGTGTCCTAACAACTTCCCTTCCGTGACTGCAAAGATAGATTTTTTGGGGTTTAAGGAGATGCCATGTTCTCTACATCTCTATAGAACTGATCTTAAATCCTTTAAATGATTTCTACACCTCTTGGAAAATACCGTCAGATCATCAAGATAAACAACTATCACCTTATTTAGCAGATGACTAAAAGAAGAATTCATTGCACGTTGAAACATGGCACCCACATTTATCAAGCCAAAAGGAATTATGTTGTAAGCATATATACTCCATGGGGTGGTAAAAGCTATTTTATGTTGATCCTGATCAACCACATTAATCTAGTTGTACCAGAGAAGCCATCCAGCATGGACATCATCTCTGAACCTGCCACAGTCTGCAGAATAAGGTCCATAATAGGGAGTCCATAGTTATCTTTTAGGCTACATTGGTTCAAGTTCCTAAAATCTACATAGATCCTGATCTCACCATTTTTCTTCCTAACATGAACTATATTCACGATCCAGGTGGAATGATGAATACGGTAAATGATATGAGATTGAAGCATCTTTTCTACTTCCTTCTAAATTGCTTCAAAAACCTTTGGATTATAATTTCTTAATTTTTGCCTAAAAGGTGAAGTACGTGGTTTGACAGGAATCTGGTGTTGGAACTTTCCTCCTTTGATGTTTTTTAAATCATGTTAGGACCAAGCAAAGGTATCCCGATACTCCTTTAATAGATTAACAAATCTTTGCTTCTCATCTAAAGTACAACATCTACCCAGATTTACACATTTAGGTTCTTCATTCTCCCCTATGTTTATCTTCTCATAGTCACTTTGATTTATATCCCCTTGTGGTAGAGATGGAGATTTTAGAGCATCATATCTATCAAATTGACTTTCAAGAGAGACAAGTCCCTTAGGAATGTGGTTCCCTTTCAATTGAAAGATTCCTTCATCTGTTACACCATTTGGGCAAAAATCATCACAGGTTGATGAAGACCCTTCAAAGAAGGTAGTGCTAAAAAAATTTTCCAACTGCAAGAATTCATCAATTTGTTTATCATCTTGAAAGACCTGTCAATGCTCAGCATTATCTGGGACTTTTGGTCTATACACAATTTCAATTTTATATGCGTTTTGCTTAAAATCTAAATGTGGCAACAATAAGGAAGAGGAAACTGCTAGAGAATCTGCTTGGCTATTTTTCTCTCTGGGAATAGCTTCTATAGAGAAGGCTTCAAGCTCCTCAATCTCATCCCAAACACAATTTCTATAGTGTTTGAGTCTTTCATTTTTTGCTAAATACACTCCTCTTACTTGTTTGACAACAAGTTTTGCATCTCCTCTTGCTCTAAGTACTTTGATACCCATTTTCTTCGCTTCTTCAATACCAAGCAAGAGAGACTCATATTCTGCATTGTTGTTCATGTTGTCAAATTCTAGCTTAAAAGCTTGTGGGAAGAAATCTCCTTCAGGTGATATCAATACAATGCCTACTCTAGAACCAACAAAAGCATAACTGCCATCAAACTCCAAAGTCCAAAGACCATCAGACTTACTAGTTGACACTTCTTTACTCAAGTTTGGTGTGGATGAGATCATATAATTTCCAAACTTAGACTCTTGGTAGAGTATCTAAGACTTGGGATCCTCAGATGGGAATACCATGTATTTTGAATTTCCCTCTGGTTGTAAGACAACCCTCTTATCTCCAACTAGAATGATTTCTTGAGACCAATCAAGTTTGATCTCTCCTCCAAGATCCTGATAGAAAGTACTACTCAACAGCATACCATACCTGGCTGGAATATCAGCTACAAGTATAGTCAATTTAATCTTCTTACTGGGGTATGCTGCAAGGGCTACTTGGGCATCTTTGATTTGTCCAACTAAGGGGACTTGTTTTGCATCTAGGGCATAGCATTTACCAAAGGTTGCAGTGAGGCAAAGATCTAGAGCTTTGGAAAATCAAGCAGGCATACTATTGTCAGATGCCCCTGAGTCTATAACATAGTTGTTCAACTTAAAGCCATGGATAAACAAAGACAAATAGAATGGCTTTGGTTTTAATCCTATAGGAGGACTCTTATCTTGTGAAGAAATCTTTTCTCATGGAGGATTTATATCTTTGGTAGCTTGGGTTTCTACCGTGGCTTGTTTTGAGAAAGCAGCATTAGTAGTCTCATTAGCATTCTTATTTATAGGAGGTTGACCTAATTTAACATGTTTGACAAGTCTTTCCAACTCCTTTGGGTTCATTCTAAGATATTCAGCAGGGGAAACTTGAATCTTAGAATTTTCACATAAATCAACTATATCAAAAGAATTAGGATTATTTTTCTTCAATGATTCAACTTCTTTAGAAAAAGAGCTTTTAAAAGTTGATGGCTTTTATGAAAAGTCTTTACCTTTGTCCCACTATTGTGATGTTGATGGTGTATCATTGGCTTGAGAATTGCGGTAACTTCTAGTCAGCATGGTACATGAAGGATCCTGTAAAGTTACCAGAATGCTTCCTCCTTGCTCAGAGTCAGACTCATATTCTATGTAATAATTTCCAGAGCTATCAGGCAACTAAGGAATTACTGCATCATTAGGTGATTCTTCTGTCAATTCTCGGTTCACATGCATTTCCATTAATCAGATCATTTCTAGATAGGAGGTGCCATCATGATCATCTGTAAGGTGGAAGGTACACATATTAGCTCTTCTAGGAGGAGCTTCCAGCAAATTCTTATCAGTCAGAGGATAATTTTGAGATCTATGACTAGGTCCAACTTGTTCAGGCATTCCTCTGGGAATATCTCGATACAAAGGAGGAGGATTAGAATTGACTTTAGGAAGCTACCTCTTGAGGGTAATCACATCATTTACTAATCTTTGTAGCATAGGATCATAAGAGGATGTATTTTGTGCATTGGGTACTTGGACATCCTTTCTCCACTCCCTACAGTGATCAAATCATCTTCTAGCTCGGTAGCTTGACTCTGAGTAGTTGCCAAGTCTACTGGTCTATTCCTCCTAAGATGAAAAATGATATCTGGGGGCATCAAATTTACAAAGAAACATTGCTGATTTTTAGGGGTGGGCCTTTTTTCTGTAGGAATTTTATGAATGACCTTGTTATACTGAGCCACATAATCTCTCATGGGCTCATGGATCTCCTTTTTCATCTGTGTGAGTTGAGCTAATAGAGAATGCTCATCATCCACACTTTTGAAGCAGCCTTCAAATGCAATTTTCATGGAATTCCAATTGGTTATGGACCCTGTAGGAAGGTGTCCAAACCACTCCACTGCTCCTTTTGTTAAGGTTTGAACAAAAATTCAGTCTGATACATCTTCTTCTTGCACTCCTAAAATACCAGTGGCTACATTGAAGGAATTGTAATGTTCTTCTATAGCTACTTTTCCATCCTCAGGATACCTTGGAAGAACATCTTTGGCTCCCTTAGGAAGAGCATGACGAGCTGCTAGAGCTAGAGGACCTACTGCATTACCCCGCGGTTGAGCCATAATGACTGTAGGAAAAATAGTTAATAGAGGAGGGGCTTGAATACCTGATAAGGTTAAGGCTTGCCAATCATAGGTCTTGGTAGATGAGTAGAAAGATTCTTTAGGAGGAGAAGAGGGTCTACTTTGAGCCTTTTTCTAGGAGGGGTGAACTCTTGTGATTTCAAGATTTCTCAATTCTTCAAAAATACTATCAAAAATACCCGCCTCTCGTTGAGACCTGGTGTAAGGTTTGGACTCCAGCTTGGCAGTTTTATGGTCTCTGAATTGCTCTATCAACTACTGTGGCTTCTCAAGCTATGGGGAGACCTCCCAACCATTCACTGATCTCTTCCTCTTCCTCTAACACCAATTGAACTTGATGATATTGTTCATTACTTGTTTTTACTTTCCAGGCCAAATTGTTTAGGTCTGCAATAATGTCCTCTTGAGTGTCATGAAAGTCTAGACCAGGTTGTAAGACTGTGGGAAGTTCAACTTGACCAGGTATTCTATTAGCAGGTAATACCATGATTACACATTAATCCAAGCAAAGACATTGGCTTACTAATTCCCTCCCCAGTAGAGTTGCCAAAAACTGTTAGTAAATGAATTTGTCTCTCTCAAAATTTATTTCTAATGCTCTATTGCCCGCTATGAAACATTAACCCTTTACTAACAAATGCATTAAACTTAGGTGTTTAACCCTCTGAATTATGGTACAACTCCCAAAAATATTTTCAATCAATTTTTATGCAAAAGAATAATGCATTTCTACAAATATCAAACTTTTGACCAAAAAGTTGGTAAGGCTGAAATAGTAACTCTCATCAATATGATATAATTACTATGAAATGATATCAACTAATAAACCTAAAGCTCACAGACTTTAGTGAATAAACACTACACCAATCTAAAACACAACTTTAAATTTAGATTCAAAGAAAAACATAGACATTCAATTAAGAAATTCTATTCAATATAGAATACCCCAATAGAGATCCACTCAAAAATATAAACCAATAGATCTATACTAATAAGTTACTTTCATTCACTGATTCAGGAAAAACTTAATTCAAGTCCTTATAGAAAATATGAAAACTTCAACTATGCTATTACTTAAGCGTGAATAAACTAACTAACATCCCTTTCAACAATTTTTCCTGGGTTTTATAGAAACTAATTACAATTATAAAAAATAATAAAGTCTTTGAAACTCCTCGAGTTTCGGATACCAATTGTTTAAGATAACCAAAAAATACTAAAAATAGTAAACTAGAAAATTGAAAAACAATGACCCATAAAGTGTGGAGAAAGACCACCAATCTTGACTGAGCTGGACACTTTAGATTCAACTCTGGGATGACCCAGGTGCACATGCCTGATTCTACTCCTCATAAGCCAATGATGCACTGATAATTGTAGCATGATACAACATGCTAATGAGGGAAATTCTTTGTCCGAGAACCTTCCTGTCGTTGCAGATTTGATTCAACCTTGATTTATGAGACTCCAGATGATCTACACAGACAACCAGCATAGCTTTAGTGTTAGCTATGGAGGTAAGATCTTCTTTCGTGAGCTCTTTGCTATCTCTAATAGTTGTTATTCCTGCCTCCAACTCCTGAGCTATCTTCTCCACTTTCTTTACATCTTGAGTTCCCTCATCTATTAGAAAAATGTTCAGGCATTTGAGATATTTTTGCATGGTATCGATCAAGCCCTTAAGATCATTGAGTAGGTGAGTCACCCCATCACAACCATCCTTAATAATTGAGTTTCTCCACTCAATACTCTTCATGGAAACATATAGGGCCTCCTCATTCAGGCCATGAATTGGCTTTTCCAAAAGGAAATTAGGCACCTCATAATGATCAATCTTTGTCAGCTGATCGGCTATACCGGTCCACTTTTTGCTTTCCTTCCTCCATTCTATCAGTTCATCCAACAACTATGAGATGACTTTCATCACAACTCCATGAGTCTCAATTAACTGAGTGACATAGTCACCTCCTTGCTGGATCATGCTCATGACCCATTTATTAAAAATATTTTATGGACTTTAGGTGAATGGGGGTTGAATGTATGAGGCACCTGAGCTAATGGAAGTAGATTGGGCTCTTGCACTACTTGAATGAACTCTACCAATCTCTATATGGTTGCCTTCAGTTCTTTCTTGTCCTTCTCATCCTTGAAAGTCCTATGTAATATCTTTCGTGTAGAAGATTCTAGGTGTTTCACATCTGCCACCCTACTTTCCACCCCTAAGTCTATCCTTTCAATAGTGAAGTCTTCAACCGAAGCTTCAAAAACCTATTTATCAGACTTAGGTATTGCCCATTCTGCTATTAACCTTCTAGTTTTCTCATCTACATCAATCATTGACTCCATCTTAATTCTTTTAGGCTTCACTGTAGCCCCCAAGCACTAACTAACCATGTCTTCTACTAGAAGAGTTATCGGTAAGACATTCCTTTTCTTGTTGTTAATAGAAATTCCTAACCAACTGAAAGTAGGAGATGGAGTCTACAAAGTGTCACTTACTACAGTTGCCGAGGGTCCCCCAGAATCTGGCTGATTGCTCTTTGGGTTCATTGTGTCTCCCTCCACATTATTTGAACCAACTTGCTCTATCATTTGAGTGTCCATGAGATCAATATCTATGACCTACTTTTCATGAATGGGCTTATTACTTTCTTAACCAACTGTCCCTCTTAAGTTTCTTCTTACTAGTGAGGAGTCAGGGGAAGCTTGTTTCACCGGATGAGCTAAAGACTTCTTCTTATTTCTAGTACCTGCAAGGGAAATATTTTTGTTAGCAATAACAATGGGTTTGACAATATTTTCAACATGTGCAGCTCTTTTGGGATTATGTCTTCCTAAAATAGGGGGCATCTTACTATTAACCCATTTCTTGGTTCTCTTAATCACATTGAGAGTCTTGATTATTAGTCTCTCTCTCTCATCAATACCCCAATCTATTTTAGGAAGTGGTGTACCCCTAACTCTAGTTTTGTACTTCTCATCAATTACCTTTGCCCCATCATCTTCATCTATTGTCGAGATGTCAATTTGAATATTTAGGGTAACAATTTGTCCTAAGGTAAACCTAGACTAGGTCCTTCTTCTCACTTCAAAATCATATGCACAACCCTCCTAGTAATCCTCTATTTGAGGAATATGTTGAAATTTAGAGGGCAAGTTGAAATGTTGAGCAGCGTATCCCTTGCTATCAAAATCTTTTCTGAGTGTAAACTTCTTCAAATTCAATTTCCTTAATTTGTGCTCTAAATTTAGGGCATCTAAAGATGTTTTGCAAGTTTAATACCCCAATTCAACTGGGAAGTTGGATTTTTCTCTACCCTCCCTTTCCTTGACCCCTTTATGCACATATGCCAGTTGGTGAGCTACTTCTACAATGATTAAACTATCAAAAGCATATCTGGGTAATTTAAATGGTTCTCCTTCAAAACCACCCACTCTGAGATACGTGAATCTTCTAAACTAGATGAAGAAACTTCCATAAGTGTTGATGAAGCTTTTCACCTCTTTTGACATTATTTTCTCACTATTCCCTTGAAGTTCATATGCCAACCTTCCAAAGAAAACTCTGTATCAACATGAAATTCTTTTTGCAGGTGAGGGTAGTAATCGTAAACTTTCATATTTTGGAGAGGTTGCTCATGGAACAGGCCTTTCCACTCTCTGGTGCAAGCCAAAATGTAGAATAAGTAGGAGGACATATGAAAGCTACTGCCAGTTGGAAAATTTACCAACTGATGATTGAGTTCATCGACAATGGTTTCAATGCAGTCTATATATTTTTCTCCTCTGAGAGTGACCTAGATTTAGAAGTACATCCAGTCATGGCAATAGTATGCATGCTAATTTCCTTTAATTATATATAGCATTTTGACCAGATCAGCTACTTCAGTCTTAAAATGATCTACTATGAGTGGCTTTGGAAGCCGGGACCCTCCCTTTTGAGCTTTGAGCAACCAATATTGGGCTATTTCATTCCGGTAGACTTGTCTCTTAGTGGTAAAGACTGACTGAGATGAGGGGATATTCCACCCTTCATATGGGTCTCTTTTTGGAATTCCTATGGCCTTTTGAATGACATCTCTGCTTATGTAAACCAGTGGACTCCCATCAACCTTCTTGATACACTTCTCCTCAAAACTATATCTTTTCACACATTCAACAACCAACTCTTGACAAGGGGCTACTATAGGAAAAGCGATTGCATTAGCGAGACCACTCTGAATGGATTTTTCTAACATAGAACCTGGAATGGCTTCTTTGACTTGGTTCATAATGTCCTCTATGGCTCTGATTTTAATCAGGGTGTCTTCACAATCAGGTAAGGAGCACATTAAAGGGGAGGTATTTTCAAAATTTGGAATTGGGTTCTTCATTTTGGGCTCTCAAGCTAAGAAAACAATAGGAGACACAACAACTTTAAAGGAATTCAACTTTGACAAAGGAAAGATCTTTAACTGAAATAATGGAGGCCAACAGAGAGACTCACCTAGTTTTTATGCGATGAACTAAGCTTTGAGATGAAGAGAGGATACCTTCTTCTACACTGACTGCATGAGATTTCTTGAGCATTATGAATAAAATAGGCTAAGCTTTCCAATTTATCATAAAACCATTTACAAAATCTTGGGAGATTCGCAATAATGGCAAAATTATGTCACACAAGGTTCAATTAATGATCACCGGGTAACTCGCACCACCTTAAGCATTGATTATTGTACTTTCCCATACTGAAGTGACACTTAAATGTCATTTTGATTAATTACAATATCCTCACCATGTGAGGAATTCATAATCAATCACCAGTTGTCCTTTATGTCAAATCACCAGTTTTCCTTTTCGCAACTTACAGGCACACATTGAACCTTGAACCTTGGAGTACGAGAGTTCATGGTTCAAGTTCAACAAGAAGGCAGAAGGACTATCCTTTGGCACAATTATAAAATAAAGCAAAAACAAAAGTGACAAAGAAGAAAGAAAAGGAAAGTGCTTTGCAAAAAGGGAACATTTGTTGAACTTTGAATCTTGAACTACAAGATTTCACGGTTCACAGTTCATTAGATGAGTGCCCGCAGCAAAGATGAAATACCACTAAGTTTGCAAACAAAGAGGAAAATCATACCAAAGGATGTTATTGAACATTGAATCTTGAACTATGAGAGTTCAAGGTTCAAGTTCAACCGACAAGGTGCATATGCAAAGGATTGGAACTTTGAGTGAAAAAACACCTTTTTAAAAAAAAATTATGAGGTGATTTTGGGAAAATTAGAGCCTAAGGAAATTAAACAAAATCTATTGATAATAGTATGTAAATTGAAGAAATCTTTATATGGACTGAAGCAAGCACCTAGAACTTGGTATAAGAGATTGGATAAGTATTTTTTGAAATTAGGATTTACAAAAGGCACAACTGATTATAATCACCTAAAAATGGACAAATATAAATTCAAAGAAAATTGAGTCAAATCAAAGAAAATCAAGGACAAAATTGAATCAATTGAATCACAATTCATAATTAGCCAATCAAAATTAAAATCAAGTCTTAATTCGAGATCAATCAAAATTGAGAGCATTTTAATCAAGTGCAATCAAATTAAAATACAATTAAATCAATTAATTGTATAGTCTTGGATTAAATTAAATTCAACCCATTCAAGGGGTACATGACTAAAATAAATCAATTAAATCGATTAATAAATCTCAATTACTCTCAACAGCCCAAAAGGAGAGGAAATCCGGGCAACCAATGAGATTTGAGGAAAGGCATTCACATGGATCAAGCCAAATTCAATCTCAATCACTCAAAGTGAAAGAGAATCTTGACCATTGATCTTGTCTACATGTCCCAAGCTTTGAGGACACAAAATTTTCATTGTCTTCAAAAGGTGGAACCAAAGACTCAACCAATGTTTAATCATGATCAAACACAACTACACCCCCTACCATTGGAAAATCTATAAAAGGAAGGCCTAAATTCCTTCATAATGAAGAACCACACATCTGAGAATTGCATTGAACCTCTTGCAATTTGAGTTTAGAAAGGCATTGGAGAGCATAATTAGCATTTACTTTGATAATTGTTAGCAATAGCATTGTTTATCTTTATCATTCTCATTCTAGGACTATCATTAATGAGAGCTTGTTGAGAGCTTATTCATTAACATCTTAGTTAGAGAGCCATAGGATGCTCAATTGATCATTAATTTTGCTAAATAGTTTCTCTATTGTGGTTTAAATTAGTTACTATTTCATTTATTATTGATGTTAAACCTTAATTCTATGAAGATATTTTTATTAGTATACAAAATGGCACCCACCGTGGGGCTCTAAGCCTCATTTTATCAATTTAATCATTTGGATCATATTTTGTATGCTTGTATTTTCAATTTTCCATGAATATTTTGTAGAAAATAGGTGAAGTCACGTGTACAATCAATTCAATCATGCCTACAATCATTCTAATGACGTTTACAATCTTTGTTTCAATGCTTATTAGCTGAATATTGGTGCTTGGTCGATAACTTATATTCTATCTTAAATTCTTTCTTGTTGCCTGCAACCTAGATGCTCACACCTGTGAGATAAATTTATCCTACCTTTTTCTCATAGAGTCATGCCTGTGAGTTAAGAAGTGTCGCCTATCGATTATCTGTCATCTCTTGTGACAGACCTTTGTGAAACACTTTACAGACAAAGTCACACCTAGTATCAACTATCTTACGCTTAGTATTGTTAAAGTGTCACTTTGAGTAGATCAGTTTACGCAATTTTCAATACTCTTTGCACCTAACAATAAATTTTTTATGCTTGATTAACTTTTGGTGTCGCCTGTGTCACTGGAAAGTGTCACTTGGTATCATTAAAGTTACGCCTGCAAACAATTTGATCATGTGTATTAGCTGGACAATGTCACTTTCTATTTGTTGTCTTAATTTTTTGTCAAATTGATCAATTCATTTATCTAACTCTCTATTTGTACGTTTTGACTATAAATGAGTAGGCACAGAAAGGTCCAGAAGCCAAAAAGCAGGTTTAATCAAGAAGAAAATGCACTAGCTAAAAGGATCAAGAAGGAAAACTTTGAGCACATTAAGGTTGTTCTTGAGACATCACAAGAGGAAGAAAACCAGGTATACCAAAATTATCTTGCAATTATTGAAGCTTACAAAATAAAATTTATTTCTCTTAATTGGACTTTTACTCCTTAGCTCAAGTTCGTCTGTGAAAATTTGCAAATAAGGTGCTTAAAGTTCATTACATAATTCTTTGCTTCATCAATTTTGATTTGGTTTCCCCTCATTGTGATTTTTGGTGTTGAATAACTTGCTGGTGCAAAAACACACTTGGGAAGAGCTATTGCCAAGGTAAGGTAAAAAATAATGGAATCAATAAAAACTACCCCTAACTTCGGTTAGCTACAAAGAATAAGGTAAGCCTCAACTAGTCAATATTTTCCCTTAGCTTGTGGCATTGGTGCATTTCATAATCTAGTAATTTGGATAGCTAAAAGGATAAATCAAACACTAAATCAAAACCCCTTGTTTGTGGAAGAGAGTAGAAATACTCAAATCCCTATAGTTAGTGGGTGAAATCAATTGAACAAAATTGTCTATTGTGTTTGGGAACCAAAGGAAAAGTTAGGGATATGCTCTTCACCTTTTTGGTGAACCAAATTCCCAAAAGCTTGACCTTAATTCCATTTTCCTCGCTTTGAATGAACATGCTAGAGAATTAGTGGGCTCACCTCCCAAGTTGTGCCTTAATGAGGCCAGTGTGAGGGACAACCCAAAGTGGGATACGCTTTCTTTTTGCTTCAGGAATCCAACCCACTCTAAAATGAAACGCATGCATCCTTAATGGGGTGTATGACAAACGGATTTTAATTTTTCAAACTTCCTCTAGTAATCCTCATGGATTGCGCAAAATTGTACCTCAGTGCATGTGGGAATCCCCTTAACATACTTGGGGGATGAGAGATTAAAGTCTATTTGAATAGAATCAATACTAAATCCTTGATAAAATAGCAAGACCACCTTCTAGAGCCATGTTTACCAACCAAATCTTGTGCTAGGTAGGTGCTTGAAGTGTCTTTTTGTGCAAAACCCGTGACAACGTTCTTCAAATCAAACATTTTGTGTTAAGAGGGTAAAAAGAGAAAAGTGAATGTGTGATTGTTGTGTTTGAAATACATAAACAAGTGAGAGATATCCATTGAAAACTCATCTTACATTTTTAAATCTCTTCAATATATAATCAACAATTTTCGAATCAAGGATCATTCCCACTCAAACCCTTGTTGGATGCTAGTTTCCATGTGGTCCCACACATATAGGGCAGCATTACTAGGAGATAGCACTCTTTTTGCAAACCAAGGGCAAGAAGTTGAGTATCAAAGTGTTTTCAAGGACCCTAATCAAGAGGAAATTTTTCCAAATCTATTTGAACCAAGACTTGAAGAGATGGTGGATAGAAATTCAGCATATCATAATCACAATATCAACAATGCCAATTATAATCCTAAGGAGACACTTGAAGAAAGGGTTGAGAAAGCTGCCCAAGACCTAGATTTCCTAGAGGTTATGGAGAAATTAATAGACAAATATAAGGAGAACTTCTTCTTAAACCTAGCCCAAAAGGGAGTAAAGCTACCCTATGATTTTGATATTGATCAACTCAAGAAAGACCAACACCAAGATGACCCCATGAATGTTATGACTAGGCAGATAAAGGCCTTCCGAGAGAAAATTGATACCATGAATAAGGTGGCTGAACCTAAGCCTTTTCCATTGAAACTTTGTGTCCTTTCCCTTTTGACAAAAGCTTAGCTATGGTATCTTTTCCTTTTAATACCATATTTCCTAAATATGATAAGTACATGGGTAAAACAGACCCACTAGATCATTTAAGGGAGTTTTGTGCCCTAAGCATAGAGTTCATGCACAATGATACATATCTAATGAGACTCTTTCCTAGAAGCTTAAGAGGTCCTGCAATGGAGTGGTTTTCAAAACTAACCCCTGGAATACAGTCCTTTGAGGAGTTAGCCTCCAAGTTTGTAACCCATTACTCTTATAACATTGAGCACAAAATCACAATGTTCAAGTTATGCGATACCAAACAGAAAGATGGAGAGTCCTTTTTAGGATTCCTACAAAGGTGGAGGACCATTTTCACAAGGTATCCACGAAGTATCCCAGAGAAGGAGAAGATGGAAATCTTCACCAAAAATTTGACCTCAGAAATGAATTATAGATTACAAATTCAATGTCCCCCAACATTTGAGAAACTCATCAAAAAAGGGATCAAGATTGAAGATGTTTTGGTCAAAAGAGGCGAAGTCAAATTATTTAAGGATAACAAATCCAACAACAAAAATAACAACAATAATAATAGAAACAACAATAATTATGTACCTAAGTATTTCAATAATCAAGGGTCCAATAATAATAATGATAAATCCAAATCATGGATGAAGAATAACAACAAAAACCTTGTGAATGACGAAGTTGTGGAGGCCCACACCATGAAGTCAACCCCTTTTATCCTACCATATGGAGAAAATTATTCAAATAATGTTAATCAAACAAACAAAGCTCCATATAATTCTGATAATTCCAATAATAATTCCAACACTTCCAACAATAATGTTAGTGGGGACAAATCAAAATCATCCTACTCCAATTATAATAAAAAGAAATTCACCTACTTAGGTGAACCTTTGGAGAATGTATTAAAGACCTTGGTTGCCAATAATGTCATCACATTACCTGATATGAAAGATTATGAACCTGAAGTTAAATTTTATTGCTGGAATGCATCCCATCATTGTGAATATCATAGAAATAGGGGTCACCCAACAAATGAATGCATGAGGTTAAAACACTTGGTGCAAGATTTAATTGACAAGGGAACCATTCAAATTTAAGGACCAAAAAATAATGGAGATCATAGGGCCTTCAAGAACCCCTTTTTGAATCATGAAAAGGGGGAGTCATCAAATACAAATCAAAGTAAAAAAAAGAGCAATGAGAAGGTGAACTTTGCTCACACATATGATAACATGATAAATACTCTAAGAGAAGAGGATCAAACCATAAATGTTATCATAGTGAAAGATAAGTCAAGGGAAGTATGTTGTCACTAGGAGGAAAGCATAAAAAATTATCCTACCTACCAATACTCCAAAAGTGGTGATATCAAACCAAGCTTCAACATCATCATCAAAGCAATACAACTTGGTTAAGCAATTACAAAGAACTCCTGCTCAAATCTCTATTCTTGAGCTGCTCAAATTATCACTAATTCATAAGGATATCTTGGAAAAAGCCTTGTTGGAAACAAATGTGCCTCTAAATTTGGAGGTAGACAAATTCCAAAATATGGTGGGGCACCTAATCACACCTCATTGCCTATCATTTTCCAAACAAGATGACATGTCCCTTAATCATCCCCAAAATCTGCCCTTACATATAGAAGTATTGGTCCATAAGCATAGGGTGAAAAGAGTCCTTATTGATGGAGGAGCTGGCCTAAACATTTGTATCCTTAGCTTGGTGAAAGCCCTAGGATTTTCTGAGGAGGCTATTGACCCTAAGAAGAAGATAACCATAAAAGCCTATGATGACAAAGAAAGAGCCTCAAAAGGAGTCATAGTATCACCTATAAGAGTTGGTCTCATGCAAAAAGAGACCATATGCCAAGTGTTGGACCTAAATTTGACTTATAATATCTTGTTAGGAAGGCCATGGATCTACAAAATGCAAGTTGTTGCTTTAACTTATCACCAATGCTTAAAATTCCCATATCTAGGGCACAAGATAATGATAAGTGGGGATCTAAACCCATTCCAATATTGTAATAATATCAAGCCTATCAATGACTCCCTAGTCCCAAATAATACTAAAGGGCCTATACCTAAGCAAATGGGGCAAGGTCAAAGTTCTAAGGACATCCCTTTGTCGAAAGGAAAAGAAAAGATGGAAGAAGAAGTTATTATTGAAGATACAACAAAACTCATTAACCAAACTTCCTCGACTAAAGGAAAAGAGAGGGTTAATGAGGATAATATTATTGAAGAATCAAAAGAAGATCATATCCAAGCTACTCAAGTATACACCAAAGAGGCCCATTATCAAAAGATGGACCAAATGATGAAATTTTTTGATAAGCAATGTAAGATCAAACAAAAGGGAGTAGGTGAATACTCTTTATCTATGATGGACCTACCTTTATCACCCAAGTCCTTTGGTAGACCCTCAAACCTACCCCATAAATATAATGAGAACTTTGTGAGGGAAAGTACATCATCCACCATGGATGAAGAAGACAGTGAGATCCTAAACTAGTTGTACAAAGATGAAGAATCAAGTGCCCACGTCAAACATATCCAAAATATAACCATTCCCACACATCAATATGGGAAAGGATTTGCAATCATGAAAATGATGGGATAAAAAGGTCAAGGACCTTTAGGCACAAAGAATGAAGGGATTATTGAACCCTTAGAAAGTACATGGTGAGATTCCAAGGAGAAAGCAGGAATAGGGTATCTTGAGGAAGGATACACTCAAAAACATCATCCCAAACTTTATAGCCAAATATTACAATTAGAGTCTCATAGTGATGAGGATTCTAATGAATGGGAATGGGAGACCTTATCAGATGAATCATGCCAAGACAAGGGCATTGATGTTATTCATACCTATGCTTCTACCAAAAATAAAGGACCAATGACATAATCGACTTCAAATCAAGCATCTAGTTCTAGCCAAGTGGTTCTAAATGGTAGGAAAACCATACATTCCTTCATGGAGACCTACTATGGAAGAGTCAAACACTAGGTTTAATCCACATGACTTTTATCCAACAGAAACCCTAGAGGAGTCTAGTGAGGGGGACTTTGATCCTTCTTCTTTAGAACATTTAGAGGAAGCCCATGTTTGAGATTTTCAAGATACAATGTATGAACCCTCTAATAATGAGATATATACCTTAAACCATATTGAAATGAACCTAAGTGTTGACCCATTAACTCTCATCTACCCGAACTTAATTGAATGGAATGCCTTTGAACCAATTACCTTGCCAATTTTCTTGAATGAAAACATGGTGTCCCAATACCTCAACGTGGTTGAATCTTCTTCTATCAGAGAATATCAAGAAGAAATGATTAGAGGGAGCATCTAAACTTCTAATCTGAGAAAAAATGAAAAAATAAAAAAAAATAGAAAAGGAAAAGAATCATGTGTTGAAAACCACTTTGTGGCAACATTAGATCAAGAAAAAAATAAAGAAATAAAGGATGTTTCCAAAGGTGAAAACCCAACTGAGGCACCTATGGAAGGGAGTTTGGATGTTCTACCAGAGCATTATGAAGAAAGATCTCCAATTTTAATTAAGCCAAAAGAAAATATAAACATTGGATAAAAAATAGAGTCGAAGTTCATCCACTTAGCAGCATCCCTATCTAGTGAAGAAAGGATAGAATTCATTGAGTTCTTTAAGGAAAGACAAGTTAACTTCACATGGTCTTATGATGATATGTCAGGTTTAGACCCAAATCTAATAATGAATCATCTCAATATCAAGGAAGGAGCCAAACCTGTTAAGCAAAAGCTAAGGAAAATACATCCTCATATAGCACTACTTGTCAAAGTGGAATTAGAAAAACTATTGAAGGTGGGATTTATAAGGGCCATTGATTATACACAATGAATCTCAAATATAGTGCCAGTATCAAAAGTAGACAAATCCATCAGAATCTGCACGAACTTTAGAGACTTAAACTTGGCATGTCCTAAGGATGATTTCCCTCTTCCAAGTATTGATGCCATTGTAGATTTAATAGCGGGGCACTCTATGTTCTCACTCATGGATGGATTTAGTGGGTATAATCAGATAAAGATAGCACCAAAAGACCAAGATAAGACCACTTTTACATGTGCATGGGGTACATTTTGCTGGAATGTCATGCCATTTGGGTTAAAGAATGTAGGAGTGACCTATCAAAGAGCAATAACTACAATATTCCATGATATGATGCATAAGTTCATGTAGGATTATGTGGATGACATACTAGCTAAATCACATTCAAGGAAAGAAAACCTACCAATTTTGGTAAAAAAATTTTAAAGGTTAGAAGAATTCAAAGTGAGACTCAACCCAAAGAAATGTGCTTTTGGAGTCCAATCCGACAAACTCCTAAGCTATATTGTATCTGCAAAAGGGATAGAGGTGGATCCCGCTAAAGTGAAGGCTATCATGGAAATGGAAGCACCTAAGAACATTAGTCAAATGAGATCTTTACAAGGAAGGATCCAATCCATTAGGAGATTTATCTCCTAATTAGCGGAAAAATGTCATAATTTCACCCAACTTTTACATAAGGATACAATCTTCAAATGGGATGAAAAGTGTGAAGAAGCCTTTAATCTACTAAAGAAATATCTCATGAATCCACCAATCTTGATGCCACCTATCAGAGGCAAGCCCTTGATCCTATACATTTCAGCAATGAAGAATTCATTGGGGGCACTTTAGCCACAAGAGGATGAAATGGGAAAAGAGAAGGCAATTTACTACATTAGTAGAACCTTGGTCAAATACGAGCTGAACTATACATTTATGGAAAGGGCATGCTTGGCTGTAGTTTTTGCTTCCCAAAAATTACACCATTATATGCTAGCCCACAAGATAAGGCTCATTGCCAAAATTGACCCATTGAAGTATCTACTTAGCAAAACAACATTGAATGGAAGGCTAGCAAAGTGGGTAATAGTACATAGTGCATTCGACATAGAATATGTTGATAGAAAATCAATCAAAGGGAAAGTAATTGTAGACCAATTAGCAGAAGCACCACTTCATGATGATCATCCTATACAAGTTGAATTCCTAAATTTAGAGATTGTGAAGGTGGAAGCAAAAATATGGCAACTTTATTTTGATGGTTCCTACACTCACCATGGATCAGAAGCAGGCATACTTCTCATCACACCTCAAGGTTCTACTATCCCTAAGTCTTAAAAATTTCTATTTCCATGCACCAACAATATAGTAGAGTATGAAGCATTGGTTATTGGAATCAAGCTAGCATTAGAGTGGAAAGTGACAGAATTAAAGGTTTATGGAGATTCACAATTGGTCATAAATCAAGTGAATGAAGAATATCAAATGAAAGATGACAAATTAGTACCCTAAAAAAACATGGTGCAAAGCCTTAAGAATTATTTCATACTCATCACATTTGAATAAGTGCCGAGGGAAAAGAACAAAGCAATAGAGGCAATGGCAACCTTGGCTTCACTTTTGCAAATGTCAGATCAGAGTGCTAGATATGAGTTCTTGGTAGAAGAAGTGATTCAACTCACATTTGACCCTACCCACCCTCACACCATTTTATTTTTAACTAAAAATGAATCACCTTGGTATGGACCAATTTATACTTACTTGAAAGATCAAATCTTTCCCATAGACCAAACCAGGAATCAAAAGAAAAGCTTCATTTGTCAAGCCACCAAATATACCATAATTTCCAAAACATTGTATCAAAAAATTCTAGATGGAATGCTCCTTAGATGTTTAGAAGAGGAAGAATCAAACTTAGCCTTACAAGAAATTCATGAAGGAATTTATGGATCACACTCAAATGGATTATCCCTAGCCAAGAAACTTCTAAGGATAGGATATTTTTTGCCTACCATGGAAAAAGATTCATGTAACTTTGCAAAAACTTGTAAGAAATGTCAATTCCATGGAAATTTGATACATGTTCCCACACAAGAGCTTCATCTGATGACAACACCTTGGCTGTTCTACCAATGGGGTTTAGACCAAATAGGCATGGTTTATCCACCATCCTTGAATGGGCATAAATTCATCATAACGACCACCGAATACTTTACTAAGTGGGTGGAAGTTGTACCCCTATCAACTTCAACAGGCAAATAGATATCCTTGTTTATCCTAAATCATATTATTTGTAGATATGGCATACCTTATGCCATCATAGTGGATAACGCAAAGCATTTCAAGAACAAAGACATAACAGAATTGTGCACCAAATTTCACATGATCCATCATTCATCTTCAATCTATTACCCTCAAGGTAATGGACAAGCTGAAGCAACCAATAAAAACATCTTTAAGATTTTGAAGAGAACAATGGACAACTCAGGGAGAGATTGGCACATTAAGATAAACCTGACCTTGTGGGCTTATAGAACAAGCATAAGAATGCCAACAGGGGCTACACCTTTTTCATTAGTCTTTGGAACATAAGAGGTTTTGCCTTTGGAGGTAGAACTTCCATCTTTGAGGATATCTATGCATGGTTTGATAAATGAAGAAGACTATAGAGTTGCTAGGCTACAAGAACTAGAACTCTTGGATGAAAAATAAAAGCAAGCATTTGATCATTTGAAGGTGTACTAGAATAGGATGTCCAAGGCATACAATAAACATATCAAGCCAAGAACATTCCAAATAGGGGACCTAGTTTTGAGAGAAAATCCCAAGAACCAAGCAAAATGAGAAAAGAAAGGAAAATGGGAAGCAAACTGGTTAGGAACATTTCTCATTGTGGAAAATTTGGGGACCGACACATACAAACTAGCAGATTGTGATGGTGAAGAACTGTAAGAGCCAATCAATAGCATACATCTCAAGAAGTTCTATACATGAGGAAGACAAAAGAGGATAAAGAGTATCAGATGGAGGAGCATCATATTTATTGTACATAGGGAAAAGAGATCTTGAAAAGACCAAAACATTGGAAAAGTAGAAAAGATCAAAAATAGTGAAAAATTGAGCATGAAGAAAGCAAAAGCATTCATATATGATCCTCAAAAAAAAGAAAAATACAAAAATACAAAAAAAATTAAAAAAGAAGAAAAGTGCCTTGGTGAAAACCTAGCAAATAGGCACCTTGGTAGCAAAAAAAAGAGAAAAAGCTTTAAAAAAAAAAAAGAGCTAGATTCATTCAATCAGTGAAAACTTGGTAAATAGGCACCATTGAAAGTCCAAGTCAATCGCATACCTAGAAGGTCACCTTGTAAATATTGCATTTGCCAGCATTTTTATATATTGCATAATAAAACCCCATAGTTGCATTTGCAAGTACCTCAAGGTTTTGGTCACCTAATCAAAAAATTATCCTCAGTCCCATAAATGAAATTAATATCAAACTGGGGGCAATCTACTCTAAAGGAGCAAGGATTCATCAACAAGCTTTATTCAATCAGAGAATCAATTCATCACACTTGAAAGAGGAACACTTAATCAAATCTACATCCCAATCCAATTTGAGCCTAAAATGAAAAAATTGATCCAAGAACTTAAATGACCTTACCTTTATCAGGATTAAAAGTACAAAATGGATGGAACTACACTTGAACTATGGATTTGAAAAACATAGCAAAAATTTTCTAAGTGTTAACTCAATTGATGAAATCATTTCTTTCTAGCGAATCGATGAAAGTTTTAGACTAGACAAGCTATGATGAAAGGATGATATGTTTCTTGATTTCAGAATGACTATCTTAAAATCAAAGTTTTAAATCATCTATTATTTTTCTAAGGATGTGATCATCAAAGAATCATCGAGGACTTGTACATAGGATAAAATGGATATTTCTGCTTGTTTACGCAAACAGATACCTTGGCTATTTTGATTTTCCATATCATAATACCAACATCCACTTGCAACATAGAATCCAACAAAATCAGTATTCACACTCTCATGATTGGCTTCAATCAATGATAGTCGTACCGAAGAGACTGATAGGAAATCAAACAAAGAGGCAAAAAGTATTCATATCATCGTAGTTGAACTAGTGATGGTTGTACTAAAACAGGATTCCAAAAGCACTCAATGATGATTATAAGCTCCAAATCTTGAATAATGACAGTTAGCTACATAGATCTTAGATTAAGTGCATTGTATATATGTGTTTTTCCTTTCTTAGCTTAAGTTGCAAGGGGAAAAATGAAATAGGGGGTTCAATTCAAACATAATTATCCTTGATTCCAAACAACAAAAGTGAGATTATCTTTTGCATTCATACATAGCATTAATCATTATTCATAAATATGAAGAAAATAGAAAAAGAATCATTACTCATACATCTTTTGCATACATGTAATTAAAGATAGAATTGCATATATTTGATAAATCAAAAACATAGGATCATCTATATCCATATTGCCATAAAATAATTTGCATCCATACATTGAAAAATAGAAAAACATCTCATAAATCCATACATCAATGCATTCATCTATCTATATCATAAAAATAAGATACATTGCATCTGTCGCATAATCACAAATAAATGCATCATAAACATCATATAGCTCCATACAAAAATAATCTCATAAATCAACTAATCAAGAAGAACAAAGCAATATATCATCACATATCATCAAAAGAGTGTTTATCAATGATCCATCAAATCAGTATATCAAGATTCAATGTCATACAAAGTGATACATCAAAGGTTTTGACCAATCAAATAACATGAAATGTGAAACAAAGGACATCAACAATGAGATAATCTATCATCAATCAATCAAGATCCTGTAAGACCAGATCCACCTAGACCTCTATCATCCTATGGAGGAGGAGCTTGAGAAGTGCTCACTCCGCTTTATCTCTGAACCATAGCAGACACAAACTACTACATCAAGGTAGCAACCTGATCTAAACGCCCAACAACAGTGGACATATCTGTCCTCATAGCCTGCACATCTCATGATAAAGTACCAATAGTGGGAACATCATGTGAATCCTGTCCCTGATCCTATGGCTGCTGAACCTATGTAGGCACCTGCTGTGTTGGAACCTGAGCCTGTTGTGCTAGAACATCATCCTACTAAGCCAAAGCAACTCTCTACAACTGAACTAAAGGGTCTAATCCACCCAGAATCTACCTAGTGTAATACCCCAAAAATGGGCTATAGGTTCATTAACCTCCTACATCTTCAATTTGAAGGAAATCGACATCGAAGTCCTAACCTAAGGCACATCGGCACATTATTGAATCTTAATTGATTATCATAAATTTTGCATCGGGGAATATTCCTTATTCCTATTTATCCTAATTATCTTTAATTTAATGATTATTTGGTGATAAATCCTATTTATCCTAAAGTTTGATTAATTGAATATTCTGAATATTTAATTAATTAGATTTAATACTGCCACTTAATTATTTAATTAGATTTAATTATATTTATTCCTAAATTGTATTATTTAAATTTTGACAATAAATCAAATATCCTATGACTAATTGATTAAATTCTTATTTAATTAATTAATGTCAATTGTCAAATTTAATAATATAGTTTTTGAATAAAAGTTTGATTTAATAATTGATTAACCCATAAATCAATTGTTTTATTTTAAAATCAGTTAAGTTGAGGATAAATCACTTTATTTATTTAAAAATTCATAAATAATTATGCACATCCAAAAATCAGTTAAGCTTTAAATCAGAAAATCAATTCAAGTTGTTTTAAAAATAAACTCAACTCTCTTTTGAGTTGAAAGCTGATCTCAACTTTTGATTTAAATTAAAAAGCTGATTTGCATGATTTTTGTGAGTTAATCTATCTCTAAATTCTTGATAACTTAAAAATCAACTTGAGTTTATCAAGAGTGATTTATGGCTTTTTCATGCACCTCCAAAGTCCTGGATTTCTATAAATTAAGGCCTCAGCTCTTCATTTGCATCCAACCCACCAATTGCATCCTCACGTTGGCGAATTGGTGATCAAAGAATCAATCTTTGCGAATCAAAGTTGTTGTGAGATTTTCATTATTTTTGAGCATTCATATCATTTAGCATATCATTATTAGATTAATTGCATGTCATATCAGTTTCTCATATAGAATAGATTCATATCAGTTTATTTCATCTTATTGCATAGAAAATCCAAAAATATAGATTAATTTGCATTCATCTCATATCTAGATTCTGCATTCAAATCCTTCATTTAGGTGTCGTCAAGGTCACTGATCTCGGTCCAATCTGAGAATATCATACTCGCACCTACTAGAAGGTAGTAAATCACCTGGTTAGATTAGCTTCCATTTCACTACACAATTTTGATTTTAGCTAACCTCTAATGTTTTACTGAAGTGTTGTGTCTACAGCTAGGTACAAAATTCACACACACACACCTAGCAACATCTACATGAGCTTGTCTCTATTGTTGATGAGCTCTATGCTATCTATCTACTGCTCTAGGATCAACATCAATTGCATCATCATGTATACACCTAAAAATGGTCACCTAGACTATTAGCCCTTTTTGCTAAATTATCAATTGCTTATTCTTGATCAAATCCTAGCTCTATCATTTATTCGATTATTTTCTATGGGCTAACCATCTTATCCTAAGTCTTTATTTATTTAAAAGGAATATTTCCTCCCCTTTTAAATAAATAAAAGCCCTCACTTTTCCTCTTATCCTAAGTTGCACAAATAAAGCATTATTCTTATTTTATAAAAAGAGAAAAGCACTTTTTGTCTCATATGGACACAAAAGTCAACTCTTAATTTCCTATTGGAGGATACTTGTGCACATGGATTGCTCCTCTTTTAAGCTCCATTGTTGATTAAATCTTTTGCCTCTTAATCTCCATGGCCCATTCCTTTTTCATTCCCTATAAAAGGAGAGCTCTCTTCCTCATTTGCACACACAACTTTTTATGCTATTGTTATGCTACAGGTTTTCTAGGTCATCTTGGAGCTTTTGGAGACATTCTTGCATCTAGGGTTTGAAGATTTGGAGCATTGTTGGCATTCATCTTGGATCTTCATCAACACTCTATCTTCTTGTCTTCATTCTTGCATCATGGCTTTTTTGCTTCATAGTTAGATTTCATTTCTTGCATAGTAGCTTCATTTTCATGGCATTCTTAGCTTAGATTTCCTTTATGCTTTATATTAATTCATCTAGTTTAACTAGGAGGCTTTGTAATACTTGCATCTTTCATTTCCATAGTTTAGCTTGCATTTCCATTCTTAATCTAGCTTGCATTGCATTTCATTCTTGATTCTTGAAGATATTGGCATTCTTGCCCTTGTCTTCATTGAATCTCCCATTGCATGGTTTACTAGCAAGGTTATTGGCTAAATAGCTCTAGCTGAGAGCATTCTTAAAACCCTTGCACTCCATGCCTAGGGAGCTATGGATCGATTTGTGAGGCCTCATTCTTGAGTTCCCTTGCATGTAATGATCCATAGAAGTGTGACACATTTATAGCACACATTTTTTTGGCACCCACCGTGGGGCAGAGTAGATAGACTTTGTCCTTTAAATTCTGCATTTTCGTCAATTTTCGTCAATTTTTCGGCAAGTTTTTAGCGTAATTTTTGTTTTTTGGTTTTTTGTCTCAGAATATCGTGTGATACTTCTCAGGTATATCGCGCGATATACCTTACTATATGCATGCGATACTTCGCGCCAGAGAAGAATCGCATGGCAGTATTGAGGTATATTGCCTGGTCTCGGGCGAAGTATCGCCTGGTGTTAGGTGAAATATCACGCGGACTGAGAAGTATCGCCTGGTGTCGAGCGAAGTATCGTGCGATACTGTGTCTGAACCTGGCAGTGACCTATTTTTGGGCTATTTTATCTATCTTGCAAGTTTCAAGTTCTTAGCTATCTTTTTGAAATTTTCTGAAATTTCCAGCGTTTTCAAATCCGTGCCACTCTGGAAAATGGGTGCCCATTTTTTTTGAAATTTTGCAAATGGTATCAAAAGTTTAAGTGTGATATATCATTGGAAAGGTCTTTCCGAGCCCAATCCAACCATGATGGTTTCATTTTTAGATTCTATCATTTGATTAGTTATTTTTGCACATTATCTATTTTTTTTCATGTACTAATCATTGTTAGATTTTGGATTTTGATTCTCCTAACTCTTGTTGGTCTAACAAGTTGTGGTTGTAGGTGCTTCTTGCTTGAAATTTGCTAAAATCGCATGTCAAAGAGGGCTACTAATGGTTTTTGCAGGGCTGCCCTAAGCATAAAAACCAAATCAAGTGCTTGTTTAATTGCTTTCTTTATTAAGTGTGACATATACTAGTTGTTTCCTTTCATAGGCACTTAATACCTTGTTGTAGAAATTTTGAGGTGGTAGGAGAGTATGCTCTTCACCCTTGTGGTGAAACAGAAATCTTGACCCATCTTGGGATTTTGAAAGCAAGGGGGTAATTAAATCTTTGCTTGGTGTGTTTGGGAGAGATTCTTGAGATAGGGGAGTATGCTCTTCACCCTTGTGGTGAATCAAAAACCTTGAACCTCAAGAATTAATCCACTCTTTGTTTAGCTTAGGATCCTTTAGCGGGCCTGCTCTTGAGCAATCAAGAGGAACGACCCAAGTGGGGACAACCTTGTCATCATTTTCCTTGGTGACAAGTGATTCCAACTCACTATAATCTCAAGGCTATCGAGGACACAAAACCTTGGTAGACATACTACTTATCTTCACTTGATGTGAGTAACTTGTGGGATTGTGACCATGAGGAAAGCATTAAGCAAGAATGCTTAAGGTACTCTTGAGGCCGCGAGGTCCTAGTCCTTTATGAGGAGCAAGAGGGGTGCTATGAACGGAAATCCTTACTATGAACCATTAGATAGAGGCCACCTTATTTTAGCCGCTTAGCTTCTTGGTGCAAGGATTGATCCAAGTGGACTTACCCGGATCACCCCAAGATACTCACCATATGTGCTCCTTTGGTTGTGTTTTTGGCACTTCCATGACAATCCCAATATCTCTTATGGGCAACCACTTGGTGTGAGGCAAGGGAGCATCAAGTTGTGGGCCACGTTGCTAAGTAATGAGCCTTGTCCTTCTAGGTAGTAATTGCTTGAATTGTCTTCGATTGTGCTATACCAATGTAAACGTTCTCAACATTCAAACAAATGATAGCGTTCATAAGGTTCTCTATTTTGATATCACAAGTGCTTGTCTTGGCAAGGTTGCTTTTGCCCTTGTTTCAAGTGTTCTATGACATGTTTGATCCCATACTGTTTGCAAACCTGTCTTTTATCTATTGCTACTGCTTGTCAAACTAAGAAATTGCACTGTTCAATCGACAAATTTAGTCAAAGCGCTTCAAAACTGAGTTTTTCACATTCACTGGTCAAGAGTCATATGATATTGAAGTATCCTTGCATACCCTCAACCAAGAATCCTAAGTCATTTCTACTGTCCTGTCATTGCTACAATTCAGAGTTGCTAAACTTGCACTTTAACCTGGCGTAGAGTGTCTTTTTCTGTTCTTACCTGAAACTGGTTTGTTACCTACATGCTTAGATTTGTTCTAGACTGAAACAAATGAGCTAAAACTATTGGATTTGAGTTTAATGAATGCTACTCTTGATCACTTGTCGCATCACGGTTACCTCTCTAGCTACTTGCTTATTGAGCTTCTTGCTCGCTGCTTGGCTTTAGTCAATTGATTGCTGTAAGTGCTTGAGCACTTTTGACGAGCCATCTCTCTATTGTTCTACTTTGACAAGTGATCTTTATTAGCTTTTCTTATCTCAAATCTGAGAAACTTTGCCTCATTCTATTAGTCAACCAACATCTCTTTTCATGTCGGTTACAACTCGGTCCCAATTTGAGCAGGAGAGTCATCCTCCGTTCAATTATACACAGTTACCTTCTCCAACTAGGCGTTCAAAAGCACCCATTAGCAACAACAGTTCTAGTTCTGACCAATCTGAGAATTCTAAGGCTACACCGTGGTATAAAGGAGGTTTCCTCTTTTCCGCATTCAAGACCCCCAAAAACACAGACAGTGTCTCACTCACTTTGACTGAACAAGAAAAGTTTCAGCTCTTGCAAGAACACTTTGAGCGTAAGGATAATCAAGCACGCTTAGACAAAGAACACAATCAACAAAGGATGGATGCTACTAGGCGCATGGCTTATAGAGGGACATTTCATGAGCAACTTGAGACTAGTAATCATGAGCATAGACCTCTTTTTAACAATGGAAACAATGACAACAACACGCCACCAAGATCTCCTCCAAGGCCAACTTTTGCTATGCCTTCTTCACCCCCTAGACCTCCTCCCTCTCAACATGAGGCAGAGGCTAATGATGAGATTTCTAGTGAGGATCTTATGAGATGTGAACAAGATGTGGATTTCCAATGAATGATGCATAAGCTTTTAGAGTGTAATGGTGATCAATATTTTCAATATATGACTTCTAGAGGATACAAGCTTCCTCCTGGCTATGATGTCAGACAAATTATCCAACAAAGAGTACCAACTGAATTGGAAGTCCTTCAAGAAGAATTACGTCAGACAAATCAACGCCTTACCCAAATGGCATTAGAAAGAGAGCCTCCAAAGGTCTCTTTTGTAGAATCAATTTGTGCTCTTCCTTTTGATAAAGATCTATACATGGTCCCGTTTCCTAAGGATATTGAGGTTCCTAAATATGACAAGTATGATGGAAATGGTGACCCTCGTGACCATGTGCGTCACTTTTGTGCTCTTAGTATGGACTTTCTTCATGAAGACACATATCTTCTACGATTATTCCCTCGAAGCTTAAGAGGCCAAGCTTTGGAATGGTTTGCAAAATTGACAACACCGCTTAAGACTTTTGATGAGTTAGCTCAGCGGTTTACCCAGCAGTACTCTTACAACATCCAACAACCTGTCACTATGATAGATCTTGGTAATCTAAGACAACATCAAGGTGAGCCATTTGCAACTTACTTACAATGTTGGAGGTCATTATATTCTCGATATCCTCGTCAGCTACCCGAAAGAGAAAAGATTGACATTTTTGTCAACACACTTGTGCCTGAGCTGTATTATGATCTAAGGAAACAATTGTTCTCCTCTTTCAATGACATGGTTGAAAGTGCATATCGAATTGAGGATGTAGCTATAAGAAAAGGGGATATTGTTATTAATAAAGATGTTAAAGGCAATGGCAAAGACAAGAACAAACCTTGGAATAAGAACAAGTATGTTGTTAATGATGGGGTTGTTGACGCTCCTAAAGTTAAAGAGCCTGCTTTCAATCTTTCCAATGCTATCTATGCAGCAAAACAACAAGAAGCTGCCAACACTCACAATGCTCTTAAACCTCAATATGCAGATAAGCCTAAGAAGTCATTTCGAAAGCGAGTCTATACCAAGTTGGCAGAACCTTACGATGTCATCCTTAAGACTTTGGTTGACAATGGATATCTTACGCTTCTTGATAAACCTGGTAACTGGGATCCGATAAATAAGCCCGATTGGTGGAGAGAGGATCATTATTGCCATTATCACAGAAACAAGGGACATCCAACAGACAATTGTTTTAGGCTTAAGGATGATATTCAGGATCTTATTGAGAATGGCACAATCTCCACTGATGGCTTAACTAAAAATTCTGATCACACAGCTTTCAAAGATCCTCTACCTAAGCATGATAAGGGGGAAACCTCTCAAACACATAAGAAGAATCATGATGCCAAGATCAATTACACGTATCCTTCTAATATGCTTGTGATTAACATGGTAGAGCCCATTGAGAGTGTTCTAATGATGAGGTCTCAAGATGATAATAACACCAATCATGGTAAGCCAAAGTTAGTCTTGCAAACATATGGTAGTTCATCTTCCCTAAGTGAGACACTGAATGCTGTTACTAGGGGGCAAGCCAAGATTGTCCTTAAAACTGCACAAGATCCCAAGCAAGCTTTGCCTTCCAAAAAAGTGGCTCCTTCAGCCACCCCTAGCTATGATCTTGTCCAACATTTACAAAAGACACCAGCACAGATATCTATCCTTGAGTTGCTTCGGTTATCCCCTTCGCATAGAGAGATTCTTGATAAAGCTCTATGTACAACATGTGTTCCCAATGACATTGATCCAGATCAATTTCAGGCTATGGTCAACCACATTTCATCTCCGCTATCTCTCTCCTTTTCTGCAGAAGATGACATATCTATTGCTCACCCACATAATCTAGCTTTACACATTGAAGTTCTAGTCTACAATACCCGAGTCCGCTGAGTCCTGATAGACAATGGTGCAGGGTTAAATATTGTTTCTTTCAATGTCATACAACAATTGGGTTTGTCAGAATTGGCTATGGATTCCAAGAAGAAGATTACTATAAAAGCTTATGATGAAGTGGAAAGATCTTCCAAAGGTCTTGTCACGCTGCCTGTCCGAGTAGGCCCTATCACGAAAGATATTAGCTTCCAAGTATTGGACATCCCACTCGCATATAACATTCTTTTGGGTCGTCCTTGGATCCATGACATGCAGGCTATTCCTTCCACTTATCATCAGTGCGTCAAATTTCCATACAATGGCACTGAGGTTGTGATTCCTGGAGACCATACTATTGCTATCAATGCTCTTGCTGCTACTAAAAAATTTGTTCCTCACAATGAACCTACTGATGATCCTAGTACATCTCTAGTTGCTGCTGAGAAATCATTTAAGATGATGAGCCTTGGTATGGGTGAATATAAACTGGGTTCTTTTGCTTCTATACCTGTTTCTCCTAGGTCATATGGGAGACCTTCTGATCACATGAAGCCTTCCACTTCTGCTATGGTGATCTTTGATACTTTTGTTCCTTCATCCATTCCTTTAGAAGCAGACAGAGAAGAACAAGCTATTCAAGAATGGATCTATAGAGAAGATTCCAGAAATACTCCCATGCTCAGTAATTCAGACACAGATACAGATGAGTCACCACTACACACTATGGCTCACATGGGAGATGATCTTCCCTCTACTTCACTCCTTTGGGGAGAAGAATGTATATCTACTGATGATATGGCTGAGGCCTCTATGTCTAGAACCTATGTGCCTAAAGAATCATTGCACTATGATAGACAACATCGCAACATTGCACGACTGCTACAAAGAGGTGATCTCTCACATAATGACATGAGTATCTCTACTTCTCAGCATCTTAAGCCTCTTCCAGAAGATCCCCCCATGATAGATATGGATGTTGATGTGGTTCATACCTCTTGTAACCCACCCGACGTAGTTGATGAGTCTTGTGTTGGATTTGACGAGTTTGTTCCCCGTATTGCCTTAGTGGACTACGTTGGTCCTCCTATGATGAATCTAGATCTAGCTACTTTTGGAGCCTACCCTATAGGCTCAACCTCTCTTGTCACCAGAGATGACATCCCTCGCATAAATGCTATTGAACCAGTCACTCCATTTCATCTCGCATCAACACCTGTTACTTCTTCCACCAGTGAACTAGCAACAAAAAAGATTGAATCAGAAATCAAGTATCATAGTCATCAAGTCAAAAGAAAAGAGCAATGGTCGGATGGCAAAAACCACATTGTGGCGGTACCCGAACCTAAGAAAAGTAAAGATAAAAATCTGCTCAAAAATAATGAGTCTCAAATAAAAGATGACAAGCTAATTCTCTACAGAAAAATGGTGCACTACTTCAAGCATGATCTCATATCTGTTATACTTCAGCCCATTCCTAAAGCTGAGAAAAGAGTTGCTAATGCCTTGGTTACTTTGATATCCATCTTACAAATGAAAAAGCATAAATCTCGCTTCAAGTTCCTGGTGGATGAATTACGCTATCCTACTCACAAATCTTACAATCCTACCATCTTTCCATGTCTTCCACCTCATACTCCTCCATGCCATTCTTTCCGCCATCCCTTACACTTTGCCTTTGTCTCCGGTGGCTTGTATAGGAAGGGTCTAGATGGAACTCTCCTTAAGTGTCTAGAAATAGAGGAGTCAGAAAAAGTGCTAGCTGAAATCCATGATGGCATATGTGGATCACATTCTAATGATCCTCCACTAACTCAGACATTGCTTAGGGCTGGTTATTATTGGTCGAACTGGTTGAGACCTCCTATCATCACAGTTGCAGCATTTAGGCCTGGGGCCTATCAATTCTCTACATCAGAGAAAGTAGATTCTTGATGCCCATTTCTGTCTAGGGCATCCTTTGTACATACTTTATGATCCTGAAAAAATACCAAAAAAATCATATATGATGCTGAAAAAAACCTAAAAAGCATATAAAGTACTAAAAAAATGAGCATCCTAGTGAAAACCTAGCAATAGGCGCTTTGATGTCTCACCAAAAAAATCAAAAAAATTCAAAAAATTCAAAAAATTAAAAAAATAGAAAAAGTGCCTTGGTGAAAACCTGGAAACAGGCGCCTTGGTAGCAAAAATACAAAAAAATTATAAAAAAGTCCTGAAAAAATCTATCAAGTGGTGAAAACCTAGAAACAGGTGCTACTGGAGACCCTCTGCACCTATGTCTATCAGTCTTGCATGGCGCTCTTTCGCTCCACTTCTCGCTTTGCCTATCCTAGCCTGGAATTGATTCTTGTCTTAGTCTAGGGGGCATATGTTGCTTTAAGCTTATCTTGGGTCTCTTTGTGCGTCTGGGTTTCTTGGGCAACTTGGTTCCAATGGTGTTTTTCAACACCACCCCAATGGTGTTTTTCAACACTACCCTTGCGTTGAGTGTTTCTCAACACTTATCAGATGTCCTACTTGCAGTCTCAGATGATGCAATATTTCTCACTGGCAGATGCGATACTCAAAGCTTGACTCTATGACCTACACACACGCACTTGACTCGCTGAGACTTGCTTGGCTTTATTTTCTTTGTGTGCTGTCTATGATGATTTCTTTTCTGAGTGGTCTCTCCCTGAGAAGTTTTCAATGATGCATAGCTAGAAGACTGAGGGTATGAGAACATGTTTTATTGCTTTTTCTGCTTGTGGGTATATTTTGTTGATCCTAACTGTCATGAGCATTTATGCTGGTCTTACTTGACACTGTGGATTAACAGGGTATTATCCTTGACTATTTTTGTGCAAGTGCATACTTGTAGCCATCTTGACTTTCCTTGTGTCTCGATGCAAGCATAATCTTGCTATATTAAACTTAGGTAATCTCACTGTGCTAGTCATCTTGACCTACATGTCTTTGATGCCTAGGTGAGATTTCCACATTCCTATCTGATAAAGATCATATTCAGATCCACATAGTTATGCTAGTGTGTATTGTATGATCTTGCGATGCTACCAATAACGCTCAATGATGAATATTAGATGTCTATTGGCTTTGTGACCTTGCAAGTAAACCACTTTTCATGTAGCTTGCATTCTTAGGTTCATGTTAGTTTAGTTTTGCATCTTGCATATGGAGAGAGCTCTCCTTTCATTTTTCATTGACTTGTTAATCAGCTGCGCTCACCTTTCACTTCTTCCTGATCATGTCTTTCACTTCTTGTCTTTCATATCACATCATTTTCCTTTCATTTCAGGATCGAAACCGAAATCCAAGATCACCTTGATCATCCAAATCACCTTTTCCCCCTCTTTCACGCAGTTGGCTAACCTTTTTGAGGCTTGATCCTTCGATCTTCGCTGGGGCATTCATAACCTCTTCATCCCCATCTCTTTCAACCTTCTAGTCTTTCTTTCAAATCCCCCTCCGTGGTGTTTACGGGTTGAGGGACCGCTTGGTTCGTGCCCCGTGTCCCATGTGTGGGGCATCCCTTCATTGGTTGATGGTTATTCTATTATCTTTCATCTTCGATTATGATTTCTAGTGATTTGATCATGTTGCTCTTGCTTCTGCATTCCCTCTACTTGATTTCACTTTCGATCCCGAGGGGGCAGACACATCATATCTTATTAGCTATCTCTTTCCTAAGTGTTCAGTACTGTCGCTACCAGGCTGACCATGCAGGATTTGCTATCTCTCTGCACTTCATTCTTTGGAGTCAGATCACTATTTGCTTGCCTTCTTGGCTATCTCTTGCTTTCTTGGCTGATCTGAGTTGCTTTGTGATCCCAAATCGATCTCACATTTCAACTTCATTCTTTGACTACATGTGTTCCCAGATCGATCACACATTAGTCAAAGAGGGGCAAATGTATATACCTAAAAATGGTCACCTAGACTATTAGCCCCTTTTGCTAAATTATCAATTGCTTATTCTTGATCAAATCCTAGCTCTATCATTTATTCGATTATTTTCTATGGGCTAACCATCTTATCCTAAGTCTTTATTTATTTAAAAGGAATATTTCCTTCCCTTTTAAATAAATAAAAGCCCTCACTTTTCCTCTTATCCTAAGTTGCACAAATAAAGCATTATTCTTATTTTATAAAAAGAGAAAAGCACTTTTTGTCTCATATGGACACAAAAGTCAACTCTTAATTTCCTATTGAAGGATACTTGTGCACATGGATTGCTCCTCTTTTAAGCTCCACCGTTGATTAAATCTTTTGCCTCTTAATCTCCATGGCCCATTCCTTTTTCATTCCCTATAAAAGGAGATCTCTCTTCCTCATTTGCACACACAACTTTTTATGCTATTGTTATGCTACAGGTTTTCTAGGTCATCTTGGAGCTTTTGGAGACATTCTTGCATCTAGGGTTTGAAGATTTGGAGCATTGTTGGCATTCATCTTGGATCTTCATCAACACTCTATCTTCTTGTCTTCATTCTTGCATCATGGCTTTTTTGCTTCATAGTTAGATTTCATTTCTTGCATAGTAGCTTCATTTTCATGGCATTCTTAGCTTAGATTTCCTTTATGTTTTAGATTAATTCATCTAGTTTAACTAGGAGGCTTTGTAATACTTGCATCTTTCATTTCCATAGTTTAGCTTGCATTTCCATTCTTAATCTAGCTTGCATTGCATTTCATTCTTGATTCTTGAGGATATTGGCATTCTTGCCCTTGTCTTCATTGAATCTCCCATTGCATGGTTTACTAGCAAGGTTATTGGCTAAATAGCTCTAGCTGAGAGCATTCTTAAAACCCTTGCACTCCATGCCTAGGGAGCTATGGATCGATTTTTGAGGCCTCATTCTTGAGTTCCCTTGCATGTAATGATCCATAGAAGTGTGACACATTTATAGCACACACATGAGCTTGTCTCTATTGTTGATGAGCTCTATGCTATCTATCTACTACTCTAGGATCAACATCAATTGCATCATCATGTCCTCTAGCTTGATCTCTCACCCATCCTCTACCAGCAATAACCGAAGGATCTCTATGTCCTCACCATCTTTGATGTCTCCTACCACCACCACCACCACCATCACCACCACCACCACCGCCGCCACCATCACACTGACCTAGAATAGGCTCTGCTGGATCCATAAAATGAGTAAACCTATTATGAGCCCACCAATCTGCATACTCATGAGACATACCTATATCTGCCACCTGTAGTAAGCCATACCAGCAATCTGATCCAAGGCAAAATGATAATCAATAAGAGGACCCCACATAGATCTCTCTGCCTATACCTGAGCATATAATGCTACACCCAAAGGCATATCTTGCACTCTACCATACTATCGGGAAACTCTGCCAAACCAGAACTACTCAATAGTGGTATCAGACCTACCAATCATCCAATGAGGAGTGAACATGTATGGTAACTCATTGTCATCCTCTCTCCAACCCTCACAACCAATGTATGGTCACCACTGAACCTGATCAAGATCATCTATAACCCGATGCCAATAATCCAAATGACCTAAATGATGTTGAATCATGATACCAGTGTATATAAAAGCATATGGAAAACCACGAGGCTAAACCCTATCAGAAATAGGCTTGGTAATAGGGAGATGCTCCCAAATCCATAACTGAAGAACCAAGGCACCTGCAGATAAGGAAAAACTCTCTCTATATACCACCTCATGAAGATCTTGATATAACTAGACTAGCACACAGGAACCCCAATTGAAACATCAAGGTTGTGCTAGTAAATCCTTCAATATCCTACCCCAACCAACAAAAAAAACCATGATCTCGTCAGTCGGGAAGAAGCAAACCACCAATCTATGGGCCAAGTACTGCAGGCAATATAGGAAAGGAAGCAAACTACGGCCATGTGATAGTATCAACATCAATAGTATTTTCCCTGAATACTCATCAGCAAAAAATAGAATCATAGACAGAATCATAATAGACTATCTCTCCTCGGCATGGGATACATAGAAAATGATATACGTCCTCCGGCGTGATCGTCATCTCACCATGTGGAAGATAAAAAGTATTGTGGTCGGAGTGCCAATGCTCTGCCATAGCTGTCAATAACCCATGGTTCAACTAGAACTAGGGAAGATCAAGAAGAAAACTCAAACCAAAAATCTCGATGACACGGTACTCCACTAGAGTAAGGGCCCGCCCGAGATTGATGACCCACGAAGCAACCAATCGGATATACAATACAAGAAAGTGAGCCTGTTTGGAAAAACAAAAGAATTATATCAGCATATTATATCAAGGAATAGCTAACGTCGATCAAGTTATTCAAATATCCATTTGCTCATCTTAAGTGCATCAAATATCCTAACTCTATATCTTGAGGAAGGAAAATCATTATTTTATCTCTCTAGATCTTGAGAGTGAAATATCAAACCATCAACCTATCATATTAGATGGACAAATCACATTTGTTGGTATTGCTATATTGATATTCTAATCAATTGTTTAGTTCAAATGCAACAGACCTAATCATATCATTCAAATCGATCATCTTGAGTTATTAAATTTTTCACAAAAAAGGACAAGTACAAGTGAAAATTTTGCAAAAAAGGTTGCAGGCATGATTTTAATCACCCCATGCGACATTTGTCTTAAGTGATGTAAAAATATTATTAAGCGACATTACTTCTATTTCAAGCGACAAATTATGCATAGGCGATAATGAATTAAGCTAGGCGATATTGAAATCAGCCTAGGCAACAGTGAATGGCTAGGGTTTACTAAGCGTAAAAACATATGCAATCTGGTTTTAAAAACCTAATTATACGCCTGAACGTTCTAATCAGAGGCAATAATGATAGTGTCTTAGGTGACAATTAACTACATGGCTGCATGAATAAAATGCATGGATGCGACAATAAAAAGGCATAGGCGACAATGAAATATTCCTAGGCGTGATTTTACATATTCTAAGCAATGATGAAATCAAAATTTGCAATAAATGCTAATAAATGAGCAATAAATGCAATGAGGGAGTTTGAAATAACTTACCAGAGATCCATAATCAGGCAGCCTCGCATATCTCTGACACCTCTCGAATTGATGCTCTTGGATAGGGACAACCATCTTGAAAATCAAAGGAGAACCAGAGCAAAATCACCAAAGACAAAAGTGAAAATGAATAGTAAATCTAGGTTTTTCAACCTATTTAAGCTAATTTGACCTAATTTTGAGGTGAAAATTTAACTTCGACCAATGTTAACCTATCATATTTAACCGGGGCAAATTGTGAAGTAGGGCATATCATGAGTGTTTTTTAGAAATGAAAACATATCAATCAATCATTCAAATTTATCAAACCAAAACAATAATATGTTTTGTTTCTGAGGGGGCATACCATCGGATAATCAGATCAACATTAGCAGTAATATCATCAAAAATCAAGGGACCAATCATCAAATCAAAGCGAAAGCTTTTATCAAAAAAAATTTTGTAATCAAACGAAAGGGGCATCATATCGAATGCAATCATCAAATTAGGTATCATACCAGGATCAATCATCAAATCAACCATCATATCGAGAATGATCATCAGAGAACCACATTGACCAAGAGAGTTTCATATCAATCATATCTACAACAATCTCATATCAAAAATCAAAGGATCGACCATTGAAAGACATCAAACAAACATCAAGGATCGACCATCATTGAATCAGGACCTATCATCGAGCAAGATCAGAGTATTCTTTGAATCGACATGCTTCACATGTCAACTCAAAGAGGGGCATTTGTAATCACCTAAAAATGGACAAAGATCAAATAAAAGAAAATCAAGTCAAATAAAAGAAAATCAAGGACAAAATTGAATCAATTGAATCACAATGCATAATTAGCCAATCAAAATTAAAATCAAGTCTTAATTTGAGATCAATCAAAATTGAGAGCATTTTAATCAAGTGCAATCAAATTAAAATATAATTAAATCAATTAATTATATAGTCTTGGATTAAATTAAATTCAACCCATTCAAGGGGTACATGGCTAAAATAAATCAATTAATAAATCTCAATTACTCTCAACAACCCAAAAAGAGAGGAAATTTGGGCAACCAATGAGATTTGAGGAAAGGCATTCACATGGATCAAGCCAAATTCAATCTCAAGCACTCAAAGTGAAAGAGAATCTTGACCATTGATCTTGTCTACATGTCCCAAGCTTTGAGGACACAAACTTTGCATTGTCTTCAAAGGGTGGAACCAAAGAGTCAACCAAGGTATAATCATGATCAAACACAACTACACCCCCTACCATTGGAAAATCTATAAAAGGAAGGCCTAAATTCCTTCATAGTGAAGAACCACACATCTGAGAATTGCATTGAATCTCTTGCAATTTGAGTTTAGAAAGGCATTGGAGAGCATAATTAGCATTTACTTTGATAATTGTTAGCAATAGCATTGTTTATCTTTATCATTCTCATTCTAGGACTGTCATTAATGAGAGCTTACTCATTAACATCTTAGTTAGAGAGCCATAGGATGCTCAATTGATCATTAATTTTGCTAAATAGTTGCTCTATTGTGGTTTAAATTAGTTACTATTTCATTTATTATTGATGTTCAACCTTAATTCTATGAAGATACTTTTATTAGTATACACTGATAGCAACTTGTATACAAAAGAAATTGAAAATTGTTTGTTGATTGTAGTAATTTTTGTTGATGATATTATCTTTAGAGGAGAAGATGAAGCCAGAGATAAATTTGTGGATGAAATGAAGACTAAATTTGAAATGAGTATGATTGGTGAGATGAAATACTTTTTAGGATTACAGATAACACAGAACAGTGATGGTATCTTTGTAAGTCGGACAAAGTACTTGAATGATTTATTGAAGAGATTTGGAATGGAGAACTGTAAGCCTATTGGAACACCTATGGTAACTAGACATAAGTTATTTAGCACATATGAGACTCCTGCAATGGAACAGAAGAAGTATATATCTATGATTGGAGGATTACAGTATTTGACTCGTACAAGACCTGATATAGCACATTTAGTTGGAATTGTAGCAAGATTTCAACCTGAACCTAGAGAATGGCATTATGCAGTAGTAAAGAGAATACTGAGGTACTTAAGAGGCACACTTGAGTATGGATTGTGGTATGAAAAATTTGATGATTTTACCCAATGTGCATATACAGATACTGATTGGGGAGGCAGTGTTGATGATAATAAGAGCACTAGTGGTGGAGCATTTTTCCTTTAAGATAGATTGGTTTCTTGGCTAAGCAAGAAGAAGAATTGTATTTCACAGAGCACATCAGAAGTAGAATATGTCACAACAGCAATCAATTGTAACCAGATAATTTGGATGAAGAAAATACTAAAGGATATTGGAGTAATATTGTGATAACACTAGCACAATCAGTATGTCTAAGAACCCTGTGTTACATTCTAAGACAAAGCATATTGAGATAAAGTATCATGTAGTGAGAGAGAAAGTAGTAGAGAAAGAAGTCAGACTTGAATACATAAGCACAAAGGAGCAGATTGCAGACATATCTACAAAACCTTTTCCTAAGGATACATTTGAGTATTTGAGAGGTATGCTTGGGGTTATGCCCTAGCCTACTTTTGAGAAGTGATGCAGATTGTTGCATCTGTCTAGTGGTATATGAGCCCTATTTTTCTTCTAGACTAGATGTTGGTACTTCCTTTATGGGGGAGTATGTGTATCTAAGCTGAGTCATGAGGACTCTAGTGAATGTGTTTTCTGAATAGTGTCTTTTGACATTGAAGTTGTTGTTGACATAATGATGAAATTTCTATCATTGATGTCAATGGGGGAGAAGTGTACATGAAAAAAAATTTGTACCATCTATTAGAGATAACTCAATAGGAAAACGAAGAAAGATTTGATTGATGAAGAAGACTTGAAGCATTTTCAGTACATCAGTGTTGCATTGATTGGATTTATGGAACTTGGATGTTTTTTCATTTATGTTGCCATCGATGCCAATGGGGGAGATTGTTAGGAATGAATGCTAAATATATCCTATGGGGGAGTATTAGTAGCCATTCTGTAGAAGTTGTTGTTGCATTCATGACTATGATTGTCATTGATGTCAACACAGTGATCTATTGAAGATTAGCAAAGAAGCAGACAATGTTTGAGCTAGCACACTTGGGATATTGAAGATGAAGCTATGCGCAGCTAAGGAATTATTATATGATGTTTTATTAGATCATGGTTAAGATCACATATAGTAATTCATTTATTCATGGAAGTTATGAGGAAATCAGTAGAAGCAGTATTCAGGCAGTGTTTTGTTAGAAAGTAAAGTCCACCAAGATAAATAAGAGGGGGGGGGGGGTGAATCAGTTATCTGATAATTATAAATTTTATCAACTTCAATAGCATTAAATCATGTAAGCAATATAATTACCAACCATAGAAAGATATTCATACACAATAACACAATGACACAAGATATGTTGACTAGGGAACCTCTTGATCAAAGAGTAAACCTCAGTGGGAATGATGCCCACAAAAGATGCACTAATATGAATATTCCTTGTAAAAGGATGGACTCTATTAGGAGTCTTATGAAATAAATTTAGTACATATGAATCCATGTTAGGAGATTTTGAATCCCTGTTAAAAGATTCTAACCCTGTTAAGAGTTATGGAAGACAGAAGGACCCATTGCCCAAACAGCTTCAAGGTAAGATCACTACACACATTGTCCAACTAATCTTTGTATTACTCAATAGAATAATACCAAAATATTACTGATCTCAACAATATGTTACCTCTTCTCTAACTGTGCCAAACTGCACTCACTGCTTCACTAGATCTCAATTTCAAATCTTTGTACTTCGCATGTCTTCCTTCACAAATTCACTTTCACAACTGCATTAGCTCTTTTCTTCACTTCATGTGTACATCAACACATCCAACCATTTTACAACAAGGAAAAAAATTCCTTCCTTTATACCACACTCAAGTAATTACAAATGAGTTGGCATACATATACAAAATAAAAGTTTCCACACACTACATCAAAATTACACAAAAACTATCGGCTTCCAATTACAATAATTATTCATTCATGTGACCTCAAAGTTTGTGCTATCATCCACATCACTAACAATGTGTCTTCAACTTCCCTTTAACTATGCAAAACTAGATTCCATCCCGATTAGGAGATATCATTCGATTTCCACAAACCGCTACTCAGGAACATTTCCTGAATACTACTTCCACCAAAATGTTCATAACTTCCATGAATAAATGAATTACTGTTTGCACTCTTAACCATAAACATATAACATATCAATGCATATATCCTCAACATCACATAGCTCCAACTAAAATATCCCACGTGTGCTAATTCAAACACTGTCTGCTTCTCTGCAAGTCTCTGGTAGATCACTGTGTTGACATCAATGACAATCATAGTCATGAATGCAACAACAACTGCTAAAGAATGGCTGCCAAACATTCAGCATTTATTCCTAACATGTTCTTGAGTAGTGATTTGTGGAAATTAGATGATATCTCCTAATCCAGATGGAATCTGGTTATACACAGTTAGAGAGCAGTTGGAGACATGTTGATAGTGATGTGGTTGACAACGCAAGATCCAAGGTTGCACGAGTGAAGAATTATATTGATTGGAAGTTGACAATTTTGTGTAATTTTGATGTAACATGTGGAAACTTTTATTTTGTAATTTGTATGCTGACTCATTTGTAATTACTTGAGTGTGGTATAAAGGAAGGAATGTATTCCTTGTTGTAATATGGAATGTGATGAATGTAAGTGTATTGTGAAAGAGAAATTGTTGAAAGAAGATATGTGAAGTACTGAGATCTGGTATTGAAATCTGAAGAAGGAGTTGGTGTGGTTTGACATAGTCATAGAAGGAGTATTGAATTGTTGAGGTCAATAATCTTTTGGTATTATTATATTGAGTAATACAAGATCAGTTGGACAGTGAGTTCGGTGATCTTACCCTGAAGCTATTTGGGCAATGGGTCCTTCTGTCTTCCATAACTCCTAACAGAGTTAGAATCTTTTAACAGGGATTCAAAATCTCCTAATAGGGATTCATATGTATTGAATGTATTTCATAAGACTCCTAACAGAGTCCATCCTTTCACAAGGAATATTCATATTAGTGCATCTTTTGTGGGCATCATTCCCACCGGGGTTTAATCTTTGATCAAGAGGTTCCCTAGTCAACATATCTTGTGTCATTGTGTTATTGTGCATGTATATATTTCTATGGTTGCTAGTTACATTACTTACATGGTTAAATCTATTGAAGTTGATAAAAGTTATATTTATCTGATAACTGATTCACCCCCCCTCTCAGTTATCTTGGTGGACTTTACTTTCTAATAGATCTGAGAATAAGAGAGAAGATCTTAGATGAGAGTTTGCCAGTAGGTTCTCTAGAGGAGAAAAATTTGGTGTTAGATCTAGTGAAGCCACACCTTAGAACAAAAACAAGAACCTTACATATAATGGACAAATTTTTTGAGTTAGTTGCAAAGGAAACAAAGAAAACCTTTGAGAAGGTCTTCATGAACAAGCACATATATCCAACTACTGTGCCCACAGCTCAAGTGCCCAAAAAAGTTGCAAAAGAGTCAGAGACCTTAAATGTACCATCTATAGGTCCATAGGATTCAACACATGCAGTTGATGCACCCAAAGAGGTAGAGAAGTTTGCGCCTATGACAGAACTACACAAGAATGAAACAATTTTCCTTGACAATGTTGAGATTGCAATGGCGGCCTCAAATACTGATTTGGAAAAGTTTGAAGAAGAATTTGTAAGCACTCAAGAGGCTGAAAATCTATGTAGCAACACTCCTCCTAGTCAACAAGAAGTACTGATTGATGATGTGACATAAAAGAAAGAACAAGGAAAAGAAAAAGAGATAGAAAAAGAAGAAGAAAAGAAAGAAGAAGAAAAAGAAAAGGAAGCAGAAAAACAAAAAGGAGAAGTAGAGATAAAATAAAATGAACCAATAGATAAATCATCTATTGAAATAAGAATCAAATAGGAAGTAATGGATAGTACTTCTATCACTCCAGTACACTCGGCTTCATTGTTGTCAAGTTTGACACCTGACACAACTAGTTTGGATTCATGGGGAGAAGAAGACCTGATCAAGATCAGTGTCTTAGCTATGAAAAAAGACAAAGAGAAACAAGTGATGAGGAATCTCTTATTTGTGGATTTAGTGGACATATTGAACAACCTGTTGGCTTTAGACAAGAAAGTGTCCAAGATCAGTACAATTGATGATGTTAGCAACATCCTCACAACCTTTAAAACTAACTTTGCTAGCTTGGAAGAATCTGCATCTCAAGTTGTAGAAGAGAAGTATAGAAAGAAAAGGATAAATGAATTGGTCAATAAATTTTCACTAGACCTTAGTTCACTTAAATTTGGACAAGCAACTTTGAAAGATTTTGCAGAAAAAGGAAGAAACATTATTGCTGACTGTATGGATCAGGACAAGTTGACTGATGACCATTTCAAGAAGATACAAGAGGTAGAAGCTATGATAGAGCAAGTAAAGAAATTAGTGAAAGACCCATCCACTGATGTAAATATGTGCAATAATGTATATCAAGGACAAATTGACAAAATTGAGAAGGTAGAAAAGGAGATGCCAAAAATAAGGGCTAGGCAGGCTCAGCTTAGAAATGCTCTTGTGCCCTCACTAGATATACTTAATCAGAATATCAAGGAGATCTATGCCACCATGGTGAAATATGATCAAGGTGATATTTTAGACTTGGAGAAGATGGAGAAGCTACAGTATGAAATATGCACCCATCTCCAGATTGTTAATTCATTGATTACATTTTGGAAGAAAGAGATCCAAAAATTACAGATAGCATATCCAGATGTTCTCTCACTATAAGTATTTGTAGATATAGTTTTGAAGCACCTTTTTCATTAATGTAAAAGGGGGAGTATGTATAAAATATGGATTTATAGATATGTATAAGGGAGATATAAGATATAAGTTTTTTGTATAAGAGATTAGTTAGCAACTGTGCCATATTCCTTTGTTGCCATCAATGACAAAGGGGAAGATTGTTGGCAAGTTGACTATACTAGTGTATATGACTTAATATAGTGTTTTTATTATGGAAAAAAATTCATATAGTGTTTTGGAGTTAGCGCACTTGATGAGAAGATAAAAAATCGGTTAAGTGTTGAAGACTGGACAGTGTACAGAGTACCTGAAGATCAGAGTGTCAGCGCACGTGAATATGATAGAATTATGGTATGCACCCTAGAAGTTAATTTGATAAGATAATATTCATGCTACATATAAGAGTGCATGATCAGAAGATTCAGTATGAGAAAGATACAGAGAGTTCAAGTTGCATAGACACTGAATGCTAGAGAAGAACAGTGCAAGCAGCCAATTGTTGGTATTTTGGTTAGCGGTTATATTATTGTTGTGTAAGGGCTATGCACCTATTGTATTTAGGTTATAGACATGTAATTAACTTTGTTTGTAAAAACTCTTGAGCTAATTCAATTGGAAGTGTTGTGTGTAATCAATTGAAGGGCCGACCTAGTTAATTATTTTATATGCACATATAAATATTAGATGTGTCATTGTAATTAGGAGGAGAGTGGAAATAGAGTGAAGACAAGTAGAGAAAAAGTGTATGAATATTTTTTAATATGTATTAGAGATTTTCAAGAGGTCAAAGCATCAACACATCAAAGGAACTAATCAGACAAGCAGTGTCACGGTACCAGTTCATCCGGCACATATAGTGTGTATCTGAGATCAAAAGGTTGTAGCCTTCACCATTTGAGAAGTGAGCTCTAGGATAGTGATTCCACACCCCTAATAGGGTCCAACCCTTGATAAGGTCACTATACTAAATATATTGTAAAGAAACTCCTAACAGGGTTAAGGATCTTCTAACAAGGATCATAAAAAACTAGTATAGAATATTAGTGGGTGTCAATTCCCACCAGGGTTTTTACCTATTTGGGTTTCCCCATAACCATATTAGTGTTATGTGTTGTGTTCTTCTATTCTATTTATGTTAATTTTCATTTTAGTACTTAAGCATTCAAGTTAAGATTAAAGAGCTAAGAAAAAAGATTTAATTCAGTGAACATTGATTCACCCCCCCCCCCTCTCAGTGTTCCCATTCCTAACAACATCATCATCAAGATTTTCTTCCTCATCCAAATTAATTTTAATAGAATCTAAGATATAGATAAAATTATCATGCTTATTCAATTTTATCTTTTTCAAGTTACCTTACTGTTTTGGCTCAAGTATGGGCTCATCAAATGGTATCAAAGCATCAATAGGTGTTTGAGGTGAAACAATGTTTTGGGAAGCATGCTAGAGGGCTCTAGAATGATGTTTACAATAGCGGTCATGAACATGATGATTACATTTGGTTTTGCTTGAATTTTGGTTTTGTTTAGGATCAATCAACATTGTACCCCTCTCTTCTTTAGGAGGAAGAATAGAAGGAGCTACACTAGGTTGGGATACCACATGCGGAGAATGTGTATAAGATATAGAAGGTGGAAAAGATGTATATATAGGAGGTGTAGGATTAATTCCACGTCTAGGACAAGGATATGAAATATCCTTGGGTTTGGTAAGTTCACAAATCTTTTGAATCTTGTAGGTCTGATAAGATTGAAAGACATTACCAGGATGTGTGTGGGTTCATCGAGGAATAGAAGGCCAAAAGAAATCAAGGTCAAATGAGTCTCAAGGCATTGAAATATGATAAATAGTATGATTAGTAGTCATGATTTCTCTATTAAGAGGGAATTTAAGGCATTTATGATTATGAGAGATCATGAATTTCACAGAGATAAGCCAATGAAGACAAAGTTTCACTTAAAATTATTTAGAAGTTGAGATCACAATGAAGGTAAAATTTAAAACTTTACCACCAAATTCAATAGAAAATAAAATGGAACCATGGGAAGGATAAAGGAGCTATTCCAATTTTGGATCATAACATCATATTTATCATAAAAACCATGATGTAATTGTCTACTAAAGAGATTATATTTAGTTATCACATTCACCATGCAAGTAGGATCAATAAGGACACCACAAGAATGAATGCCATTAAAATTTTACAACAATATAGAGATGACCATCAGGTGATTTAATTGTCTCAATAGGGTCAAAGGTAATACACAGCTTAGTTTGGGTGTTAGGTTTGAGTTGATCAAGAAGATTGACAACATGATTGGCTTAGTGAAATTTATCATCATAGTCAGTAAATTGAGTGGAAGAGGAAGATAGAGGTTGGATAGAATTAATGAGATTACTTGAATGAGATGGAAAAGGATTGGTATAGATTTGAAAGTTTTGATTAGGAGGTGGTACATATTTGTTTCCTTGATCATTCACACTTTGTATAGATATAGCATTAGAATCAATAAGGTCTTGAATAACAGTTTTCAAGCATAAACACTTTTTAGTATCATGGCTTCGTTGATGATGGCATTGACAAAAATCTTTGTGATCAAAGTTTTTGGGTAACAACTTGGATGTATCAATGGGTTTAATAGGAGGAAGAGTTAACACATTAGCATTAAACAAATTCAACATCACATTAAGCAAAGATTCAAAAAGCTAAGTAAAATTATGAACAGGTATAATGATAGATGAAAATAGAGCCACACCTTTGATGTTGTTGCTTGATCATCAACATTGTTGGATGATTTATTGATTTTGATGAAGTTTTTTGGTTTTTGAATTTTTTTGAAATTGTTGGATGTGACATCAGTCTTATCAACTAGAGCCATTGGACTGATGCTATAAAACTGATTCACTTGAAGATGATAATTATGAATCACTACATATAATTGAGTGAAAGAAGAGAATTCAGAAAGTACAATATTATCTCTAATGTATTTTTGCAAATTATCAAGAAAAATGTGTTGCACATTAATATCAAGCACATGATAAGAAATATGAGCACACAAATGCTTAAATCTACCAATGAAATCAGTCACTTTTTCTTTAACACCTTGTTTATAATGCATTAAATTAGTTAAAGAAATTTTAGGACCAATATTATTTTAAAATTGTTGAATGAAAGCATTAGAATTTTTTTGGAAGGAATCAATAGAATAAGGATACAAAGAGAAATACCATTGCAAGGCTTTGTCTTAAAAGGTTCTAGTATTTTTTTTTGCCATGAACCTACGGTCATGAGAAAATCACAACACAATATTTGAAATGTCTTTACATGAGTCAAAGGATCAACCTTACCATTATAAGTCTCAAGATGAGGAATCTCCATTTATTGTGAGATAATAGCATGAATGATATCCAAATACAAAGGACTAGCAATGTCACAAGTAGGAATGTTAAACTTAGATTGAGTCATTGAAGCAATTTTTTGTTGTAAGGAAGACACGATTTGGGCCAAGCTATTAATGGTAGAATCAATGGAATGAGGGTTTAAGGAGAGGTGTTGGAAATGTTTGGAAAATATTTATAGATGGAAGGAATGGTTGAATATGAAAAGGAAACACTATGGTAAGTGGGAATTGATGAAGCTAATGAAACACATGACACACTTGAAGGAATGGAAGGAGAAATAGAATTAGGAATGCTCACATGTGTAGGATTTAGATTTTGAATTGAAGTTGTTATGATAGGTGGACCATAAGTGGAAATGCTAGGAATAAAGGTAGAAATAGGCATAGAGGTCTCAACACTAGTAGTAGGTGGAATTAAACCTAAATCTTGAGCACAATATCTAATAGGTTTGACATTGGTATCAATGAGATGAGAGATAATACATAATATGTTAAGTCCATTCTCATCATTATGAATTAGATTCCTTAAACATTCTACAATAGAAATGACCTAAGGATTAGAGTTTTCCTTTCCTAGCCATTGTTAAAATTTCTCAGTCATTGGAAAGTTTTTGGACTTACATAGGAGGCAATATTAAAGCCTCATCTTCATCATGAGAAGAATGGGAATATTTATTCTCCGTGATAGGATTGACATCACTAATACACATTTTGGTCTCATCAAGATTCCTACGAAAGAGATAAGTTTTAGGATCAAAGGAACCCATAAGTATACAGCTTCTTCTAACCAGAATGCTATAATTAGGACTAAAAGTAATAATAATCATGCACAAGAGAATGAGAGGAAAAATAAATGTAATGCAATTTGTAAGGTTTGAAAGAAATATGCAATCCAAGCAAAGAGAATATTTTATGAAAATTACATTTAACTATCAAATTGAAGCATGAAATATAAAGCATACACAAGTAGATGAAATGAGAAGCATATAATGTAGATCTAGATGCAAAGAGATAAGCCTATGGATCTAGATGTCATTAATGCAAACAAATAGATCATACAAAGATGATCTAACTACCAAATCAAAAGTGGAAATGTTATAAGTTAGGTTCACCAAAATGTATAGAAGAAAATGGTGAGAAATGCTAAAGTGTAGATCACTCACCAAGATCTTGGACTATACATTAGAATAAAAACCCATTCTTAAGAAAAATCCGGTTTGTGCAACCAAAAGGAGAAAGGGTGCTAATGCAAGATCTATATCTAAGGGGGATTTAGTATTCTTGAGGGAATGAAATGTGATAGGATAAAGTGTAAAAGACATATCTAATCTAATAAAGTAAGTGAAAGGGAAAATAAGGGAGAATAGGTGCGCCTTGAAATGAAATGGAGAAGATCGGACTTTGAATTTGAATTTGGTTGTTGCCATAATTTTGGATCCTATTATAACTTTATATTTGGAAGACAGAGACCTGTAAATTTTTGCACTAAAAATTTCATTGGAAAATAGTAGGGACAAGTTGAATTTTAGGGAAAGAGTTGACTGGTCAACTTGTTACAAGCAAAAATTGATTAAACTTTATCAAATTCTACAACTGTACCTATACTTCTCAGATCTAGAATCGTAGCTCTGAAACCTATTCCTACACATAGAAAAATGGGGAAAAAGGTTGTGGAAAGGGGTTTGCCTTGGTCAAACCCTTGTTTAGGAATCAACCTTGAAATTGAATTGAAATTGCATAAAGAAAAGTAATAAAAATGTAAATTGTTGATTCACCTTGTATGAAACCCTCATGAACAGATGTAGTAATCACTTTTAAATCCATGAAGATGCTTGAATGTTCTTGAAAAATAAAGAGAATGTAGAATCAAGGATGCCTTCTCGAATGTATGGATCTATGATTTCCACTCCTAGATCGTGAATCTATGTATGCTTGATAACCACATGAAGAAGGAGAAGAGAAAGAAAGAGATGAATGTGTGGATCTTCTTGATTGATTGAGAATTCCTCTACTTGGACATCATGGGAGAGAAATTTCATCAATTGGAGAAGATTTCATTTTATTAGATAGATGTTGAAGAAGTAGATACTTGGAGATATTGAATTAGATGTTTTCCTTCAAATCTTGAATCCAAATATTCAATTGCACAACTTGATTGCTTGAATGCTTGGACATATTGCACTTAATTGATGGATACCAAATGAGGGGAGAGGATGTCTTTTTAAAATAAATTCCATCCATTAAAGATTCAAATTTGATCCAATCCGACCACAAATATAAATCTCATAGGAAAACCCTTCCATTGGGCTCTGGAAAAAATTTGAGCCAAAAATCGTAGGGACAAGTCGACTAGTTAACTTGTCCCAGGAAAAATGGGCTTAAATTTCACAGGCATATCAAAGAAGGTGAAAATAAGTTAGGGGAGAATGAAAGTTGTTGTGATCAAGCATAATGAACATTCAAATCTTGAAATCACCAAAATGGGGTCTAATAGGTTCTAGAGCCTCCAATTATGGGTGCTAACTTTTTAGGATGATACACTTCCTTCTATTGATAAAGTATTAGCCTATTATTGATGATTTCAATGATTGTTGTCTCAATTTTGTTTATAAAAATTTCCCACTCTATTTTCTTTCCTCAGAAGATCCTTTTATTATTTCTTTATGAATCTCCCAAATCATAATATAAGGGGATTTTATCCATAAGATTCCATAAATGTTATTCTTGTGTAGACTAAACAAACTTGGAAAAAAACTTAGTAAGTCATTGGATAATGTAGAGTTCCACCTTAATTTATTGCATAACCATATCCAACATTTGTTTGTGAAATGATAGTTGATTAATAAGTGATTTACCAATTCTTCCTCTCCTTCAGATAATGGACATCTAATATGACCCTCAAATAATATCTTTTTGATCCAATTTGTTGTTAGTATTCACTTTCAAAGAGATTCCCAGGTAAACATCCCTTCTTTGGGTAAGCGTAATATGTTCCAACATAAATTTTGTAGTTGCAGGATTGTGTTGTGTTTTTATAAGATGATTGTATCCATCCTTTTCATTTTATTCTCTCATTTTAGCCCTAGCCTATATAAAGTTATCTTTACCTTTTCTGATAGTGATTTTCCTATCTTGTAGCAAGCTTTTAATAATTTCAATATCATTTATGGGTAGATTGAGATTGCCGATTAATTTTCATTTCCATCCTAGTAAAGGATATCCATTGGGTATTTCTTTATAATCTCTAACATATATTCCCCATTGGATTTCCAATAATTCCTTTCCTTTGTTGTTATCGATCATATTATCTATTGCTTTATATCCTCGCCATGAATAACTCCAAAATAGGGATTAATCCCCTATTTCTATATCCCAAGTTAATTATTCTATGATTATATCTCTACACTCAATCATGAAATTCCATACTCTAGAGCTTTTTACAGGGGGTAGGGGATATTGTTCTAAAAATACTTGTTGGATCCTCTTTGTCATGCCCAAACGTTGAGCAAAACACAACTACAATTTTTTTCTAAAAACCTACTATCCATCTAAACCAAACACACTTACGCAACTAGGAAGTGAAGCCCTAACTAGCACCAGTCTTTGTGCACGTAAAATAGTGTAGAGAGATAACCGACAACTATGAATAGAGAAGAGTCTGACAACTCCCTAAAGGTCAAATAATAGAAGGTCGACCAAGTTTGACCAAAAGTCAAATCTCATCAAACAACTCTAAACCAAACTATAAGGTTCCCTAGACTACTAGCTTTGACCGGCACGCAAAATGAGATAGTTGACTAAAAGTCAACTATGCACCAAAGAACGTGCATCCAAGCTAAAAAGTTACCCAATGCCATAAGGAGGACTTGGGTATAAAAACTGAGGTTTTTGACCAAGGTTTGACCGAGGGTTGACCAAAAAGTCAATTGTGCCCAAATACATCCTACAAGGTTCTACTAAGACTAAAACAAGCCAAGGTAGGGTTTGTGCATGCAAACCGAAGTGATGTCCAAGGTTTGACTATGTTGACCAGAAGTCAACCGTGCACGATACCTAGCCATCAAATCTAGTAAGGTCATGAAGACTCTAGACGAGACCATAAGATGATGATAGAACCCCACCCCAAATATCGATAGCTAGAAGGATGAAAAGACTAACACAAAAATAAATGAGGAAGTATTAACTCCGTTATTTGACTAAACATCTCGATATTTTAAATTAGTCAACTAACTAAACTTGGATATAACAAATTCATTTAATTCAATTAAACAAACTAATGTACTTAAGTTTACTCCTAAATGGCCATGATAAATCTAAATCTACTTTACGCATAGATTTAAATTTAATATCCATTTTAATTTATCTCAATTAATGTATTTATATTAGAAAAACATTGTGCTAAATTTATAAATTATATTTATTTATTACATTGAAATATCTAAATTATAAAATACCGATACAAATTTACTAATTTAAACTTAAAACCAAATTCATATATATAAATATAAATAAAGATCCAACTAAATATTATCACTTTCTAATCAACTTAAATTTAAATTAAGCTACATACTTTATATAAATAAGTAAATAAAACTTTAAGAACAATCATATAAAATGTTTTAACAATCTTAAATCTAATTATATATATATATATATATATATATATATATATATATATATATATATATATATATATATATATATATATATATGAATTAAAACTACCTAATACCAAAACTAATTAATAGAAATGTTTATTTTTAACTATTAGTTTTAACTTCTAAAACTACCTTTATTACTAACTTAATAAACTAATTTTAAAATATAAACTTGAAATACAATAAACAAATCTTAAAAATCTATCATTTAACAAACCCCATCTCCTTCTCTCATCCTTCCACACATAGGTCGTAGGGCCGAGCATGGCCGTGCGCGGGGAGGAGGAAATCACCTGCTGGCATTGGCGAAAGAGAAATGGTGGAAGAGGGGGGGAGCGATGATATTCTTCTGCGCGCACGCAGAGCACAATGGCGGTATAGAGGGCATTGGTGGAAGGGTCGACACGGTGGTGCTCGACACTCACGGTGCTGCCATAGTGGAGCACGACCGAGGCCGTGCCTCCCACTGTGTTCGACACAGTGGGTGGCTGAGCCACTCATGAGGCCTCTCAAACCAAAAAAAAATTCTTTCACAAACCCTTGTTTAATTTTTTTATTATACTTAATTTTTTTTTTTAAAGGAAAAAAAAACTTCCATCGAAAATCATAAGCGCCTAGTGCTTTCCACAGTGGTTAAAAAAAATCTTTTTAAAATAAACTTATACATGTTTATATTTTATTGTATTTTTTTTTCTACACCAATATAAAAGAATTTAAACGTAAAAAAAAATCATTTAATTTACTGGTGAACAATATATTTCCTGAATACCAAAACAATGCACATTAGGAATTTTTAAAAAAAAAATTTAAACATGTCATTGCAAACTATAAAACAATCCTAACAACTTGATCAAATTAAAAATTGGATTTAGGCAATTTATTTTTCGAAGTAAAATTTTAAGAAAAATTTTGAGTACAAAGGAATATTTTTTTTTCTGGTTTATTTAAACCCCAATATATATATATATATATATATATATATATATATATATATATATATATATATATATATATATATATATATATATATATATATATATATATATATATATATATATATATATATATATATATATATATATATATATATATATATATATATATATATATATATATATATATATATATATAATAAAAGATTCCAATACGTGATAAGTGTAAATAGAATGTAATTTTGGCAAACTTTTCTATATAAATTGCTAAGTGCAAATAGTATGAAATCTCACATAAAACATCATAGATCCTAAATTTTCAAATAAGTACACGCACTTATAAAATTTAAATAAAAATTACAGTTAAATTACTATTAACTGATACACAATTATTAAATGGAGATTTGAAATATAATAAACAATTAACTCCTTTTTTTTTTTTTCTTCAAATCCCCAACCTTTTCATATATAATTTTATCAATGTTAAAATTACAAGGGAATCCTTGATTCCTATTTGAACCATAACTCGAAATGTAAAATTTACAATAAACATTACAATAAATCTCAACTAAACTTTTCTAAGGCCTCAATTCCTACAAGCCCTGTGTCCATTTGGGTACCTATATAAACAAGGTTGACCACAAAGGCTCACCTCCCAACTCAGGCCTTTTCAAGGCCACCCCCGAGCTAGGGGATCCAAATTGGAACGGGGTACAAACAGAACTCATACATGAAGGAAATAGACAACATGAACACACTTCAACAAATTTTCCCAACATGGTTAAACAAGAGGAAGACCAGCTCCAAGAGGCCTCCCTGAAATAGGGTAGAGGTGGACTACTAGGTGGAGAAGCCATAGTACAATACAAATTTCCAAAGCCACACATGGACTTGGGATGACCATCTTCAAGAAGATGTGGTCTAATCTCCTTTTGCTCCCCCAAGTGCCTGAAGGCCATACTAGGCATCATGGGTATCATGAAATCCCATGTTTATCACTCCACACATGGGACACTCTGTGCAACTTGGGTCTTCTTCCTACTACCCCCTTCAAGGTTCCTCCACCCTCCCTAGGGTGAGTATCCTTGAAGAATCCCATCCCAAAATGAAATTACAAATTTAAAAACAACATTTACAAACTTAAGTTTCAAAAACAAAAACCTTAAAAATCCATGGACTCCATTAATGGAGTTCCAAGCTCAAACACAAGCATGAAAGAACAAAAATAACAAAAGGGCCAACCTTACTCCAAGCAAGTCAAAAGTTTGAAACTTAAAAATCCTTCCAAAGCTAGCCTTCTCCTAAACTCCTTCCAAAATGAATGGTCTCCAAATCTAGAGAGTAGGTGAACAACTAAATCCTTCTCCAAGATTTCCCTATATAAGCCAAACTCCTAAAATCTAGGAGCCAATCAGAAGAGAGGAAGAAACTTCCATTCCTTTCTTCCCACTTGCTTTCCTTCACCATAAATGGAGTTGAAGGAAAATTTTGGAAGAAGAGAGAGGTTAGCCAAAACCTCACAACTCTTCAAATCTTCCCAACTTTGAAATCTTGACTTTAGGGAAGTCATAAATGAGTTTTAAGGCTCTTAATGGGCTGAAAAAGACCCCTAACCCCTAAGGTATCAACCTAGGTAGCTAAAATTGACCCCAGTTAACTTATGGGAGCCCAAATGGCCCTCCTAAACTCCACCTAAAGTTTACACACGGATTTCAGGTCTTGGTTGACTATCTAAAAACTTCCCAACCCAAGGTAAGTTGATTCTACCCTAAGGTAATCCCCTAGTCAAACCCTTGACCCAACTAATTACAAATCATTAACCATGCTAACACATATGTTGCAATTTGCCAAATTTGGCACATTTAATTTAAAACAATGACATGGCTAATTCACATAAACATTAACTAAGGTAAATATACACATGCAAACCACATTCATGAATTAAAGACAATACAACGAGATCCACATTTCTTTATATACAAAGAGGAACTTGGAATGCACGGTATAAAACATAGGTTCCAATACTAGATCCCCGCTTTTAGATCCATGGTCAACTTATCCCACACACTCATTTCACATATCAGTAGGTCCAATTAACATGATATAAACATAATACATCATCAGTAGTGCATGGTTAAAAACTATGTCTATAAATCAATCATCTAAGCATAACTTCGGTTTCCTAAACCAACTTTTCATTGCAATAGTTTTAAAACATCATATGTAACATAATCATAACTGAAACTGAATCAAAACATATAGTATCTCAAGTGTTCCCTGATTACATAATCAGGTATCGAACATATAGCATAGGATTCAACAGATCCTTAAATACATAAGTGTCTCAAATAGTCAGGTATGTCTATGAAATAAGTTCTAAAAGCATGGAAAAAAAATAGTATAAATCTGAATGTCAGGTAGGTCTCACATCCACCCCTTCTAGGCATGAACCTCCTCTTAGAGTTCATCAAAGAGGTGATGGTACTATGATCTCATCTGTGCTACATCCTCCCATGAAATTGTGACCTCATCATAACAATCCCACTGGACCCTAACCCGGTCCAGTGCCCTGGCTCGAAGTGCCAGGATCTGTTGGGCTAAAATACGGATGGACTCCAATGCCATCTTCTCGTCTAACTCTATCGACAAGGCATTAAAATTTATCACATGAGACTCATCATAAACATACTTTCACAAAACTAAAACATGAAACACACCATGGATTTGTGACACGCTAGGTGGCAAAGCTAAACGGTAAGCAACTGGTCCTATCCTCTCAAGGATCTTAAAAGGTCCAACAAAATGAGGTGCTAGCTTAGAGCCCTTTCCAAAATGGATTGGACTCTTATGCGATCGCACCCTCAAAAAGACCCTATCTCCTACTAAGTACACTCGATTGATCCTCTTCGCATGGGCATACTTCTTCTATCTATCCTGAGCCTCTCCGAGATGCTGCCTAATCAATGTCACCTGCTGCTCCATATCTCTGACTAACTCAGGACCAATAGAAACTCTATCCTGGATCCTATCCCAACTAAGTGGTGTCCTACAAGGTCTACCATAGAGAGCCTGGTATGGAGGTATACCCAAGGATGTATGATGCCCATTTTTATAGGCAAACTCCACTAAATGTAGGTATTCCTCCCACTAGGTGTGATGTGTTAGTACTGTTTTAAAATTTTGATCCTCGTTCTTAGATTTTGAGAATTATGGTTCTTAGGGTTTGGCCTCATGCATTTTACTAATACCCTAGTCTAGTATTAATGTTGTTATGCTTGAGCGTTACCTTTTTTCTCATTAAAATTCCCTAATGACGCATGTGCAAAATTGACCCCTTTGAAAGTAACCACTTTACATGTTATGTCACTAGGTTGTCAAACGGGGTCCCCTTTTTAATCATTTCCTTTAAAGCCTAAGTTTTTTGTTAATATTTCCAATTGATTAGCTTTTTGAACCAGTTGTCAAAAATTTTGACATGCGCTTTGGTGACACGATGACATCTACCCAACCAGGTCCATCTTAAAAGCCTGTTGTCGACTAAACATTAGGATCGATCAATGGTTGTCATTTTATCGTTGGGTTAAGATAACTATCTTTTAATCATTACACTTTAGCGACAAGCATCCAATCAACATCCTTTCTGACATTGCAGTGGTCCGATAGTATTTCTTCCATGGCAGTTCATTTATTTGACACCTTTCTTGGGTGACGTAGAGCAGTGGGGTCAGATTTCTCAAATAGTTAAAGCTTGAGTAGATCTTACGATTTTCGGTATACCGTTGGGATAAGATGCATGATGTTTAAAGCTTGCGGTATAGTGACAACCATTCGATCTTGTTTGAAAGATGTGAAGTAAAAGTGGGTCCACGTGCCAAGAGATGCCGACGTACGTGATTCTTATTGGCTATGATTTTGCTGATGTGGTGAGGTAGTTTTAAAGGGTCTTTTGACTATTATGTCAAATTTTGAAGACCGCCTGATCTGCTGAGAAATGAATAAAATCGACGGCCATGATTCAAATTTGTTGATTAACCGTTGCTACCCAAAATTTGAATATTTTAAGGGTTTCTCAGTGACCGAAGGACTAAAAATTCAATGTTTTGATGTCCGATCTGCATGGTATGACTTTGTGCTCACTGGTATAGTATGGCCTGAGGTATGATTGACTGTGGAAGGTGTTTGCGCCTTGGTTGTAGGTGAAATGGATACTCAAGTTGCATTGTAGTTGGATTGCAAAAGGTAAACATGATGGGTTTCCAGTCTCTTGCGTACCAGTCAGGGATAGTGCCATTAATGAAGATCATTCTAGGATCTGTTTTGCTCTGAGATTGCTTGGTTTTCTCTCCTGCAATAAATTTTGATTGAATCTGGTTGGTGGGTTGTTGAAACCCTAATTCTGTCCTAGCTATTTGAGGCTTGTTGCATCCTTCCAAAGGATTCCAAGGTAGCTAGTGACTATATATTACTGGCTATTGTATGTTGAAAGATGGTTGATGATCACTTAAGTAATTAAACAAGGAGAGCTCAGATTGTGAGTTTTATTTCCTTAGTATTTTGTCATTCTGCAATGTATTGATTCTGATATTTTAATGAAAATGCACTTGAATCCTGATCTTAAACTTATGTATGTCTTCTTATTCTGATCCTGCATTCTTATATATTAATGTCACAAAGTGAGTTAGTATATGATATACAAAGTATATTGTGAAATTGTCTTTGAGTTCTTGCCAAAGTTAGGATTAAATCCTTAAAGGTAATTTCAGAGAATCTATGGTTAAATGAAAATTTGATGTCTAGGTATAAGATTTGAGAGGAATAATAGGCAAAGCACTTATTCTGGATTTGGGTGGGTTGGAGTTAGGATCTTAGTTGATATATGTTATTGGTGACTCTGTACCCTAGGGTAAGACACTGATCTGTTCCCTGGAAGCAATTCATCATCATCAATCACAAATATAAATGATAAAATCTTTAAATCAGTTTTTAAAGAGTATGAACGCATAATATTTGGTGACTCCTTTCAAGAAGTGAGTCAAGGGTACACCTGCCTGAGTATTAGACTAAAAGTGTAGGAGGATCCTTGTTGATCCTTGTTAATTGGCCCTTTTCCTTGCAGAGTTTGGAGGGGTGATAGAGTCATTGACAATATATGTTAAATTAAAGTGTAAATCTGCAAGTGGAAAGAAAAGGAACCAACAAAATGGTGACTCTGTTGGGGAAGAGAACATAGCAAAGAGGTACATCAGTTGAGAATCTCTAGTTGTATTACAAAATTTCAATATCTTACTACCTAGATTGATTCAGCCCATCCGAGTCACCAACAAAATGGCGACTCTACTGGGGAGAGTCTAGAGATAAAATAAATTTTAGCATATTCTCGTGTTTCTCCAGTTTTAGCTTGTGTTGTCTTTTAGACTTCTCAAGTTTTGTTTCTTAAGATATTCCCATTGAAAGTGGGTGGTGACTCAAAGGGTTAAGAACCAGTGTTTATAGATTACAAACCATGGACAAAAGAAGGAATACTAGGTCTTTTGTCAAGAAGCATCCAGAGGTTATTCTGGAGTAGTTGCCTAGATCAAAAAAGAGGATTTGGATCAGAAGAGATGGGGAATCTACTAGTGCTCCCGTAAGAGAACAAAGTAATGCTAGAAATAGAGCACCACATGTATCTTCAAATGAGGATGATTCACAATATAAAAGTTCTAAATCTGATAGTGGTCACTTTGGAGATAATTTTTATGATACCCCAGAGGCATTGTTTCAATACAAAGATTCACATCCTCCAGATCAGGATGTACAAGAAAGAGAAATGGTTTTTGGACCAAATTTAGATCCTGATGAGGATATGTTTAGAAGGCAGCCCATGGGACCAAGGAGGGTCCATTTCCCATATCAAAATCCTACTGATGTGGATGTGTCATCAAGCTCTAAAGACATTATGATTGACCCAAATGATTTGGGTGTATTGAGATTACAATTAGCAGAGCAGGATACCATATACAAGAGATTACAAAAAGAAAGGGAGGCTGAAAAAATAAATGAATTAATAGAAAGAGAGTCTCTACTTAGAAAGATTAATGAGCTAAAGGAGAGAAACAAAGCGCTTGCTTCTGCTCCTAAAACTTTACAACATGATGTCTTCGGTGATCTTGATGCTTTGAGAAGTGAAAGAGAGCACTTACTACAAGACCATGAATTTGATAAAGAGGGCCCTGTGATTAGACAAGTTTAGAGCTATATCTCTTTACCTAAAGAAGCAAATGAATGTGTAGTCACCAAACCTACTACTATTGTTAATGAAAATAGAAAGAAAAAGATGGTGGGGATTCAAATAAATGAGCCAGTAAGAATACCAAAGGTCCCACCACCTTTTTCAAATGAAGATACAGAGATGGAAAGGAAAAGAAAAGAAGATGATGATCTTGCAAGAGAATTGGAGAAGGCTGAAATTGAGGCTTCTATTGCAGAAAAAAGAAGAAAGATCCAATTCTTGAGAGCTTCGTTAGCAAATACTCTTGGACCGTCTACTACTGAAATAGGTATGCCATCTACAACTTCTAATGTTGTTGTATCTAGTAATGGTACTACTCATAATTGACTACTCACTTCATCTACCAAGATAGGTGTTGACCCTAAACAACAGTCAAGTGTACAAGTAGATGGAAATGTAAATGTGAATGTTAATTCTAGTGGAAATACTAGCTTAAGTTTTTAAAGGAGACCTATGCAATTAGAGGGATATAGACAAATTAGCTTTGATGGAATACCAGGTTACCCCAATGATTTCCCAACTAATATAAGAGAAAAAATACCTAAATTTTCTGGTAACAATGCCATTAGTAGTGAAGAGCACCTTAGGTTGTTTGTTGATGTGCTAAATGACTATGAGGTTGAACATGAGGATGTGGTCATGAAATTGTTTGTTCAGTCTTTGGTGGAAGATGCTAGAGATTGGTTCAAAAGACTTCCTGATAGATGTATTGATACATGAGATTCCTTTGAGAAATGCTTCAAAGAACAATATGGTGATAGGCCTAATGCTAGTTTCATGTTGAATGAATTCAACACCATAAGGAAAAATCAGAATGAATCTGCAGTCGAGTTCAACATGAGATTTTAGAAGGGTATGCATAAATTGTTTCAAGTCATGAGGTTAGATGACAATGTCTTCTTAACCACATACTTCAATGCCTTTGATGGTAAGATGGGATATTTGTTGAGGGAAAAAGAACCAAGAACTCTCAAAGATTCTTTTAGGATTGCTGTCAATATTGAAAACAACATGAAATATCAAAAAAATTGGGTGGAAAAAGAGATGACCCTAAGTTGTTTGGGGATAAAAAATACAAAAGGGATAATGACAGAAATATTGGAAATAAGAAGTAGGAGGAAGACAAGTTGGATAAGGTTTTGAATGCACTAAAGCACTTAAAAACACCTAGTGTCAGAAATGAAAAGGTTTCTACTAGTGACAAGCCTTATTTCAACAATAATTTCAATAGGCAGAATAAGCTACAGGATTACCCTTACAACACCTAATGGAAGGATGGAAAACCTATTGTCCCTGATGAAAAAGGAAATAATGACAGATATATCCCTGATCCTTTACAAAGAGCTTCTGTAAATGTCATGGAGGATACACCATGGTGTGTAGCTTGTTAGTCTCCTCATTCTGTAGAACATTATGTGATTGCATAGTCCATGGCTGCATACCAAGATGGTGGTTCTGAAGAACCTGATCAAGAAGGAACTCATGATAATATTGGGTGTAACATGACATCTTCATATTTGGGATATGGAGATGATTCTGACATTGGTGAAGAAACTGATGTGTGCTTGAAGAGACAAAATAAGGCTCTATTTCATCAAGAAGTTTTTTTTGATAATGATGACGTTGATGAAAAGACATGTAACATGAATTCTTCCTTAGAGCCAGTGAATTTAAGAAGACCTTCAGAAGAAGAAATTGCTAGGATCACTACAGAAATGGTAGCTCAAGTACAAATAAGAAATATGACAGCAAATGATGCTACTAGAAAAGTCGCAGGAATGTTTATAAAGGATACCAATCCTAAGGGACCCAATGGAAACAAATGAAAAGATGGAAACTTGGTGAAGTTCAAAAATGAAAGAGATAAAAAGTGGGAACCAAGGGGTGTTGGAGCTGAAAAGATCTATGTTGTCTATGACAAAGATAATCAGAAGGAAGTAGAGAGGCTAGTTAGTACAATGGCTAAAACTGAAAAAATGAAGGTGACAGCTACAACTAACATATTAGAGAAATAAAGGGATACTAAAGCAGTGCAGATCGAGATTCCCTCTTCTGCCCCTGTTGACATGTTGGTTGTATTGTCTCAAATTACTGTCAAGGTTCCTTTGTCAGAATTGTTGAGGATCCCTGAACATAAGGACAGAGCTCTTGTGTGGGTAGATAATGTTCATGATAAAAATGTTTCCTGCAATATCGATGAACCCCAGGCTAAAGTCTTGAAAGAATTGGGGGTTCAAGGATCGGTATCTCAACTACCACCTATATACTTGGACAACTCTATCAATGCTAGTCTTGAAAACATTGATCCATTATTCCTGAGTATCATAGTGAATGGAATGAAATTAAGAAATTGTATGATTGATTCAGGGGCCTCTAATACTGTCATGCCTTTCAAAATCATGGAGAAGTTGTGCCTTAAAGTTGATACAGTTCAAGGCAGATGTTGTGCAATGGATCAGAGAGAAGTACCAGTCATTGGGACCATAAATGCAATGCCTTACAGATTGGCAGCCTATCCAGAGAAAAATTTGAGAATGAGTGTCTTAGTGGTAGATATCCCTCCTCATTATGGGATGTTATTGTCTAGGAAGTGGAGTGCTTCCATGGGTGGAAGTTTTCAATGTGACTTGTCCTATGCAACTTTCAAGATTGATGATCAGTTTATTAAGATTGAGTGAGAGCCAAAAGTATGCCACATGATTGAAAGGAGTATTGACAATGAGACTACATGTTTTGTGGATACTAATATTAATGCTTTTAGAGCAGAGGTCGCTATGCTTAAAAAAGATCCTATACTGTCACCTATTACTCTGGAGATAAAAGTTAAATCTGAGAAGGGTGATTTGTGGGTGATGTATTTTGATGGTGCAAATTGCAAAGATGGTTCAGGGGCAAGTATTTTCCTTATTTCTCCTGATGGGAATACTTACAAGTTGTCTTTCACATTAAGCTTCTCATGTACAAATAACATAGCAGAATATGAGGCATTACTACTAGGATTGAGGTTGGCACACAAGCATGGAATGAAATGCATAAAAGTTGTGGGTGATTTAGAGTTAGTTGTGTCCCAAGTAAGATCAGTATATGCTTCCAAGAACAAGAGATTGAAACAATATAGAAATGTTGTTTGGGACATGATTGAATACTTTGATGTCTTCAATATTGTATGGAGGGATAGGAGTAACAATAAAATGACTGATTTACTAGCCAATATAGCAATCAATCCTTGTGACATTACATTTGCTAGTGTCTCCAAGGTTGAAATTTAGACTAGGCCTAGTATACCAGATAATATTGAAAATTGGAAGGTCTTTGAAGATGACCAGGATATTTTGAGATTTATGAATTATGAAGATCAATATCATGGCTAGGAACTAGATTTCTCAGCCTTGGTTGAGATTACAGAAGGAAGAGAGGTTATCCTTGGTAATGAAGTCCTGCAACTTAAGACTAATAAGGTTCCTAAGGGACTTGTTGTTTTAGAAACTGTATTTGATAATCAGGATAGAGTTCAGATGGATACTAAGAAAAGAGATCAAATAGATTTGGATGAAATTAACCTTGGTACACAAGAGGCACCTAAGAAGGTCTATATTGGAAGAGAGATGTCTCACAAGGTAAGAAAGTCTTTGATTGAATTGTTAAGAAAATTTAGGCATGTTTTTTCCTAGTCATATGATGACTTAAAGGTTTATAGGCAAGACTTGTTTCAACATATTATCCCTTTGAAGGAGGATGCTAAGCCTTTTAGGAAAAAATAGAGGCCAATTAATCCTACCTTAGCACCCAAGATGCAAGAAGAATTAATGAAGTTGAGGGATGTTGGAATCATAAGGCCTATGAGGCACTCTTCTTGGGTGTCAAATTTGGTTCCTGTCAGGAAGAAGAATGGAGATATTAGATTATGTGTGGACTTCAGGAATCTAAATGTTTCCTCTCTGAAGGATAATTACTGCTTGCCTAATATGGAGGCTATGCTACAAAGAGTAACTGGTTCTGATTTGATGTCTATGATGGATGGTTTTTCTAGTTACAATCAGGTAATTGTAAAAGAATCAGAGTAGTTTAAGACAACCTTCACAACACCTTGGGGAACTTATGTTTATGTGAGAATGCCTTTTGGTCTCACAAATGCTAGTGCTACTTTTCATAGGGCAATGGATGTTTCCTTTGCATATTTTATAGATGTTTTCCTTATTTTTTATCAAGATGACTTAACTGCATATTCCAAAAGGGAAGCAGATCATTTTTCTCATTTAGAGAAGATATTTGCAAGGGCTTTGGAATATGGTATTTCATTAAACCCAAGGAAATGTGTATTTGGTGTGACTAAAGGTAAGTTTCTTGGCCACCTAGTTGGAAAGCAGGGAGTGAGAATTGATCCTGAAAGAGTGATGGCAATTAATAAGATTTGAAAGATGAAAAATGTGAAGGGAGTCCAATCCTTCTTTGGCCAGGTAAATTTCTTAAGGAGATTTGTAACAAATTTTGTTGAAGTTACTAGACCGATATCCAAAATGTTAAAAAAGGGATCTGTGATTAAATGGGAAGGTGAGCCTGATGAAGCTTTCAAGAATATCAAGCAGGCAATTAAAGATGCCCCTGTGCTTAAGGCACTTGATTATGATGTCCCAATGCACATTTTCTCTTTTGCATCTTTTCATACTATTGTTGTAGTTTTATTGCAGAAAAATAAGGAAGGTTTTGAGCAGGCTATTGCATTCTTTAGTAAATCTTTGCAGGCTGCTGAATTAAAGTATGATATCAATGAGAAACAAGCATATGCACTTGTGAAGGTAGTAAAGGATTTTAGATGTTATTTGATGGGAGCAGTTGTGATTGCTTTTGTACCAAATGCTACAGTAAAGGATATCTTTTCACAGCAAGAAGTGTCTGGGAGAAGATGCATATGGATTAATAGAAATCAAGAGTTTAACATTGATATCCAAATTACCAAGTTGGTTAGAGGTCAAGGATTGGAAAAATTGATGGTTCAATCCAATCTTGATGCAAATTAGATAAATCAAGCTGAAATTGATTACACATGTGATATGGATGATTGTATCTGGTATCAAGATGTTATCTATTATTTGAGAAACATGAGGTGTCCAGTAGGAATGGATAACAATAAGAAGAGGACATTGAAATTACAGGCAATCAAGTATGTAATTATAAAATGCAAGTTATATAAAAGGAATTTGGATTGCATACTTTTAAAATGTGTTGATGAAGATCAAGCTGACAAATTGTTGAAGGAAATGCATGAGGGGATTTGTGGTGGACATTATATGGGAAAAACTACTGCTCATAAGATTCTGAGAGCAGGATTCTGGTGGCCCACAATCTTCAAGGATGCTGAACAATTGGTAAGAAAGTGTGATGCTTGTCAAAGATTTTTTGGTAAGCTAAAATTTTTAGGAAATGTACCTTTGAGGCCAGTTGAGGTGCAAGGACCCTTCCAGCAATGGGGAATGGATTTTATAGGTGAATTCCCAAACAAGTCCAGTGGGGGACACTCTTGGATCTTAGTTGCCACTGATTATTTTACAAAATGGGTAGAGGCTATTCCTACAAGGAATGCAACAAGTATGGTGGTGATTGATTTCCTATTGAATAATATTGTTACAAGATTTGGTTGTCTTGAAAGGATTGTCAGTGATAACACAATGTGCTTCAGGTCTACTGAATACAAAGAATTCTGCAAAGGTTTAGGAATTCAGATGTCATACTCCTCACCTTATCATCCTCAAGGAAATAGACAGGCAAAATCAAATAACAAAAGTTTGATTAAGATCCTCAAGAGGATTCTTGAAAAGAATAAGAAGGCATGGAATTCAAAATTGCCATTAGATGTATGGGCTGACAGAGTAACTATGGAAAGGGAAATTGGATGTGCACCATTTGATCTAGTGTATGGAATACATGTGAGGATGCCTCAAAACAACTTTCTAGAGATGTATAGGTTTGTTCAATTATATGATGAGGATCTAGAGGATGAAATGCAGTTGAGAATTGAGGACTTAATCATGTTGGATGAAACTAGAAGAAAATTAGCTTCAAAGAATGCTAAGTTACAGTTGCAAGTCAAGAGTTTGTATGACAAGAAATCAATAGAAAGAAGGTTTGAACCTAATGATTTGGTGTTAATCTAGAATGCCAGATTGGAAGATAAAGGAAAACATGGAAAATTTGATCCAATCTGGTTAAGGCCATATGTGATTCCTGAAAAATGGGGACAAGATTCATACATTGTCAAAGAATTAAATGGTGACATTCAAGAATTGCTAGTTCATGGATAGTTCTTGAAGAAATACTTCAGTTGAAGTACGTCCATTACATGAACAGTAGTTAGGCTTGTATATACTGGTGTGTTTCTTTTTGCTGGGTTTTGCCTTAGTTTGTAGGTTTTTATTGTCTAGGTGCTCTCTGTAGTTCTTTTCCAGTGGGTGGTCTGCTCTCCCAAAAATTATGAATTCTTGCATGGGCACAAGTTACCCATCATCCCCAGACTAAGCCACTATTAGTACTGTTTTAAAATTTTGATCCTCGTTCTTAGATTTTGAGAATTATGGTTCTTAGGGTTTGGCCTCATGCATTTTGCTAATACCCTAGTCTAGTATTAACGTTGTTATGTTTGAGCATTACCTTTTTGCTTGTTAAAATTCCCTAATGACGCATGTGCAAAATTGACCCCTTTGAAAGTGACCACTTTACATGTTATGTCACTAGGTTTTTAGACGGGGTCCCCTTTTTAATCATTTCCTTTAAAGCCTAAGTTTTTTGTTAATATTTCCAACTGATTAGATTTTTGAACTTGTGGTCGTTGTTAAATCTTGAGTTCCCAGTTGTTAAAATTTCTGACATGCGCTTTGGCGACATGATGACATCTGCCCAAGCGGGCCCATCTTCAAAGCCTATTATCAACTAAACATTGGGATCGATCAACGGTTGTCATTGTACCGTTGGGTTGAGATAAATATCTTTTAATCATTATGCTTTAGCGACAAGCATCTGATCAACATCCTTTTTGACATTGCAGTGTTTCGACAATCTTTCTTCCATGGCAGTTCATTTATTTGACACCTGTCTTGGGTGACGTAGGGCAGTGGGGTCAGATTTCTCAGATAGTTAAAGCTTGAGTAGATCTTACGATTGTTGGTATACCACTGGGATAAGATGCATGATGTTTAAAGCTTGTGGTATAGCGATAGTCATTTGATCTTGTTTGAAAGACATGAAGTAAAAGTGGGTCTGCATGCCAGGAGATGCTGACGTGAGTGATTCTTATTGGCTACGGTGTTGCTGATGTGGTGAGGTAGTTTTAAAGGGTCTTTTGGCTATTATGTCAAATTTTGAAGACCACCCGATCTGCTGAGAAATGAATAAAATCGACGGCCACGATTCAAATTTGTTGATTAACCATTGCTACCCAAAATTTGAGTATTTTAAGGGTTTCTCAGTGACAGAAGGATTGAAAATTTAATGTTTTGATAGCCGATATGCATGGTATGACTTTGTGTTCACTGGTACAGTATGGCCTGAGGTATGATTGACTACAGAAGGTGTTCGCACCTTGGTTGTAGGTGAAATGGATACTCAAGTTGCATTGCAGTTGGAGTTGCAAAAGGTAAACATGATGGGTTTCTAGTCTCTTTCATACCAGTCAGGGATAGTGCCATTAATGAAGATCATTCTTGGATCTATTTTGCTCTAAGATTGCTTGGTTTGCTCCCTTGCGGTAAATTTTGATTGAATCTAGTTGGTGGATTGTTGAAACCCTAATTTTGTCCTAGCTATCTGAGGCTTGTTGCATCCTTCCAATGGATTCCAAGGTAGCTAGTGACTATATATTGCCGGTTGTTGTATGTTGAAAGATGGTTGATGATCACTTAAGCAATTGAACAAGGAGAGCTTAGATTGTGAGTTTTATTTCCTTAGTATTTTGTCATTCTACAATGTATTGATTCTGATATTTTAATGAAAATGCACTTGAATCCTGGTCTTAAACTTATGTAGGTCTTCTTATTCTAATCCTGCATTCTTATATATTAATGTCACAAAGTGAGTTAGTATATGATATACAAAGTATATTGTGAAATTATCTTTGAGTTCTTGCCAAAGTTAGGATTAAATCCTTAAAGGTAATTTCAGAGAATCTATGGTTAAATGAGAATTTGATGTCTAGGTATAAGATTTGAGAGGAATAATAGGAAAAGCACTTATTCTTTATTTGGGTGGGTTGGAGTTAGGATCTTAGTTGATATATGTTGTTGGTGACTCTGTAACCTAGGGTAAGACACTAATCTATTCCCCAGAAGTAATTCATCATCATCAATCACAAATATAAATGATAAAATCTTTAAATTAGTTCATAAAGAGTATGAATGCATAATATTTGGTGACTCCTTTCAAGAAGTGAGTCAAGGGTACACCCGCCTGAGTATTAGACTCAAAGTGTAGGAGGATCCTTGTTGTCCTTGTTAATTGGCCCTTTTCCTTGCAGAGTTTGGAGGGGTGATAGAGTCATTGACAATATATGTTAAATTAAAGTGTAAATCTTCAAGTGGAAAGAAAAGGAACCAAAATGATGGTCCATAACATACATGTGAAGCATGTCCTCTAACACCTGATTGACCCTCTCAGTCTGTCCATCTGTCTCAGGGTGATAGGTCCTACTAAAATTGAGCCTAGTACCCATCATTGCCTGTAGTTCTCTCCAAAAGGATGAAGTGAACAGAGGATCTCTATTTGAGATGATCTTACGAGGTACACCATGTAGTATGACAATATCTCGCAAGAACACCTGTGCCACTGATGGTGCAGTAAAGGTAGTACACACTGGTGAAAAATGAGCCACCTTGGTCAAGTTGTCAACTGCCACCATGATGGCATCATGACGATGAGATGATATAGGAAGACCAACAATGAAGTCCATAGATATGGTGTCCCACTTCCACACTGGTATCTCATGGGGCTGAAGTAGACCAACTAGATATTGGTGTTTTGCCTTCACCCTCTAGCATTCTAGGCACCTAGCTACCAACTCAGCAATTTGTTTCCTCATGCCCGGCCAATGATATAACTATCTCAAATTGGCATGCATCTTCTTCACTTTGAGATGCATTGCATAAGGGGCCCTATGGGCCTCTAGCATGATAAACTCTCACAATCCTCCAAAAGAAGTTATCTAGATGCGTCCTCTACGACGTAAGAGTCCATGTGAATCCAAGGAATAATTAGCATACTTCCCCTCAAGGGGACTGTGAGACCAAGTCAATTCACTCACTTCTACATATATCTCATCATCATGCAAGTGATGAAGAATGAGATCTCTCAAATATGTGTCTGTAGACATAGAAGAAAGCTTATGTCATCTCCTACTCAAAGTATCTGCGACAATATTCTCCTTCCCCTTGATATAGTGAACATCAAAATCATATTCACACAAGAACTCCATCCATCTTCATTGCCTAGCATTAAGGTTTGACTGAGTGAAGATGTATCGTAGACTCTGATGGTTCGAATGAAGTTCAAATCTATGTCCTAAGAGGAAATGTCACCATCTTACTAAAGCATGCATGACTGCTACAAGTTTGAGATCATGGGTAGGATAGTTGAGCTCATGAGTCTTCAGTTTCCTAGACTCATAGGCTATAGCTCACCCATCCTGCATAAGAACTACCCCTAAACCATCTAAGGAAGCATTTGTGCAAACTACAAACTCTGCTGAAGGCTCTAGCACAATAAGAATGGGTGCATTGGTCAATGCTCTCTTGAGCTCCTAAAAAGCTCAATCACACTTCTCAGTCCACTCAAAATTATTTCCCTTTCACTAAAGAGAAGTAATATGGTGTGCCACTTGAGAAAAACCTTCAACAAACCATCTATAATAACTGGCTAAACCCATGAAGCTTCTCACTTCAGTCATTGAGGTAGGTGTTGGCCAATTCATGATGGCTTCAATCTTCGATGGGTCTTGAGATCCCATCACCATATATCATATGGCCCAAATACTTGACCTCTGATTTGAAGAAGGCATATTTCAACAAGTTGCCATAAAGATGATTATCTCTAAGGCACTGCAAAACTTGTCTCAAGTGATCTTCATGTTCTCTCTCATCCTTTGAATAGATCAAGATATCAACAAGGAATACCACCACAAACTTGTCAAGGAAAGTACAAAACACTCCATTCATCAGACTCATGAATATAGTTGGGGCATTTGTAAGACCGAATGGAACCACGGTGAACTCATAGTGGCCATATCTGGTGTAGAATGTGGTCTTGTGGATATCACTATCCACTATCCTCAATTGGTGATAACCAGACTTAAGGTTAATCTTGGAGAACACTCTGGCACCCTGAAGCTGATCAAATAGGTCATCAATCCTAGGAAGTGGATATCGATTCTTGATGGTAACCTTGTTCAACTGGTGGTAATCCATACACAACCTAAGAGATCCATCCTTCTTCTTCACGAAGATCATAGGTGCACCCCAAGGAGAAACACTAGGATGAATACGTCCTTTCTCTAAGAGTTCCTCAAGCTATGACTTGAGCTCATTAGGCTCATTAGTGGTCATCCTGTAAGGTGCTTTGGAAATTGGTTCTGCCCCTAGTATAAGATCTATGTGAAATTCTAATGCCCTTCGAGGTGGCATACCAAGAAGATCTGAGGGAAAAACATCTACATATTCCTGTGGAATGGGATGGTCATCCAATGAGGTTTCTTGTTCTGCCTCATCTTCCCTATCACTGATGGTGATAGAAAACATCTAACATCCCTTCCGCATGCTTCTCTTAAGCTGCATAGCAGAGATCATACAAAGGGATACAGGCCTCTAGATTCCACAAATCACAGTAGTGTTGCCATCATAATCCAAACATTCTACTAACTTCTTACAACATTATAGCTCAGCTCTATGAGCATAAAGCCAATCCATGCCAAGAAATAGTCCGTAAGATCCAAGAGGTGTAACTCTAAGGTTTTCTAAGGTTGTCAAACCACCAATCTGAATTGGGCACTCCCTAACCAAAGAGGTAACTGAAACTCTAGCTCCTAAAGCTAACTCAACTTCCCATCTAACATCTTGCCTAGCTGCCACTAGTCCACAATGCTCCATGACCAATGGAGAAACAAAGGATTCAGTAGCTCCATTATCAAAAAGGATATAAACTACACTACCTCCAATCATACCTGATGCCTCGATGATTGTGGCCTGATGATCATCCTGGCGGTTATCAACCGCTGCAAACACTCTATGGGACTGGCCCATGTCCCCAACTGTAGGCTCAAACATTTCTGCCCACTGATTTCCCTTTTGAGGACATTCCCTGGATATGTGCCCCATGGCACCACAAGTATAACATGGTCCACAATTCTGAACCTAAATGCCCTGAGGTTTGGACTGCAAAGATCCTCCTGTCTGAGTAGACCCACTATAACCCCCCTTATAGGGCTTCTATGACTATGATGGGGATGTATAAGGGGCCTATGATTTCTATCCCTTCTTAGGACCCTGAGAGTTCCACTGCTTGGGCTTTGAGCCCTGCTGTCCCTGTGGTGGCTTCGGTGCCTAACTCTATTGGGACTACTGCTGCTGCTGAGGCTATGGAGCTATGAAATTCCCTGAATTTTTCCTATGATTACCCTTCCAAGGGGGTTTCTGATATCCAAAAGACTTAGGTGTAGAGTTACGGTTCTGAGATCCTCTATTAATATCCTCAGCTATGACTTCTCTCTCAATTGTGTAGTGCAAGTCTCTTGGGAGTGTCATGCGTACCATGCCGAATAAGGTGTGGTTCAATCATTTGATAAAGCAATTAACCTAAAGTTTCTCATCCTTCATGTACTCTATATAAGGGAGGAGCTTGAGGAATTTTCTCTCATATTGAGCCATTAAAAGTCCTCACTGTTTTAGATCATGAAATTAATCTATACGATGCTAACGAAACTGCTTTGACAAATATCTGGCCCTCAACCTTTCTAAGAAGGTTTCCCAAGTGAGTGTGTCTATGTCAAAGTGGCCTTGAACTCCTCATGTCTCCACCATGTGGAGGTTGTCCCTCTCAATAGATGAATTTCCATACGTGCCTTAAGATTACTCCCATAAGGGCGCAATCCAAAACACCTTCCAAGGTTTATAAGCCAAGATTCAGCCTCTGTACCCTCAATAGATCCCGCAAAAGGTGGAGGGTTAAGTAAAATCAACTCTCTAATCTGATCACTTGCATCAGGAGGTGGTCTCTCATAAATGCGAACCTCATCTGTAGGTGGAGGCTTTGGTCCCCTAATGGAACCAACTTTTGGCTCGGCCGAAACCTCTACAAATCTAGGACTCCTACTATGTTCCCTAGTTGAGGACCCACATCCTTCCATACCCTTTTGTACATTCTGGGGTACAACTAGAGGCATACGATCAAAGATGAGTCTTGCAAGGTTCTGAAAGGCCAGAAGTAACTCTGCATTTGCATTGAGAGGTGGTTCGGGAGGTAGAACCTAGTTCTCCCCTTGAACCTCTACCTCTGGCTGTACCTCTTCCCAAGATAATGAGATACGCCTATGTCCACATCCATGCCTATGAGCAAGTCAGGTGAGTGGAGGCAGCCTACACACATAACAAGACAAAAGTTTAGCAACTATGAAGTGGGTTAGGTTCCCAAAGTTAACTAAATCATGCTCTGATACCAAAATGTCATGCCCAAAAGTTGAGCAAAACACAACTACAATTTTTTTCTAAAAACCTACTATCCATCTAAACTAAACACACTTACATAACTAGGAAGTGAAGCTCTAACTGTCACTAGTCTTGGTGTGCACATAAAACGGTGCAGAGAGATAACTGATAACTGTGAATAGAGAAGAGTCTGACCCTAAAGGTCAAACTATAGAAGGTTGACCAAGTTTGACCAAAAGTCATATCTCATCAAACAACTCTAAACCAAGCTATAAGGTTCCCTAGACTACTAGCTTTGACCGGCACACAAAACGAGATAGTTGACTAAAAGTTAACTAGAGTTGACCGAAAGTCAACTATGAATCGAAGAATGTGCATCCAAGCTAAAAGTTTACCCAACACCATAGGAGGACTTGGGTACACAAACTGAGGTGTTTGACCAAGGTTTGACCAAAAAGTTAACTGTTCCCAAATACATCCTACAAGGTTCTAATAAGACTAAGACAAGCCAAGGTAGGGTTTGTGCATGCAAACCAAGGTAATGTCCAAGGTTTGACTATGTTGACTGGAAGTCAACCGTGCACGATACCTGGCCATCAAGTCTAGTAAGGTCATGAAGACCCTAGACAAGACCATAGGATGATGATAGGACCCCATCCCAAATATCGATAGCTAGAAGGCTAAAAAGACTAACACGAAAATAAAGGAGGAAGTATTAACTCCGTTATTCGACTAAACATCTCGATATTTTAAATTAGTCAACTAACTAAACTTGGATATAACAAATTCATTTAATTCATTTAAACAAACTAATGTAGTTAAGTTTACTCCTAAATAGCATGATAAATCTAAATCTACTTTACAAAGATTTAAATTTAATATCCCTTTTAATTTAGCTCAATTAATATATTTATATTAGAAAAACATTGTGCTAAATTTATAAATTATATTTATTTATTACATTGAAATATCTAAATTATAAAATACCGATACAAATTTACTAATTTAAACTTAAAACCAAATTCATATATATAAATATAAATAAAGATCCAACTAAATATTATCACTTTCTAATCAACTTAAATTTAAATTAAGCTACATGCGTTATATGAATAAGTAAATAAAACTTTAAGAACAATCATATAAAATATTTTAACAACCTTAAATCTAATTAATATATATATATATATATATTAAAACTACCTAATACCAAAACTAATTAATAGAAATGTTTATTTTTAACTATTAATTTTAACTTCTAAAACTAACTTTATTACTAACTTAATAAACTAATTCTAAAATATAAACCTGAAATACAATAAACAAATCTTAAAAATCTATCATTTAACAAACCCCATCTCCTTCTCTCATCCTTCCGCGCTCAGGTCGCAGGGCCAAGGATGGCTGTGCGCGGGGAGGAGGAAATCACCTGCTGGCGTTGGTGGAAGAGGAATGGTGGAAGAGGGGGGGGAGCGGTGATATAAACGGTGCCGCCACAGTGGAGCATGACCGAGGCCATGCCTCCCATTGTGTTAAACATAGTTGGTGGCCGATCCACTCACGCAGCCTCTCAAACCAACAAAAAATTATTTCGCAAACCCTTGTTTAATTTTTTTGTTATAATTAATTTTTTTTTTTAAAGGAAAAAAAATCGTCCATCGAAAATCATAAGCGCCCTGCACTTTACACAAAGCTCAAAAAAAATCTTTTTAACATAAACTTATACATGTTTATATTTTATTGTATTATTATTTGTTTTTCTACACCAATATAAAAGAATTTAAACGTAAAAAAAAATCATTTAATTTACTAATGAACAATATATTTCCTGAATACCAAAACAGTGGACATTAAGAATATTTTTAAAAAAAATTTAAACATGTCATTGCAAACTATAAAACAATACTAACAACTTGATCAAATTAGAAATTGGATTTAGGCAATTTATTTTTCGACTAAAATTTTAAGAAAAATTCGAGTACAAAGGAATAATTTTTTTTTCTAGTTTATTTAAACCCCAATATATATATATATATATATATATAAAAGATTCCAATATGTGATAAGTGTAAATAGAACGTAATTTTGGCAAACTTTTCTATATAAATTGCTAAGTGCAAATAATATGAAATCTCACATAAAACATCATAAATCCTAAATTTTCAAATAAGTACACACACTTATTAAATTTAAATAGAAATTACATTTAAATTACTATTAACTGATACACCAATATTAAATGGAGATTTGAAATATAATAAACAATTAACTCCCTTCTTCTTTTTTTCTTCAAATCCCCAACCTTTTCATATACAATTTTATCAATGTTAAAATTACAAGGGAATCCTTGCTTCCTATCTGAACCATAACTCGAAATGTAAAATTTACAATAAACATTACAACAAATCTCAACTGAACTTTTCTAAGGTCTCAATTCCTACAAGCCCTGTGTCCAGCTGGGTACCTGTATAAACAAGGTTGACCACAGAGGCTCACCTCCCAACCCAGGCCTTTTCAAGGCCACCCCCGAGCTAGGGGATCCAAATTGGAACGGGGTACAAATAAAACTCATACATGAAGGAAATAGACAACATGAATACACTTCAACAAATTTTCCAACATGGTTAAACAAGAGGAAGACCTCCGATAGGCCTCCCAAAAATAGGGTAGAGGTGGACTACCAGGTGGAGAAGCCATATTACAATACAAATTTTTCAAGCCACACATGGACTTGGGATGACCATCTTCAAGAAGATGTGGTCTAATCTCCTTATGCCTCCCAGGTGCTCGGAGGCCATACTTGGCATCATGGGTATCATGAAATCCCATGTTTATCACTCCACGCATGGGAGACTCTGCACAACCTGGATCTTCTTCCTACTACCCCCTTCAAGGTTCCTCCACCCTCCCTAGGGTGAGTAGCCTTGAAGAATCCCATCCCAAAATGCAATTACAAATTTAAAAACAACATTTACAAACTTAAGTTTCAAAAACAAAAACCTTAAAAAGCCATGGAATCCATTAATGGAGTTCCAAGCTCAAACACAAGCATGAAAGAACAAAAATAACACAAGGGAAAACCTTACTCCAAGAAAGGTTAAAGTCTGAAACTTGAAACTCCTTCCAAAGCTAGCCTTCTCCTAAACTCCTTCCAAAATGAATGGTCTCCAAATCTAGAGAGTGGGTGAACAACTAAACCCTTCTCCAAGCTTTCCCTATATAGGCCAAACTCCTAAAATCTAGGAGCCAATCAGAAGAGAGGAAGAAAATTTCATTCCCTTCTTCCCACTTGCCTTCCTTCACCATAAATAGAGTTGAAGGCAAATTTGGGAAGAAGAGAGAGGTTAACCAAAACCTCACAACTCTTCAAATCCGCCCAACTTTGAAATCTTGACTTTAGGGGAGGCATAAATAAGTTTTAAGGCTCTTAATGGGATGAAAAAGACCCCTAACCCCTAAGGTATCAACCCGGGTAGCTAAAATTGACCCCAGTTAACCTATGGGAGCTCAAATGGCCCTCTTAAACTCCACCTAAAGTTTACACACGGATTTCAGGTCTTGGTTGACTATCTAGAAACTTCCCAACCCAAGGTAAGTTGATTCTACCCTAAGGTAATCCCCTAGTCAAACCCTTGACCCAACTAATTACAAATTACTAACCATGCTAACACATATGTTGCAATTTGCCAAATTTGGCACATTTAGTTTAAAACAATGACATGGCTAATTGACATAAACATTAACTAAGTTAAATACACACATGCATACCACATTCACAAATTAAAGACAATACAACGAGATCCACATTTCTTTATACAAAGAGGACCTTGGAATGCACGGTATAAAACATAGGTTCCAATACTAGATCCCCGCATTTAGATCCATGGTCAACTTATCCTGCACACTTATTGCACACATCAGTAGGTCCAATTAACATGATATAAACACAATACATCATCAATATTGCATGGTTCAAAAACTATGTTTGTAAATCAATTATCTAAGCATAACTTCGGTTTCCTAAGCCAACTTTTCATCGCAATAGTACTTTTAAAGCATCATATAACATCATATGTAACATAATCATAACTGAAATTGAATCAAAACATATAGTATCTCGAGTGTTCCCTGATTACATAATCAGGTACTGAACATATAGCATAGGATTCAATAGATCCTTAAATACATAAGTGTCTCAAATAGTTAGGTCTGTTTGTGAAATAAGTACTGAAAGCATGGAAAAAAAAGTAGTATAAATCTGACTGTCAGGTAGGTCTCACACTCTCCATTAATATATTTATGATTAATGATTCTTTCCCATTAAGGATTTAGCCCCTAGGGCCTTGCTTTTTCCCTAGCTAATTCCTTAATCCTATACCTCCTCCTCTTGGTTTACAAATTTTGTCCCATACAATTAAAGAAAGTTTGTTTTTTCTACAATTCCTTGCCAATATAAAATTGGGTGCCTCCTTTTTAGCTTTCCAAGTCATTTTGAAAATCTAAATTTCATTAAGAAATGGGGAAGATATACTGAAAATGGGTTTTTACTTTTTCATTTATTAATCATTAAAAAATACTTAACATTTAATAATCATCATTCATATAATACATTATTATTATTTCATAATTAACTAACTAAATATATGAATGTTTATTAATCATCATTTATCATAATCAATGCTTCATGGAAATAAGGTAAAGCATGGAAATACATTATAAACATGGATTAAAGTTGCATAAATAATTAAATAAATAGGGTAATTTATAAGATCATATGTAGTTTTGGAGGAATCAAAGGTAGATATGCATAAGGAATGGATATATCCCATCGAGATGGTGATTAAAGCATACAAGAGAGTTGAAGAAAAAATAATAGAACATGGGGTTAAGATTAAATTATTTCATGAAGTGGAGGAGTATTTGCAATCACTCTCATGCAATTTTTTTTTATTTTTTTTTGGGGTGTCGGGGGGGGGCGGGGTAGAGAGAGGATAAAGACACCTAGGTTATAATACAATAGTTTAAAGGAAACCTTAATTAAGGATTTCACCAAGAATTATATTGACCATACAAGGATAATCAAGAGAGAGTTATAGAATATGAAGGAAAACCTCTTCAGTTTGAGAATAAGAATAAGAAATTAAGGAACAAGTTGGGAATCCTTAAACCATTAATCTAAGATAGACAAATTTCCTAGGCTTTGATTAATTGAATATAATTGTTAAAGAATTCAACAAGGCATTTCTAGATGAAGTGGATCATTTGTCGTGGATATATTCACATGTTTCATTGACTAATAAATCTTGTAGGGTGTTAGGGAGTTTCATAGATACCACGAATGCTTAAATCACACTTAGTTTTTGATCTCTACAACTAAAAAAATGTAGTCATTTTGGAACTTGATAGGGAGTTTTCCCACACATTTTCTTGGTCATCATCTAGCACCACATAACTCAACAATTAACTCCATTATTTTTGCATAAAATTAAGGCTGTGTGGAACACATTTTGCTTCTAGAAATTGTATAGGAGCTTTCAACGCATCAATCTCAATTATTTCAATGAAAATAGGGCACATTTTACCAATTCTACAATGACAAAATGAGCTCTTTCCTCTTGAAGGAAGCTTGACTTTAATTGTTATGGGTTAGGGCTTAAGTTTAGGATAGTTTACTTGCTATTTTATTTTAATTTTAGTAAATAAATATTTAATTATTTTTCCACAAAACCCTATCTACAGGTTGGCATTTTTCATATGTCAAATCTATTTAATCTGGTTGAATTTTCATTTTAAAGGGTTGGAGAACTCTTAAAGTATGGAATATATATGAATGTTCTTCGATTTCAATTTTATATTATACTAAACATTATGGATTTCAATTTCAATCAAATCCAAAATCTTTGTAGACTGCATTTTAAGAGTTTTGAATCATTCGGTATGTGGTGATTTCATTTTTTTCTTCCATCAAATTGATAAATTGATTGTGTATTATTTCAAAAGTGTCAATAAGGTTTCATCTCACATGTGCACATGTGTAGGACCTTGTGATTTTGATAAATTCTAAAAATTATAAGTATTTTGGTGAATTTCCTCTAACGATTGTGTAGTGCCTCCCATGGTTGCATTCTATTTTGTATTATTTTGATCTGAGCTAGAATCTTTTCATGTTGTGACTATTCATATTATGTGATTTACATTGGCATTGTGAGATGCTTTTGGTTACAATACATTATTTTGGTTTTACTAATAGAATTGCTAACATAGATGATAGATTATACATGTGCTTACCGTTTTGATCATATATGCATGATGATCCAATTGTGATGTGACATGATGTTTTATGACGTTCTCTAGTGTATTTTTTATTCAATAAAAATTAATTATGTTATCATGTTGATTACTACTATTTTCCTATGCTATTGTCGCTTTTATGTCGATGGATATCTAATTTGGAGTTTTTAGTGAGATATGCTTTAAATATCCTAAAATGATTATTTTACTGCTTAAATTAAATGAAATTTCCATTGTGATTTACATCAAGGACCAAATATGAAAGGAATTGATGCAAGGCAGGGCCGAAAGAGGGGTCAAAGGCACACCCTAATCCAAATCCTCCTTACAGAGATCACACACGAAAGAAATTACACAACAAGTGAGAGAGAATGTAGAACAAATCCTTATATTTCATCAATTGATTCATATATGCCAAGCTGTAAGGCCTTCTCGGTTATGGCCAATACATCAAATTCAATTACAACAGTCCTCCAACATGCGAGGATTTAGAAACTATTTTCCAACTTCTAAACTGATATCTCTAACTTCTACCTTTTAAAACTATTGTCCTAAAACTACAACCAACAACTACATTATATACAAGAGGCTACCGAAACAAGTTGGCCTTCAGATCCATCATTAACAGAAGGAATGACCAAATCTAGGTCCAGACGCTTCCGAATGATCGATACCAACATTAACTCCATGACCACAATTAAATGCACAAGTCAGCCTCAACAGAAAACCAAAACAAACAACTCGGTAAGAAAGGTTAATCGAGCGCCAGGAAATAACTGACCAACTTGGTCAAAGAAGAAACCAAGCCCCATGAAATAACCAACCAACTCAGTCAAAGAAGGAACCAAGAAACACAGAAAAATCAAACTTTTTTTGGGTGACACAGGATTGCCAAGGACCTGAGATGCTCCTGCATTAGACACCTGGGGTTGTTTGAAATGATTCTCTGAATCATGCAACAGGTACAACCCAAGATAAATCCAAATCAAATTGTGAAATCCATGAACTATCTTCAATCGGTCTGTTCTTCCACTTCACTAGATACTCCATATACTATTTTCCTCTTGTGCTTCTGCCAACTCTATGTTCCAAAACCTATTCAACTTCTTATATCTATCTCTTAGGATAATCATTCGGTACTGTCAGTTCTTCATTCAATTCATGGTACTCATATAAATCTGTAATATTGAATATAGGTGATGTATCCATGTCATCAGGTAACTCAATCTCATAAGCATTTCCACTGTCAAATCTCAATATCTTGCAAGGACCAAATTTCTTCATTTTCAGCTTCCCATATGTTCCAATAGGAAATCTGACTTTCTTCAAGTGTACCATTACTTCATCCCCAATTGCAAAAGTCTTATGTCTTCTTGATCTATCTTCCCTATCTTTATATTTTTTATTACTATTCTCCAACTTATGTTTCACTTCTTCATGCAATGTCTTCATGAACTCAACAAACTTTAATCCTTCAACACTTCTCTTTTCTTCACCAGCAATGTCCTTCAAATCTGATATACCTCTCGATTGTATGCCATTTACAATATGAAAAGGTGTTTTTCCAGTACTCCTATTCATTGAATTATTGTATGCGAACTCTTCTTGTGCCGACATAGAATCCTAATTACTTGGTTTATCTCCAACTAAAAATCTCAAAAGATTACCCAAGATTCTATTCACAACCTTTGTCTGTCCATTAGTTTGTGGGTGAAATGTAGAACTATACCTCAACTCGGTACCTAAATTTTTCCAAAGAGTCTCCCAAAAGTATCCAACAAATTTACTATCTCAGTCAAAGATGATGATCCTTGGTAATCCATGCAATCTGATAATTTCCTTGAAGCAAAGATCTTCTATATGCATTGCATCTGATGTCATTCTACAGGGTATAAAATGTGCCATCTTAGAAAATCTATCCACAACAACAAATATAGAATCATTACCTCTTACTGTCTTCGATAAGCCAAGAATAAAGTCCATACTGATATCAATCCAAGGTTTCTCAGGAACAGAAATCGGTATATACAATCCAGTATTCTGACTTACTCTCTTTGCAACTTGAAAAATTCCACAACTTTTCACAAATTTCTGAACATCCTTATACAACTGCAGCTAAAAGTATTTCTCCTTAAGAAAATTCAATGTTTTATCAATACCAAAATGTCCAACCAAACCACTACTATGTTTCTCCTTTATCAAATTAGTTCTCATTGATCCTCTTGGTATACACAACTAAATACCTTTAAACAACATACCTTCCTGAATGAAATAGTCTTCCCATTTAGTACTCAATTGATCTCTAATAAGTGCTCTACACTTCCTCTATGGCTCAAAAAAATCAAGATTAGTTTCATACAATCATTTCATGTCATCAAAACAAAGAGCTTCAATTCTCATCTTGGTCATCAAAGATCTTCTTCTACTCAATGCATCAACAACTTGGTTAATGGCTCCACACTTATGTTTTATCACAGATGTATAACTCTACAAATATTCAACCCATATCATATGTCTCTGATTCAACTTATTCTGACTACCCAAATACTGTAAAGCCTTATGATTAGTATACAACACAAATTTACTCAGTATCAAATAATGTCTCCATTTCTTCGAAGCTTGAATAGTAGCATAGAGCTCTTGATCATACACATAATATTTCCTTTTTGCATCATTCAAATTTCACTAAAGAAAGCAATAGGTTTTCCTTCTTGACTCAACATAGCTCCTATTGCACTACCACTTGCATCACATTCAACTTGAAATACCTTATTGAAATTAGGCAATGCTAACATAGGCAATTCAACAACCTTCTGCTTCAGAGTCTCAAAATTTTTATCATCTCCATGTGTCCACTTGAATTCTCTTTTATCTCCTCTCATAGTCTCAATCATAGCATTACAAATTGAACTAAAATTACTAATGAACTTTCAGTAAAAAATTTCTAAACCATGAAATGATATTACCTTACTAGCATTTTCAGGTGTAGACCAATTCAAAATAGCTTCAAACTTTTCAGGATCCATTTTCAAACCATCAACTGAAATCACAAATCCTGAATACACAATCTCCTATTTCATAAAGGAACACTCTTTTAGGTTAATCAAAAAATTTTATTCTTTCAATCTCTATAATACTTGTTTAACATGTAACAAATTCTCTTCTCCGATCTTACTGAATATCAAAGTATCATCTAGGTATACAATAAAAAATTTACCTAATAATTTCTTCAAAACTTTATTCATCAATCTCATTAAAGTACTCGGTGCATTAGTTAAACAAAAAGGCATAACCAACCAATCATACAAACCTTCTCTTGTCTTAAAAGCAGTCTTCCACTCATCACCTTCTCTGATTCTGATATGATAATATCCACTTTTCAAATCAATTTTGGTAAAATACTTTGCTCTAGTCAAACTATCCATTATATCATCCTGTATCGTCTTAAAATGGAAGCACTTCCATGTTAAGAGTGTTTAGCCCTTTGAGTGAGTGGTTTGGGGTCATGTTAAGCACCTTGATCAGGTATTTTCATGTATCTAGCTATTTCCCCCCTATTTTGCTTCTCTCCTTATTTCCAGCCTTTTCCAAATAGTTTTCTCTGAGAATATGGAGTTTCTGACTGTCTGGGTCAAAGACGACTTGGTAGGGTCAAGGATGACCTAGACCATGACCTAGGTCAAGGACAACCTCAACCCTAACCTAGGGTGGTGTCTACCTCATCCCTGACCCCAAGTCCAATTTTTAGATTCTGGGAGTTCCAGGATATCGGGTTTCGGAAAGATTTCTTTTCCCGCTTTCGGGTTGGCCATTTCGGGTTTCAGAATGGTAAATCCTTAAATTTCATTTAATTTGGGTCCATTTCTAGGGGTTGAGGTTAATTGGGATTTAATTCTCCAATGTCGGCCTTCTCTAGAGGTTTGTGCCCTAGATCACTATAAAAGGAGGCCTTCCTCTCTCATTTTATCCATCACTTTTTCATATCCCACAAGTACAATCAATTGACATCCACTTTCATGATCAAGCCATCAAGTTTTTCAATCAAGAAAGAAAGAATGAGAAGGAAAGAAAGAAATCATAGCATTCAAGTATTCATCAAGGAGATCCATTGTTAGCTATTAAAGGATTCAATCTCTTTGCAGCCCCCTTGAAGATTTCTCCTTCCACATTCATCCAAGCCTCTTCCTATGCAAAGATCCATTCAAGATTGGTGTTGAAGATCTAATGCCATTGATTTGAGACATCCTACATTCATTTGGAGCATCCCTACTTGTGGATTCAAGGATTCAAATCCTCCACAAGGACTTCAACATAAGCAAGGTGAATAGTTCCATTTACTTTGTTTATGCATACTACAATTTCAATTCAATTTCAAGGTTAATTCTTAAATTAGGGTTTGACCAAGGCAAACCCCCCATCCAAACAAAAAAACCCCTCTTTTTATTGTAGGTACAGGTACAGGAATGCGAATTGAAGTACATATCAGAATACCCTTTTCGGTGAACTTCTGAGATCCGCAAACATATTTTCCATCGGAGCTATTTTGGGTCAAGGACGACCTTCAGTGGGGGGTAGGATCCTGCCCCAAGGTAAGACCTTGCCCCACTACCTAGGTCAAGGAATACCTGCTTCTCGAAAGACAAAATTTTTTTGGGTTTTCTCCATCTCGACATTTCCAGTCCGGAATAGGTTGCAGAATTGCCCGAAACTGTGCACAGACATAAGAAATCAACATTTTCTAGATCTGTCCTATTTTGAGGTTAGTATTTGTCTTCTATTTATTTCAGATTTCAAGCATATACTTTCTATAGTAGATTATAAGATTTTCTCCTTTCTTCATATTCTCCATTGTTTGATTCTTTTGTGCATTGATCACTTCTTTATGATTAATCCATTTGGATCTTTCCTTTTGGGAATTTGGATTGAGGATAGGTCCTATATTCTACCCCTTCATAAAGGTGATCCACATTTCACCCTATTCATTTTGGCATGCATACTATTTTATATCATTCACATCCATTCTCGGTATAGGAAACCTATATTTCACTATTATCTTGTTGATTGCTCTGGAATCACTACACATTCACCATTCTCCATTCTTCTTAGGTGCTAATACAACTGGTAATACACAAGGACTCAAAATTTCTTGGATCAAACCATTCTACAACAATTCTTGGATATGTCAGTTCAATTCCTGATTCTCGATAGGTGTCAACCGATGTGGTGCCTTATTCTGTAAACTAGCTCTAGGGATTAAATCCATGTAATGATCAATGCTTCTCTTTGGTGGAAAACCATCAGGTACATTGTTAGAAATGATCTCCTTGTACTTGGTGAATATCTTATCAATCTCTTTAGGTATGCTATCCACTATTTTCTTACTCAGTTTGTTAGGAACCACAACAAAACATACATCATTCTTCTTCAAATCCTTAAAAAACTTTCTTCCTTCCATCAAGAAAACTTTCACATATGTACAAACACTACTAATACGTTCTTCAATCAAAGGTAACAAGATTTTTCTTCTCCCATCATCCCAAATAGTATATTTACGCAATCTCCCATCATTTATAGCATGTTTATCATATTGCCAAGGTCTACCCAACAAAATATGACAACAATCCATAGGCATGATATTACATAACACCTTATCATAGTACTTTCCAATTTTCAAATTCACATAACATTGTTAACTTACCAAGAGTGTATGCTCATCCTTGATCCATGAAATCTGATAGGGCTTCGGGTGTTTCAATCTTTCCAATTGTAACTTTGTAACCATTTCCTTAGATGCCAAATTATTTGAGCTTCCACTATCAATGATTACCTTCCACACTTCATTAGAAAATATACATCTAGTCTTGAACAAACTTTTCCTTATCGGATCTTCCTTATTACTTTCACTTCAAAATTCTCTCCTGACCATCAAGTTCTTTTCTTTCTCAGGTTCATTTGGTGAGTCTTCTTGCACCAAATCATTTCCACTTCTACCGACCTTCTTACTTGCATGTGTACACTAAAATGATATATGTCCTTCTGCTCCACAATTGTAACAAGTTCCTCAAAATCTACCTCTGCTATAACCACCTCAATAGTTATTGCCTCTTCATCTAGCTAAACTTTCACCTTTCCACTTGCTCTTGCCTTTGTCCGGATTTGGCTTGTCCTAATTAGATCTATTGTTTTCACCATAGGATCTACCTCTTCCTCTAGGGAATCTACCACCTCTTCCTCTTTTTCTTTTCTAATGTCTTTTGTTCAATTTATCCTTAGCTTTCAAGGAAAACTGATAAGCTTGCTCAATGCTTTCTAGCTTAACCAAACTAATTTCTTCTTGGATGGAAACTCTTAACCCATTCAGGTATCTAGCAATTCTTTCCACTTCATCTTCATCATGTCCACATTTGATGTCTAATCTATAGAATTCCTCAGTATAATATTTTATTGAGCTATCTTTCTACCTCAAAATTTGCATTCGCCTAACTAGGTTAATCTGAAAATCACAAGGTAAAAACTTGCCTTTCAACTTATTTACCATCTTATTCCATACCTTAATTTTGTCTTTTCCTTTCCTTTTTCTATCCAATTACAGATGCTCCCACCACAAGGATGCATGACTCTTCAACTTTGTGCTTGCAATCTTCACTTTCTTTTCCTTAGGAATATTTTCATACTCAAAATACTTCTCCATCTCGATGATCCAATCCACCAATTGATCCGAATCTAGCTTTCCACTATACTTAGGAGGATTGAAACGTAGTGTAGATTTTAGATTCATCAATGCCTTCAACAATCTTTCCTCACCATGATCCATCATAGGTGGAGGTTCTGCTTCATCTTGTTCTTCTTCAATTTCTTCATCATTAACATTTTCAATATGTCTTCCTCTATGCTGGGCTATCTCAACAGTTTCTAACCTAGTAGCAAGTTGTCTCAACATATCTGCCAATCTTGGATCTGCATCTCACCTCCCACAAACCATCTTGAAACCCTCTATAATTACAAGTTAGATCACAATTTTCCACCCCATAACAAATATCAACTAGGGTTTAACAAGAAGGAACCCTCAAACCTAGATTTGCAAATCTAGATCTAGATCTCAACCTTCACTTTGATACCACCTGACACAAGGCAGGGCCATAAGAGGGGCCAAAGGAACACCCTAATCCAAATCCTCCTTGCAAAGATCACACACCGAAGATTTTACACAATAAATGAGAGAGAGAATGCAAAATAAATCCTTATATTTCATCAATTGATTCATACATGCAAGGCTGTAAGGCCTTCCTAGTTAGGGCCAATACATCAAATTCAATTACAATAGTCCTCCAACATGTGAGGATTCATAAACTATCTTCCAACTTCTAAACTAATATCTCTAACTTCTACCTTTTAAAAATGTTGTCCTAAACTACAACCAACAACTACATTATATGCAAGAGGCTACCGAAACAAGTCAACCTTCAGATCCATCATTAACTGATGGAACGACCAGATCTAGGTCCACATGCTTCCCAATTATTGATACTAGCATTAAATTCATGACCATAATTAAATGCACAAGTTGGCCTCAACAAAAAACCAAAATAAGCAACTCGGTAAGCAAGGTTAACCGAGCACCAGGAAATAACTGACCAACTCGGTCAAAGAAGAAACTGAGCAACTACCGAGCCAACTCATGAAAGACACTCATGTGGCTCAAAGAACATATCAAAAATGCAAACAAGAACATATGCAAATTGAACAAGGAACCGAGAAACACATAAAACTCAAACTTGTTTTTAGTGACACATGATTGCCAAGGACCTGAGATGCTCCTACATCAGGAATGGTTCCATAACATTCAAATACATATGAATGATTACGTCACTTAAATGTCCTTTCATTAGGCACACTTTGGTTATTATATACATGTACTTCAACTATTTATACTATTAGAAGATACACTTGATGTGTACATGTTTTAGTGAATAGGTAATAGAAACCAACTCTTTCTAAGTTTTAGGTTGAGCGTGTCTTATCCCCGATAGTGGCATTAGAGATAGTTACATTGGTTGTTAATGATTTAGCCAACATCACCCCTATATGAGTGGTGTATCTGTATTGATATATCACACCTTCAGTACCATGTGGGTAAAATCCAAAATTCATTTGCATTACTGTGTTATACTAGTGCTTGTTTATGCATTATAGATTTTTCATAGTTGTTGCAAAAAATAGGGATTTACTACAAATTTTAATCCTTATTGGTTATTTTATTATTTTTTTGGCAATTATGCTAAAGTGCATTCATAGTTTTTGGAACTGAATTAAATTGACCCAGTTGGGGGTATTGATTGTTTGATTTAATTTTGACTTATGTCTTTAAGTGGCTTTTAAATTACTTTTTATATTTTAAGTCAAAAAGTGTCATATAATGCAGAGATAGATTTGATTTTTGAAACACTTGTTCATTTTGGAGAATAAAGTTGCTCAAACCTCTTTGTGATCATTTTAGTGATTTGTTCATTGGGAGAGTTCTACCTGGAAAAATAATGTGGGCATTGGCTCCTTGGAACCATGCCAAAATTGCTTTGATTTGTGAAGATTTTTTTAGTGCTTTTTTGGAGTCTTCAATTTCTTTTCCTCATTTTTGTGTTTTCATTGTTTGGTGAGTTAGGGATATCTACATCTCTCATTTTAATGTATTCAATTGACATTATTGCTTTTAGATTTTGGGTTAAGAATTAGCTTTCCCCCATATTTTTGCATTGTTTCATTGCCTAGTTGGGTGTATATGAATTTAGTTTGAATCTCAATGGTTTATGTAATGTTATGTTGCTCAAATTTTTAGGGATGCTTAGAAAGTGAATTTTTATTTCATTTTTGCATTGCTGGGCATCTTAGAAGCGAAAGGGTATTCATAGAATTTTGAATTTGAGATTTGCAAGTGCTTTTTTTATGGCTTTAATGGCAGTTTTGGTCTTGGGATTGGTTTTGGTCCCATATGTGATTTCATGAAAGTTGGTTTTCCTCATTTTGATAATGGATTATTTTATGGAACTATGGTTTTAGTATATGGAATTTTAATCTTGAGAGTATTTGTAACTATCTCCTTGATTTTTGAGCCACATGAGTGTCTTTCATGCATATGTTCTTGTTTGCATTTTGTGATTCTTTTTTATCTTATTTTGTGGATTTTGTGGTTTATTAGGAGTTGGTAGTGTGACCATACTCTTAACATCACGATTCATGCATATGTTTTTAGGATCTTGAGAGATCCCTACACTTGGATGAGCCCCGATTGAGCCCTCCTTGATCCATGGGCAAAGCTAAAATATTATCTCATCTTGGCTTGTATTTATAGTCATTTCTTTTGCATTTTATTGTTAATGATATAATTTATGTTGGGTTTGATCACTTGATATGTGGATGTACGAGGTTGAGATCATATGCCAGAGCATAGTTGGACTATGCCTAAATGATGAGATCCCAAGGGACCTATATTCTTGGTTGAGGCCAGTGGAGCTTATCTTATCTCATTTTGATTTTGGACTTGGAATCCTTATTTGCATGGTCCTATTTGTACCAAAAGATGACTTCATTTGATGTCTGAGTAGAAAAGTGGAGTGACTCTTCAAGGTGGGATGAGACAAAAGGGGTTATTAGGATAACTCTTGGGGAGTTCATAATTACAACTAATAACTAAATAAATGAATGGAGTTTCATATAATTACAAGAGTTAATAATGAGAAATAATAATACTGCATGGTCATCCAAGGATGTTGATTGAAGGTATGTCTTTGTCTAGCCATCTGAGTACATCGATTGAAGTCATAATGTATAGCTATCTGGTGATGTTGATTAAATACATAGTATCTGGCTATCTAAGGATGTTGATTGAACATACTTATTATCTTGGCCATTTTCATACATTGATCAAAAGATAGAGTAGAGCTTCCTTGATGAGATAAATTACTCATGTCCATATAGGTTATAATATACCCTGCGATGACATTCCTACTTTTTAGTCTCTACGTCAAACCTATATTTAGGTATGTGTGGTGACCTTGGTGTACTTGAATTTTGGTATTTACATCTGAGTGATTTTAATGAGATCCTTTTTTTGTTCTTGTTATTAGTAAATTTGATTAATGTGTGTGTTAGCCACTCTCTACATGTGTACTTTGTGTGTTTGGGTTGCATGACTATCTCTACAAGCATGGTGGCATGGGCTTGTGGGTACCAGATGGTTGGATGGTGTTGCACGCCACTACTAGAGACCGACATACAAGTGGTGGACTAATTCCATTGGCATAGAACTGAGCATGATGTGCTCATGTCTATCCCGTGTACTCTCATTTCAATGATTTCTAATTATTTTACTATGCTTAGTAGATTAGTCCATTTGTGTATATTGTGATTTCACTAAGTTATTATGGCCTTGATTGTGTGTATCTAGTACTCCCTAGTGTGGAGATAATTGTGTTTTAGCTATAAATTGGAGTCAACATAGGTTTATAGTTTAATTTTCTAAGTTTTTAGAAGTCTTTAGATCGACACCTCTACCTACTTTGGCATCTACACTGATCAATGACTTTCTCTTGTTGAGTGGTTTCTTGACCTCTTTGGTTTAAGACTTTTCTATCTCATAGATTTTACTATGTGTGGATTGGTGTCTGCATGTGATTGATCTACACATACGTTGTTTGATGTCTGTATCCTACAATTTGATTTCTTTGAGTTTTTAGAGTAAGACAATACAAGAAGTTAATCCTAAAAATTAACATATGCATACTATAAAACATCACATGTGTTCTTTGGTATCTTTACCTACTTTGGCGTATGTGCCTCGTTTGGTTTTCAACTTAGGCTTGAATGTTGGATAGCTCGTGTGTGCTTCTTTGATGGTTTAATTAGATGGTTTTATAGCCTGATAAATTAATTTTCACAATTTAATGATCTTAGGAACACTTCTCTTTTGGTCTTTAAAATGAATCTCTATCCAAATGGATTCAGAGGATTGACTTAGTCTCCTCTGTTTGTTTTTCATGAGTTATCATTGGCTTGACCTCTTATAGCTTGTTGGATTTTGTATGAGCTCTTTTTAGGTGATCTTGAGAATGTGTGTATTCCATTCTAAGTTTGTATTTGGGTTTCTTAGAATCCTTGGAAGTGCTTGTAATACTTTTTATTGTACACAATTATGTGATGATCATTGTTTGTTTCTTTATTTATTTATGCAATGTTAGTAATGATGTAGTTATGTCATGATGTTTCAAAAAAAAAGTTATTAGTGCATATTTGACCCTTTGTTCTAAGGGTTTCTTGGTAGGGAATTACATCAAGTATCATAGCCCATGTTCATGTGATGGGATCTCTATTATATATGTACCTATTGTGTTTGGTGTGAGTGATGTGTGGTTATTTTTTCTGATGGTTATCATTTTCTCCTTGCTTCCTTAGTATGGATTTTAGGCTTGTTATATATTGGATCTAATCCATATCTTCTTTTTCTCTGAAAGATGCCTCCTAGAGGAAGAGGTGGTCGATAGAATGACCATGAAGATGAACACTAGGAGGAGCATCAAAAATAAGAGTATTGAGAAGAATATGATGAGGGTCACCAAGAGGAATAGAGAGGTGGTTAGGATGATAACAATGGGAATCCATATTTAGTTTAGTTGATTTTGGATTTTATTACTTAATTAGGACCTTTTTAGGAGACAACTCACTATAGGGAGTCTCAACTATTTGACAATGGTGATCAGGAGGAGAGGAGAGAGCATGGGTCTTCTTGTACCCCAACTGGTTCTAGATTAGATCCCAAGAGAGATAAGACAATGGTGGATAAAGAGACTATTTATACATACCATATGAGAGACCTTATGAGGTCTTATCCACCTACCTTTGATGGTTCACACAATGTTACAAAGGTCAAGGCTTGGATTTTGGGTTTTGGACATTAGTTCACTGTGCACCCTTATGTGAGCAATACTAGAGCTTAGTGTGCCATTATGCACCTAGAGTTTTGTGTTGACTTGGTGGTGCATAGAAGACCATAAACTCCAATTGGATATTGTGATTGCATCATAGGAGATAATTGAGGAGTGGGTTGATGAGAATTTCCTTTTTGACCACTACTATCAAGAACATGTTGATGAGTTTCACCATCTTTAACTGGGATCTATGATAGTGGACCAATATGAGCATAGCTTCTTTGAGGTGAGCTAGTATTCTAGTTTTACACATGATGAGTCTATGTTGGTGTATCACTTTATTTAGAGCCTTTATAGTTGCATCAATGTGGATGTTTGTATTCTCCATCCTAGGACTCTTGATGTCACTATAGAGAAGGTGAGATTGGCTAAGGATAATGTAGCTAGGGGTTTTGGAGGTAGGAAAAGTGTATGGGTTACCAGTGCATAGCCTTATGGACTAGGTGCATAGGGTACATAGGCATAACCCATAAGTTCTTACAAGGTATTTTAAATACCTCCTAGAAAAAGACACTAATAATACTATAGGAAATGATATTCTCAGGGCCAACATAGTAGTCACATCTTAGGTACCCCAGAAGCTAGAGGCTCTAATTGGTATCGTAATAGGTGAGCCCAACATAGTCAGCCATCATAGAGTGTAAAATATAGTGCCAATAAGGAAAACAATTTTTAGTCTAGTGTAGATTTTGTAGGGTGTGGCTATGGTACATGGGGATGTTTATCATGTGGATAACATGGTCATAGAACAACATAGTGTCCCCAGAGAGTTAATTTAGGGTCTAGTAAGAGATCAACTACTTTTGAGTCTATAATAGGTAATTCAAGTAGACCCCATATGGTATTTACAAAAATTGATAGCTATCAGGTTGAGCATCAAGAAATAATTGTTGAGACTAAAAGTGTGCTATATAGTATATATATATATATATATATATATATATATATATATATATATATATATATATATATATATATATATATATATATATATATATATATCTATTTTGTTTAATTCTAGTACTTCATATTCCTTTATTTCACTCTTCCTTATGGAGAAATGTGGGATAGTGTTAGCATGATAGGTTGATAATCTGTAGGTTGAGTCAGGCACAAATTATAGAGTGGTAGGGGACTCCCTTGCTTGTATTTGTGTGTTGGGTTTGAGAACCTTCACCACCACTGTAGATCTTTTCATCCTTACCTTAGGCTCATATAGAATTATTTTGGGTATGGATTGGTTAGCTTCCTACCAAGAATGTATAGAATATCAATGGAAGTTAGTACAATGTTTGTATGATATAGGTGGGTGTGTTGAGCTTGTAGGGCTCTATAGATCTATTTCCCTTTGTATGATCTTAGCCACACAACTGAAGTAGAGTATGTGAAAGGGTTGTCAATTTTTCACTGTCCCTGTTAGAGAACTTGATGGGATTGAGAGTCAAGAGGTGTCTCTTGATGACAACCCAATTATTTATGAGTATGCAGCTTTATGTATAAGTGAGATCCCATGCATGCTTCCATAGTGCAAAATAGATTTCTATATTGGTCTCATTATCATATTTGAGCCTATTTCTCGAGTACTGTATTGTATAACCACTCAAGATTTGAGTGAGAACCAATAATATTTGTGAAGAAGGATGAATCTATTTGTTTTTGCATCGGACATCAATATTTGAACAAGGTGACGATGAAGAATTGATATCTCTTATTGAGGATTGATGATTTTTTTGATTGAATGAAGGGAGCGAGAGTGTTCTCAAAGATAGACCTCAAGTCAATATATCATCACTTTAACATTCATGAGGCTAAATTTTATTGGACAATTTTTTGCACCTGATATGGACATTATGAGTTTATGGTTGTACCCTTTGGGTTAAACAACATGCCATCAATGTTCACGATTTTAATGAATGGTGTGTATTGCACCTATCTTGACTATTTTTTCCTTGTATTTGTAGATAAATTTTTAGTGTATTCAAGGATGATGGAGGAGCATGAGGGCCATTTATGTCAAATGTTTTAGTGTCTTCGTGACCATCAGTTATTGAGCAACCTGGAAAAATGCAAGTTTTTCTAGACTAAGGTGAGGTATTTGGGTCATATCATCTCAAGAGGGGGTATTTCTTTGGATCATTTAAAGATGTAGATTATTATTGATTGGGAAACACCAACTAGTGTTCTTGAGGTTCATAGTTTCATGGGTTATTACTATTGATTCATGCAGGAATTTTCTCAGTTGGAACACCCTATCACTTCTCTTCAGAGGAAAAGAAAGAAGTTCATTTGGTCCAATTAGTGTGATTCACCTTTTTTATCTCTTAAGGAGTGATTGGCTAGTGCACCTATCTTGGTAGTGCTAGATCCCATATGTGATTTTGTGGTGTACACCAATGCACCATTGACGGGTGTTGTAATAGTTCTTATGTAGGAGAGATGAGTGATAGTGCATGCATCTTAGAAGCTCAAGGATCATGAGACAAACTACTCCATCCATGATTTGGAGTTAGTGACATTTCTACATGCACTAGTGCACTGGAGACATTTTTTGTTGGGTCACAGGTTTGAGTTGTATAGAAATCATCATGGATTTTAGAACATTTTCACTTAACCAAACCTTAATACATGACATCTTCATTGGATGGAGTTCATTTGTGAGTATAATTTTGATGTTCATTACATCAAGGGGAAGGAGAACATTGTTGTAGATGCCTTGATTAGGAGGAGGCATGAGATCTCATTTGTCACTTAATATAGATTTGTGTGGCCATATTCTTGAGGCCTTACCTAGCAACACTTGGCATTAGGAAGTTAGGTGGAGATTGAGTCCAAGTGTACCATTTTAACTAAGTTTTAAGGCTACTCTTTGGATTTAGATGGAATTTTGTAGTACCTTGGGAATATTTATGTGCCATTTTCAAGTGATATTCATTCCTTGGTTTTTTACAGGCACATTGTGCACCTTATTCCACACATATTGGAATCAAGAAGATGCATTCCAATATTAAAAATTTTTACTATTGGGATATGGTGAGGCATGATGTTTCCAATTTCTTGGTTAGATGCCTTGAGTGTCAAACAGTGAAGGAAAAAGATCAACATTTGATAATTATTTTCTTATGTGTCAAGAAGTGAAGTTAAAAGATAAACATTTGACAATTATTTTCTTGCCACATTTGATTCATGAGTGGAAGTGGGATACTATATATATTGATTCCATCATCATGTCACCTATGTCATTGCATCATCATGATGCTATTATGGTTATTGTGGAAAATTTATCCAAGGTGGCTCACTTTTATCCTATAAGATCTTCTTATACTATTGCTTCAATGACGCATGTGTTCATGGAGAATATAGTTTAGTTGCATGGGATACCTTGTAGGATCATTTGACATTTTAGATTGAGATACAATGTTTACTTCCACATTATGGACATCTCTCTAGCATGCTTTGGGTGTGCAGTTCAATTTTAGTTCAACATATCAGCCCAATATTGATGGTTAGATGGAGCAGATGAATCAGGTTCTTAAGTAGATGATTCACATGTATATGATGGATCAATAGTCAAGGTGGGAGGACAACTTGTACCTAGTAGAGATTTCCTATGATAATGGGTACCATATCTCTCTCAACATGTCTCATTTTTTAAGTCTTGTATGGTCGACCATGTCGTACACCTTTGAGTTAGGATCATTTGGAGGATCGTGTAGTGTTAGGTTCCAAGATGCTTCTAGACATGGAGTAGTATGTTGTTCTTATTAGAGAGTATTTGGATACTAATCAGGATCAATAGAAGAAGTATGTTGATTCCCATAGGTTAGATCATCACTTCTTGGTGGGTGACCATATGTTTTTGCGAGTTTGACCATGAAAGAACCCCATTAATTATGGGAAAGTCTCTAAGTTAGTGCCACATTTTCTTGGAACTTTTAAGATTCTTGAGAGGATTGGTATTGTTTCCTATCAATTTTTGTTTCCACCTATCCTATCATGCATCCATGTTGTGTTTCATGTTTTTCTATTGAGACAATATAATCTCGATGTGACCCATGTTCTTAATTCATGTTCTTTATATATAGAGGAAGAGTAGCTTTCTTTGGAGCCTATCTGCACTCTTTAGCACTGGAGGTTGACCCTAAGGGGTCAAAAAATTGAGTAGGTAAGGGTTCAATGGGATCCAAGTGATGAAACTTCAACTACTTGGGAGGATTCTTAATGATTGAGAGACTTGTACCCCTATCTTTTTGTAGGCTTCTTCGAGTAAGCCTATGCCTAGGAGGGAGGATGAAGTGCCTCCTGTGTTTGCATTTTTTTTTGTATTATTTTTATTTGAGATAGAATATTTTCATGTGGCGACTATTTTTATGATGTGATCTTGCATTGAGACTATGAGATTCTTATGGTTACAATATATTGTTTTGGTTTTACTATTATCATTACTATCATAGATGATAGATTATACTTGTGCTTACTATTTTGATCATATCTACATGATGATATAGGTTTGATGTGACATGGTGCTCTATGATGATATATAGTATATTTTGTATTCAAGAACATTTTATTATGTTATCATGATGATAATACTATTTTCTTATGATATTGTATCTTTTACGTTGATAGATATCTGATTTGGAGTTTTCATTGAGATATGCCTTAAATGTCATAAAATGATTATTTTAATGCTTTAAATTAAATGAAATGTTTATTGTGATGTACATTAAGGATTAAATATGAAAGGAATGGTTTTGTAACATTCAAACACATAAGAATGGTTACGTTGCTAAAACATCCTTAATTCATTAGGCACACTTTGGTTATTATATACATGTGCTTTGGATATTTATATTATGAGTAGCTAGTATTTATGTGTGCATGTTTTAGTGAATAGGTACCTAACAAAAAATCTACGTAAGTTGCAGGTTTGAGTGTGTCTTATCTCCAATAGTAACATTGGAGATAGTTACATTGGTCGTTCATGACTTAGCCAATATTGCCCTTGTATGGGTGGTGTATCCATATTGATATATCACACCTCTAGTACTATGTGGGTAAAACAAAAGCTTCATTTGCATTACTATGTTATACCAATGCTTTTATATACATTATAGATTACCCACAGTTATCATACCAAGTCATGAGTTTAATGTTGGTTTTAATCCTTATCGGTTATTTTATTATTTTCTGGCAATTACGCCAAAGTGCATTCCTAATTTTTTGAACTCAATTAAATCAACCTAGTTGAGGCTTTGGATTCTTTGATTTAATTTTGGATTATGTTTTTAAGTGGAATTTAAATTAATATTTCTCTTTTAAGTCAAAAACACTCAAACCGTACTGGAATTGCTCCACTTTGTCAAACTTTTATAGTGTTTTTGTCGAGTCTTTAATTTCTTCTTCCCATTTTTTGTGTTTTCACCATTTGGTGAGGTAGGGATTCCTATATCTCATTTTTAAATCTATTTCTTCACTTCACATTTATTTCTTTATGTCATGGATAGAGAATTAGCATTCCCCAACATTTTTGTATTATTTCATTGCCCAATTGGACATATATGAATTTATTTTGGATTTGAATGTTTATGTAATGTTAGGCTACTCAAATTTTTAGGGATGCTTGAAAAGTTAATTTTATTGTGTTTTTACATTGCTGGAAATCTTAGAACACAAAGGGTATTTTTAGAATTTTGGATTTTGGATTTTCAATCTTTTTTTATGATTTTAATGTCAGTTTTGGTCTTGGGATTGGTTTTGATTCCACATGTAATTTTTTGAAAGTTGATATTTTTTTTGCATTCTAACAATTGATTATTTTGTGGAGCTATGGTGTTAGTATATGGAATTTTAAACTAGGGAGGATTCTTGACCGTATCCTTGGTTTTCAAGCCATACAAGCATATTTCATACATATGCTCTTGTTTGCATTTTGTGATTCCTTTTGATCTTATTTTGTGGCTTTTGTGGTTTATTGGAAGTTGATGATGTGATCATACCCTTTGCTTCATGATTTGAGCCTACTTTATCAGGATCTTGAGAGACCCCTACTCTTGGGTGAGTCTCAATTGAGTGCTCCTTGATCCATGAGTAGAGCTAAAACCTTATCTCTTATTGGCTTATGTTTATAGAAATTAATTTTGCATTTAATTATTGTTGATACACTTTATGTTGTATATGATCACTTGATATGTAGATGTACGATATTAAGACCTCATCCTAGATCATAGTTGGATTATGCCTAAATAACAGGCTCCTAAGGGACTCATGCTCTTGGTTGAGGCTGATGGAGATCATCTTATGTCACTTTGGTTTTGGACTTGGAGTCCTTATTTGTATTATTTTCACCTTCCTTGTACTACAAGATGAATTCATTTGATGTCTAAGTAGAAAAGTGGAGTGGCTCTCCAAGGTGGTTTGGGACACAAAGGGTCATTGGGATAACCCTTGGAGAGTTCATGATTACAACTGATAACTAAATGAATGATTTTGATCAAAGGTATGTCTTTGCCTGGCCATCTAAGGATGCTGATCAAAGATACTTATTAGCACAGTCATCTTCGTATGTTGATTAAAAGCTAGAGTAGAGATTCCTTGATGAGATGGGTCACTCAAATCTATATGAGTCATAGTATACCCCACAATGACACTCCTATTTTGAGTCTTTTCATCAAAACTCTATTTAGGTCTGAGTAGTGATCTTACTATACTTGTATTCTCATATCTGCATTTGAGTGATTGCAATGGGATCCTTATTCTACTCCCTTGATTACAATATTTGAGTTGGCATGTGTGTTAGCTATTGGCATAATTGATGAAATGATGGTAAGTGATGTGATGGTACAAATTTGGTACTAAGATAATTAGTTGTTGTGTTTTTATTAATGTCAAGTATTGACCCAGTGTTCTTAGTGTGTTGCCAAGTTTTTGAGAAGGATGAATAGTGTCTTTAAAGTGGTTCAAGTGGTTGTGATTCTTGAGTGATACTTGGGGATGTCTTTAGATGATAACTGTATAATTGCAATTGTTAAAAGTATGATTTGCACAAGTTATGATTGGTTGAAGTATGCCAGGCCAATTGCTAGAACAATCTATGGATGTCAGTGCGTAATTTGATCAGTGCGTCAAATCTATGTTAAGTTAACTGATGCGATCGTAGGATGATATTGTTGACTATGTATTGATGCTATGATTATGACCACAACTGATTTAGATGACCAATAAGAATTTTTTTATGGTTACATATATTGTTTCAATGAAAGGAGATAATGTTTCTGAGCTACCGATGGTAAATCTTTGATCGGTGATTGGTAATTATGTTGTGATGATTCATGTATGTTCCAGTTGTCATGCTGACATGTCTATATTCATATATAGTGATGAGTTGATGTTCATTTTTGGAGGTAGACATTTTATCAAGATGAAGGTTTTGGTCAAAATATGTTTGACTATTCTTGGTAAAATAAAATGTGAGGGTCTATCCTTTGGCCAACTTGTTTGGTAAAGATGATTATTATATTGGGATGTGTGTTTTGGTATGATCTCTTTGGGTGAAAATATTGGAAATATATTTTCAATGTGTCTGATGAGTTGTTAGGTTGGTGGAATGTTTTAGGAATTTAGCAGTAATGTTTATATCATGAAATTGAAGATTTGTGTGTAGATCGTGATTGTGGAGGTGCAATCAAGCTAGGGTATTCCAAATTTTTTTCTTATGAAAGAATGCATGTGTTATAGAGGATTTGATCAAGCAAAGGAGTTTATATTTCCAAATCACAAGACCCTAACATGTTTCTTATAACTAAATCCATTAATTGGGTAGATCCTAATACATCTTATTGTATAAATCCTCTAACAGGGTGGCACTTTAGCTAGTGTCTAAAGTACTCTATCAAGGCTACTCCTAATAGGGCTAAAGGTAAATCCCATAAATGGATGACACCTAACAATGTCTTTGTAATACTCCTAATAGGATTAAGCTCCTAATAAGGCATACTTTAGAAGAGTACAATTATTTTGAGTCTCATCTCACACGTGGTTTTCATAGGAAAAATATCCATGTTATGTTTTTCATGCTTTATGGTGATTGTGTTTATTTGGTTGAATTTTCAGTTTCTTATCAATCAATATACTTGTGAATATTGCTATTATGTTAAAGAAGTGAAAATTATAAGATATCTTTGATTATTGATTCACCCCCCCTTCTCAGTAGTCTGAGACCCTTAGAAATAACAATTGGTATCAAAGCCTTGGTACTCTTTATGGTGAAGCTTAAAATCTTGAGGTCAAGATTTGAGAATTTTGAGGAAGGAAGGTCCTAAGTTCACATAGGAGAACTATTCAGTGTGGAGTGGTAGAATGAAGCTTTATCTAAAAGGTATGGGTAGCCAATATTGGAATCATGTTGTTAATAAGTACGTTACACCTACCAAGATTCTTAATTCAAACCATCTAAGGGAAAAATAAGAAAATACTATAGCTATGGAAGCCATTTCAAGTACATTATCTAATGCAGAGTTTATTGATATCCAATATCTTGAAACTACCTATGATGTGTGGGAGAAATGAAAGTTAGTATATGGTGGTGACAAACATGTGCAGAAAGTTAAGGTTGACAACCTGAAAGGAAAATTTGATGACACAAGGATGGTTGAAGGTGAAAACATTGAGAAGTATGGTCAGAGAAACAAAGAAGTGGTTGCTGCTATCAAAAGTGTTGGTGGAACTATTGAAGAAGATTATGTGGTAAGTAAAATTTTGAAAACCATGTTACCTCTTTATACCATTAGGGTTTTTTCTATTCAGGAGTTAGTATCTGTAGGAACTACTACTGTCTCTCTTGATGCATTGATTCAAAAGTTGACTACATTTGAACTTAGCAATTTTGATAATAGTGTTCCAAGAGTTGAAGCCGCATTTAGGGAATCTATGTCTCTTGAACCTACAATAAAGGAAAGGAAGTTAGTCATGATTCTTCTTCTATGAAAAGATACTCTAATGATTATGATTCATTTTTTCTAAGGAAAATAAGCAGGATGAATTAGAAGCATTACTTTCTAGTAGGTTACCTAGAGGAACCAATGAGTACAAGGGAAAGCTACCTCTTAAATGTTTCTCATGTAACAAGATTGAACACATTGTTTCTAGGTGTCCTGATGGTGATAAAAGGAAAAATCCTAAGAGATTCAAGGATAAGAGCAAGAATACTTATTCTATTGTTGTTGATGAAGGCTTTACCAATGAGGAATATAAAGGTAATGAAGAATATGTATTTAAATTTGTTTTTGTTAAGGAAAATATCATTGTAGATGGAAAGGAAGCCTTGATTTCTAACATGGATCACAGTGAAGATTGGGTAATAGATAGTGGATGTACACATTACATGACCATTGAAAAGAGTAAGCTCACTAAGTTGGAAGAATGTGATGTGGAGAGGTAAGGTTTGGTAATAATTCTCCTTGTTTAGTAAAAGGAATAAGATATATTGCACTAAATAGAAAAAAAAAATGTGATGACATTTACTTGGTAGAAGGACTAGGAAATAATTTTTTGAGTGTTGCACAATTGAATAACAAAGACTAGCTTATTGAGTTCAAAGGAGGTGTATGCAGGACACTTGGGAGATCTGTTGATCTGATTACTATTGGTATGCATACAAAATGTAACTTATTCCATCTAAGTACTATAGTAAAGAGTTGTCTGATTGAAAAACTTGATGATAGTTGGGTGTGGCATAGGAGATTTTATCATGTTAACTTTGATAGTTTGGTCAAAGTGAGTAAGATAAATATTGTAAGAGGTTTGCCACAACTAGTGAAACCAAACAATGTCATGTGCAAGGAATGTCAGTTGGGAAAGTTAACTAGTTCTATTTTTATCAATAAATCATTTTTGTTGGAAGGTATTCTAGATTTAGTTCATGCTGACTTGTGTGGTCCTATGAGAACAAGAAGTTATTTTGGAGATAAGTACTTTATACTTTTTGTTGATGATTATTCTAGGATGATGTGGATTTCTTTTCTAAAAGATAAATTAGATTCATTCTATATTTTAAAGATATTCAAGGCACATGTTGAAAATGAAACATGTAAGAATATGAAGTGCTTGAGATCTGACAGAGGTGGTGAGCTCACATCTTTGGAATTCACTGAGTTTATTGAAGAACATGGAGTTAAAAGGAAAATGTCAACACCTACAACTCCTTGACAAAATGGTATTGTAGAGAGAAGGAATGTGTCTATTATTGATACTACAAGAACTATGATGATCCAAAGAGATGTGCCTCAAATGTTTTGGAGAGAATATTTCAACACTTGTATTTATACATTGAATCAAGTACAGGTGAAGAAGGGCACCGATAAGACTCCTTATGAGTTATGACATGGTCATTCACTTAGTGTGAGCTATTTCAAAGTGTTTGGGAGAAGATCTTACATAAAGAGAGATGAATATATTAGGAAATTTGATCCTAAGAGTGATGAAGGAATATTCCTAGGATATTCTACAAGAAGAAAAACCTACAACTGTCTAAACAAGAGAACCAATAAGATGATAGAAAGTGCACATGTGAAGATTGATGAATTCTCAAGACTAAATGATGGTTCCAACGAGAGAAATTTAGGAGATGATCAGGGGATTGTATATGTTCAACTGATGGAGCAAGAAGCTAAAAATTAGAATAATGAGGATGAACAAGTTTAATCGGTAGAAGAGGCTCCTAGACCTAAACTGGTGATACCAAGGTATATTAAGTCACTAGTAAATTTTACCCTAATGTTTGACCAACATTTTTGACGAAGCATTAAAATGGTTTTTCTTGGTTAGATTATAGAAGAAAAACCTTGATTTTTTTTAATCCATTCCCGTGTTGGTCAGAATTATGACGACCAGGATATTTCATCGTAATTGAGATGAACATGAGTATAAATTAAAAAAAGATTTCATTTTAATTCATTATGTTACATGGAAAAGAAGAGATGAAGGAGGGCATGAACACTTTGCAGTGATTAAATAGACACCACCTGTAAGTGTTTGAACCCACACTGTCTATCTGGATCACACATCTTCCTATAACACTTAAGCATTTTTGAACTCAAAATTTTCTCAAACCCTCTTTGTGAGCATTCATTATTTTTTTAATTGGGAATTACTACTTTTTTTGCAATACTCCTAGTATGATTTATGCGAAGGATCATGCAAAATTCTTCTTTTTTTTCTTTGGGTTTTTCTTTATTTTATATATGCATGTTGGGGGGAAGAGGGGAATTGGATAATAAAGAAGAAGATTGTGATCTTCAAGAGGAGAATCCTTTTAGGGAATTGGGTTAGAGATTCTCATGGTCAAAGTAATGAATAGGTACAAATTAGAATTAAGGGCTTCCAACTATACAATTGATCTATTATAGACCTAATTCGTTACTCAAAGAATATCTACTATGCTTTTCTCTCTATAATAAACCTAGGTGTTAGTGACCTCCTTCACTATTAATTGATTGGTTATGGATGAATATGTTTTCTCACACTTTCTTTTTTGTGAATTTAGTTTCTAAAAGCATTTTATTTTCCATCAAGTTAGAGTACCCCATCTTGAAATTGATTATATTATGAAAAAATCTAAATTTGTATATAAGAATATTAAAAATCTAAAAGCTTACTTTTACAATGATTGGAAGGCTTGGTATGTGATTATATATAGAGAGAGTTCAATATAGTATGATGTATATGCCAATAGGTTGATGTTACAATAGAATTATTCCTATTAACATAATGGTTGATTGTTTTTGTATGGATAAGTTTGATTGTTGCCCACCCCCAACCCTCTCACCCTCCCCCTCCTTTTCCTTTTGACTCAAAATTCCAAAATTACCTTCCTAGAAGCTTCAAATTACTTTCTTTCCCATCAAGTTGAATACTATAAAGCTAAAAAGGAAACCATAAAATGACAACCAAAGACATAATTCAATACATCCTTCTTTTCTCCTTTGAACCTTATCAACTGTTAAACAATCTTCCAATGCTTATCAAGTTTAAACTTTCTTCTCTAGATTGACTATAAGATTTTTTAGACATATGAATGATCTCTAGGACCTGTGCATAGAGTTAAATAATTTTTGAAAACCAAAATTTAGTAAGAATGCAAAGAATCTCTGAGTGAAATGCATATAGTTTTAGTAGCCATGGAAACAACTAGTGGCATGAAAAAATATTATAAGTCTTGTTGGAAATATGAATGGTATCTATTGAGAAATATATATTTTTCCAAACAAATGGTATCATATATCTCTGTGCAAACACTAAATGACAAAAAAATAGTGTTATACATTGAATTTGTGCCTTTGATCTCAAGCTCTCTTGGTCTTGATAATCCAGTATAACAAGGGAATCATCTCAAGGTTGTGGGACCTTTGCTAACCAAGATGAGACCTCCAGGTTCTAGGTTGGTTCCTCTTGGATAGTCACCTTAGCTTGCTCTTAGACAGGAAAGTAAACTTTGAGGGGAAAGGGTTAGAAGGAGTGCATGAAAGGGAAATGACTGAAAGCAAACTACCTACTAGGTGATGCACCGAAACTAGGGTTTGGATCTCAGTATAGAGGGATGAGATCAATGGAGGAATTAGGTCTAATAAGTCACCACTCACTAGATAGGTTTGCATAAGTATTTCATAGGAAGGCTTGAACAGAAGACTCAACCTATGACCTGCAAACAAACATCCTCCTCTGCAACTAGGTGTAGGAATGAGACAAGACTGCTAGGGGCTATAGCATACCCACAAAACATCTAAATTAGATCAGACATAGTAAGACACAAAATCACAGAAAGTGAGAGGGACCAGGAACCCCAATTTCTATTGATAGCATTCATAAACTTCAATCCAATAAGAGATAACTCACATAAGAAGGCATGAGGACAACAAGAGTGTCACAAAAATGCTTTGCCATATCTGAATTATCAATGGGAGATTACAAAGAGTAGAAAACCAGAGGACAGAAAAGTGTCTCAAATAGCTTTCTAGGAAAGAAACTTTCCTTTTTACAAAATGCGAACTCTCTAAGCACTAAAGCTCCAAAAAAAAAATTATATATCCCCTGCACGCAGGCAAGAATCAAACTTTTAGGGCTATAGATTAAACAATACAATATCCAACCCTAGGGTACAAATTCTAATCATAAATACAATTCTACAAATATCTCAACCGATCAGATATTTCTCCTTGCGTGTCCATGCCTGTACTAATCCTGCCTGCAGATCAACAACCTTGATCCATCTACCTCCCTGCAAGCCCACTGAGTCATGAATACTCTCAAAATCTGATCAGATACTAGAAAGGACCCAAAATGGTGGCCTAAAATCTCTACAAAATTCTATCCAACTGCAACCACCTCCAAAGTCATAAATTTTTAGCTACCTGCACTTACAAAATCCCCCTCAGAAGAAAGCCTGCGAAAAATTGGCCGCATCGCCTTGAAAATATCATTGGTCACATGATCGCATGAGCTCAAAAGCCTTCATGCGATCATGCGACAAGCCTTTGAAAACTTGCCTCTACTGTCGCATAGACACCTGGACCCGCAAGACATCACACCTATCAAACTTTACCGCGTGGCCCAACAAGAGCTGACCACACGGGTCGAACCCATGACAACACTACCAGAAAGCACCAAAGAATCCAATGTTGGTCGCATGATCACATGGGATCCAAAGATCCCATGCAAACATGCGACCACCATAGATTTTGAATCTACGGGGTCCTTACTACCTCTGGCCCACTGCAGGATGGATACATCACCACCAGAGGACCCACCAGCAGCTGCCATAATGCTAAAGTCCCTGTTGACCGTTAGAAAGCTTGTCACATGGTCAAATGTGGTTAGCAAGCCGCATGCGATCATGCAACAAGCATGAAACTGCACCAGCAAAACTGTTGTGAACTGCCTTAACTGTGACCACTGATGGTTTGTCGCGTGGTCACATGGGCTCAGAAGAGCCCATGTGATCATGCAACCAACCATAAGATGTTAACCACTAACCACTGGCGGCTTGTTGTTTGCTTGACTGCTGACTGACCCCGCAGTGACGTTAGAAACTGGGACCCACCTGGTCGTGATAGCGCGCTTAGGAAATATGCCACCTCACTCAAAAATGCGGACCCACTGAGATTCTAATCTGACTGTTGTTGCATGATCTCATGGGCTTGAAAGATTCCATGAGATTATACGACAGCCATCGGATCTCCACTGCACTTGCACGACTATGAGGAGCTGGGACCCGCTTGGTCAGAGTTGCGCACTTGAAGGTCGAAAACACAGAGGGTTTTCAAACTGGAGGTAAAAAACACAAAGAATTTTTGGACTGAAAGTCAAAAACATCTTGAGCCTTCAGAGAGAAGGTCGAAAACACACTAAGTTTTCGGTCCAAAAGGCAGAAAACACACTGGACTTTCGACACTAAAAGGCAGAAAACATAGAGGGTTTTGACACTTGAGCATTTCTTGGAACAAACAGGATGCAGCCAAAAAGGGAGTGATAGGGAAATTTTGGGCAACAAATAGATAAGAAGATGTGGTACAAAATATTAGAATAAATGGAACTCTAAGAAAATAAGAATCACTCGAAAAGAGAACTAGAAAAATGGATAGCTTGTTTTTATTTTGTATACTAAAAATGGGAACATAAATGCCCTGACCATAAATAAGAAGCATTCAAACTACCTCTCACACACTCCCACTAGACTCTTGAATGAGACTTAGCACTTAACTTATTGGATTCCTCTACACCCAAACACCAAATGAACCCTTACTCCTTTGTTCATGGGACCAAAACCTTGACCCCTCTGGTCTACACAAAATACACTATTGACTATCCTAAAGACACTGACTTTGTAACTTATGACTCCATACTTGGGAGAATCATCACACCATCACCCTTAAACATTTTGGAATTTTATTCTCATCACACACATTTCTAAACTCACTACAACATTTGGGGTCAAATTTCGATGCCAATTTGCAACGACATTACAATTTGTGTTTTTTTTAATGTTTTTTTTGCAAGTGCACCCGACGATGTCATAATAGCGATGATATCATCGTAATTGCAACACCCATTTGGTTATAAACAAAAAAGAAAAGAAAAGAAAGTGTCATTTGTAATTTGTGAATTCAAAGAACTACCGTGAAGATGACACAACACTTTTGCGTGGCACGAAGAGGGCATTCCAGTTTGGCACACACGAAGAGGCTAACACCTGCGTGTGGGAAGAGGGCACTGGCACTTGAGGTAGGTATTTGAGCTTTGTCTTCTCATTAAATCAATTTCAGTGGCATTGTTTACATCTTAGCATTTGGAATGCTCGATGGCCCGCGAGTTTTGAGAGCTAGGGCATCGTTGCTATTACCTTCAAGGCATTGTGTGAAGTGTTTTATCTCTCTTTATTTGTTTTGCTATTGATATTCACTATGTGCGTACTCCCTGTTTATGATCATTTCAAGAGGAAATGTCTTGATGGATCGCAGGTTGCAAGCTAGGGCATGATACATTGTTCATGAGCTCACTGTTTAATATTGACATTGTTTACATATTTTCATTTGGAATGCTTGATGACCTGTGACCTTTGAGAGCTAGGGCATCATTGCTATTACCTTCAAGGCATTGTGTGAAGTGTTTGATCTCTCTTTATTTGTTTTGCTATTGATATTCACTATGTGTGTACTCCCCCGTTTATGATCATTTCACAAGGAAATGTCTTGATGGCTCACGGGCTGCAAGCTAGGGTATGATACATTGTTCACAAGATCACTGTTTAATATTGGCATTGTTTACATCTTTTCATTTGGAATGCTTGATGACTTGTGAGCTTTGAGAGCTAGGGCATCATTTCTATTACCTTCAAGGCATTGTGTAAAGTGTTTGAGCTTTCTTTATTTGTTTTGGTGTTGATATTCACTATGTGGTACTCCCCATTTATGATCATTTCATGAGGAAATATCTTGATGACTCGCGGGTTGCAAGCTAGGGCATCATACATTGTTCATGAGCTCACTGTTTAATACTGGCATTGTTCATGAGTTCACTATTTAATATCTAGCTAGGCCATGTAAATGGTACCAGACCAACCTAATCAGCCCAACAAAATGTGTCATGTTTATCTTTGTTAAATACACTTGTTCACCATTATGTTCTTGTTCTTCACACAAATATTGCATCAAAAGTAATTGTAAACAATGATTCAAAGAAAAAAGAAACAAATACAATAGATCAGACCAGAAAAGAATACAGTCAACTACAATAGCCCACAGTCTCAATGAAATAAATAGTGTATAAAACAATATTTAGTCTTAATAAAATCTTATAAAACAACATATATTATGTGAAATGTTTGATCTCTCTTTATTTGTTTTGGTGTTGATATTCACTATGTGGTACACCCCGTTTATGATCATTTCATGAGGAAATATCTTGATGGCTTGCGGGCTGTAAGCTAGGGCATCATAAATTGTTCATGAGCTCACTATTTAATACTGGCATTATTTACATATTTTCATTTGGAATACTTGATGACCCATGAGCTTTGAGAGCTAGGGCATCATTTCTATTACCTTCAAGGCATTGTGTGACGTGTTTGATCTCTCTTTATTTGTTTCAATTGTTGATATTCACTATGTGGTACTCCCTGTTTATAATCATTTCATGAGAAAATGTGTTCATGGCTTGCGGTCTGCAAGCTAGGGTATCATGCATTGTTTATGAGCTCACTGTTTGAGCACCTCATGTCCATATATATATACTTCAAAGGAGGAATTATGAAATATAGTTGTAGATAGTTATCTCTTTTATAATGATGGACGAGTGAAAGGTAATGATCAATGAGGTTGCTGCTATTAGATCATACATTAACACACTTACTGTTTTGAATTTGAGCTTGGGCATCATGCAATGTTATTATTGTCATTGCATGCTTGCTGCTATTGTGCACCATATATTGTTTTATACACTATTTATTTCATTGAGACTATGGCCTGGTTTTTCTTTTAGAAGTGTATGGCTTGACTATGCACATGCATAATTGTAGATGAGGATCAGTAATAGGATGTCATTCATTGCTTAGATATTTTTTTATCTAACCCCCATCTCTCTTTTCTTTGCAGGTTCTGGATCACACAAGGGCGCACTAGATTCATACCCGGGTCAAAAATTCATCACTTCAGGCAATGTGTGGCACCCTTATTATTTATGTTCATCCTCTTTTGTATGTCTGTACTCTTGCATTTTCTTCTAAAAGTTATTTTCCTTATATAGTATATACAAGTTATTTTTTATATATATACGTGTAATCTTTAGATGCAAAAATTTATTTTCCTTTACATGTATCTTTGCATGAAATGGACACAAATTAAACAAGATCATCTAATAATGCAAACTAGGGTACTATAGTCACTCATCTAGTAATTAGTTCCCCAAACCATTACTAAGGATTGAACATAAGTCTAAGTCCCCAAATCTATTGTTCTATGTGTATAAAACAATATATGGTGCGCAACAACATCAAGCATGCAATGGCAACAATAACATTGCATGATGTCCGAGGTCAAATTCAAAGAAGTAAGTGTATTAGTGTATGATCTAATAGCAGCAACCTCATTGATCATTACCTTTCACTCCTCCATCATTATAGAAAAGATAACTACCTACAACTAGGGCATCATGCATTGTTTATGAGATCATTGTTTGAGCACCTCATGTCCCTATTTGATTGGCTAGTGCTCAAACAATGAGTTCATAAATTGCGACACCCATTTGGTTATAAACAAAAAAAAGAAAAAGAAAGTGTCATTTTTAATTTTTGAATTTGAAGAGCTACTGTGAAGACGACACTGCACTTTTGTGTGGAGTGAAGAGGGTATTCAAGTTTGGCATGCTAGAAGAGGGCACTGGCACTTGAGGTAGGCATTCGAGCTTTTTCTATTTGATCATAAATAGGGAGTACCACATAGTGAATATCAACAAAAAAACAAATAAATAGAGAGATCAAACACTTCACACAATATATGTTTCTTATAGCTCACAGTCAACTACAATAGCTCACAGTCTCAATGAAATAAACAATGTATAAAACAACATATGGTGCACAACAGCAGCAAGCATGCAATGACAGCAATAACATTGCATGATGCACGAGCTCAAATTCAAAGAAGTGTATTAATATATGATCTAATAGAAGCAACCTCATTGATAATTACCTTTCACTCCTCCATCATTATAGAAGAGATAACTACCTACAACTAGGGCATCATGCATTGTTTATGAGCTCACTATTTGAGCACCTCATGTCCCTATTTGATTGGCCAGTGCTCAAATAGTGAGCTCATAAATTGCGACATCCATTTGGTTATAAACAATAAAAAGAAAAAAAAAGTGTCATTTTCAATTTGTGAATTTGAAGAGCTTCCGTGAAGATGACACTACACTTTTGCATGGTCCGAAGAGGGCATTTGAGTTTGACGTGCTCGAAGAGGCTGACACCGTGTGGGAAGAGGGCACTGGCACTTGACGTAGGCATTCAAGCTTTTTCTATTTGATCATAAATGGGGAGAACCACATAGTGAATATCAACAACAAAAAAAATAAATAGAGAGATCAAACACTTCACAATATATATGTTGCTTATAGCTCATAGTCAACTACAATAGTGCACAGTCAGCTACAATAGCTCATAGTCTCAATGAAATAAACAGTGTATAAAACAATATATGGTGCACAACAATAGCAAGCATGCAATGACAATAATAACATTGCATGATGCCCGAGCTCAAATTCAAAGAAGTAAGTGTATTAATGTATGATCTAATAGAAGAAACCTTATTGATCATTACCTTTCACTCCTCCATCATTATAGAAGAGATAACTACCTACAACTAGGGCATCATGCATTATTTATGAGCTCACTGTTTGAGTACCTCATGTCCTTATTTGATTGGTTAGTGCTCAAATAGTGAGCTCATAAATTGACACCCATTTGGTTATAAACAAAAAAAAAAGAACAAGAAAGTGTCATTTTTAATTTGTGAATTCGAAGAGTTGCCGTGAAGATGACACTGCACTTTTGCATGTCGTGAAGAGGGCATTCAAGTTTTGCATGCCTGAAGAGGCCGATACCATGTGGGAAGAGGGCACTGGCACTTGAGGTAGGCATTTGAGCTTTGTCTATTTGATCATAAATAGGGAGTACCATATAGTGAATATCAACAACAAAACAAATAAATAGAGAGATCGAACACTTCACACAATATATGTTGCTTATAGCTCACAGTCAACTACAATAGATCATAGTCTCAATGAAATAAATAGTGTATAAAACAATATATTTTGCACAACAATAGCAAGCATGCAATGACAACAATAACATTACATGATGCCCGAGCTCAAATTCAAAGAAGTAAGTGTATTAATGTATGATCTAATAGCAGCAACCTCATTGATCATTACCTTTCACTCCTCCAACATTATAGAAGAGATAACTACCTACAACTAGGGCATCATGCATTATTTATGAGCTCACTATTTGAGCACCTCATATCCCTATTTGATTGGCCAGTGCTCAAACAGTGAACTCATAAATTGCGACACCCATTTGATTATAAATATAAAAAAAGAAAAAGAAAGTGTCACTTTTAATTTGTGAATTCAAAGAGCTGCCACAAAGATGACACTACACTTTTGTGTGGTGTGAAGAGGGCATTCAAGTTTGGCATGCCCGAAGAGGCCGACACCATGTGGGAAGAGGGCACTAGCCTTGAGGTAGGCATTCGAGCTTTGTCTATTTGATCATAAATGGGGAGTACCACATAGTGAATATCAACAACAAAACAAATAAATAGAGAGATCAAACACTTCACACAATATCTGTTGCTTATAGCTCACAGTCAACTACAATAGCTCACAGTCTCAATGAAATAAATAGTGTATAAAACAATATATGGTGCACAACAGCAACAAGCATGCAATGAAAACAATAACATTGCATGATGCCCGACCTCAAATTCAAAATAGTAAGTATTAATGTATGATCTAATAGCAACGACCTCATTGATCATTACCTTTCACTCCTCCATCATTATAGAAGGGATAACTACCTACAACTAGGGCATCATGCATTGTTTATGAGCTCATTGTTTGAGCACCTCATGTTTCTATTTGATTGGTCGGTGCTCAAACAGTGAGCTCATAAATAATGCATGATGCCCTAGCTTGCAGCCCGCAAGCCATCAAGACATTTCCTCATGAAATGATCATAAACGGGGAGTACCACATAGTGAATATCAACAACAAAACAAATAAAGAGAGATCAAACACTTCACACAATATATGTTGCTTTATAAGATTTTATTAAGACTAAATATATTGTTTAATGAGCTCACTATTTGAGCACCTCATGTCCCTATTTGATTAGTCAGTGCTTTATTTGTTATATTGATGCTATTAGATCAAATAGGGACATCAGTAATAAAACAATACACTATGTGGTACTCCCTGTTTATGATCATTTCATGAGGAAATGTCTTGGTGGCTCGTGGACTGTTGTAAGCTAGGGCATGATACATTGTTCACAAGCTCATTATTTAATACTGACATTGTTTACATCTTTTCATTTGGAATACTTGATGACCCACGAGATTTGAGAGCTAGGGCATCATTTCTATTACCTTCAAGGCATTGTGTGAAGTGTTTAATCTCTCTTTATTTGTTTTAGTGTTGATATTCACTATGTGGTACTCCCCGTTTATGATCATTTCATGAGGAAATGTCTTGATGGCTCACGGGTTGCAAGCTAGGGCATCATACATTGTTCATGTACTCATTGTTTAATATATGGCCAAGCCATGTAAATGGTACCAGACCAACCCAATCAGCCCAACAAAATGTGTCATTTTTATCTTTGTCAAATACACTCGTTCACCATTTTGTTCTTGTTCTTCACACAAATATTGCATCAAAAGTAATTGTAAACAATGATTCGAAGAAAAAAGAAACAACTATAATAGATCAGACCCCAAAAGAATACAGTCAACTACAATAGCTCACAGTCTCAATGAAACAAATAGTGTATAAAATAATATATGGTGCACAACAGTAGCAAGCATGCAATGACAACAATAACATTGTATAATGCCCAAGCTCAAATTCAAAATAGTAAGTGTATTAATGTATGATCTAATAGCAACAACCTCATTGATCATTACCTTTCACTCCTCCATCATTATAGAAGAGATAACTACCTATAACTAGGGCATCATACATTTTTTATGAGCTCATTGTTTGAGCACCTCATGTCCCTATTTGATTGGATGGTGCTCAAATAGTGAGCTCATAAATAATGCATGATGCCCTAGCTTGCAGCCCGCAAGCCATCAAGACATTTCCTCATGAAATGATCATAAACGGGGAGTACCACATAGTGAATATCAACAACAAAACAAATAAAGAGAGATCAAACACTTCACACAATATATGTATCTTTATAAGATTTTACTAAGACTAAATATATTGTTTTATGAGATCATTGTTTGAGCACCTCATGTCCCTATTTGATTGGTCAGTGCTCTATTTGTTATATTGATGCTATTAGATCAAATAGGGACATCAGTAATAAAATAATACACTATGTGGTACTCCCTGTTTATGATCATTTCATGAGGAAATGTCTTGGTGGCTCGTGGGTTGCTGCAAGCTAGGGCATGATACATTGTTCATGAGCTCATTGTTTAATACTCATATTGTTTACATATTTTTATTTGGAATGCTTGATGACCTGCGAGCTTTGAGAGCTAGGGCATCATTTCTATTACCTTCAAGGCATTGTGTGAAGTGTTTGATCTCTCTTTATTTGTTTTGGTGTTGATATTCACTATGTGGTACTCCCCATTTATGATCATTTCATGAGGAAATATCTTGATGGCTCGTGAGCTGCAAGCTAGGGCATCATACATTGTTCATGAGCTCACTGTTTAATAATGACATTATTCATGAGCTCACTATTTAATATTTGGCCAGGCCATGTAAATGGTACCAGGCCAACCCAATCAGCCCAACAAAATGTGTCATGTTTATCTTTGTCAAATACACTCATTCACCATTTTTTTCTTGTTCTTCACACAAATATTGCATCAAAAGTAATTGTAAATAATGATTCAAAGAAAAAAGAAACAACTACAATAGATTAGACCCCAAAAGAATACAATCAACTACAATAGCTCATAGTCTCAATAAAATAAATAGTTTATAAAACAATATATGGTGCAGAACAGCAGCAAGCATGGAATGACAATAATAACATTGCATGATGCTTGAGCTCAAATACAAAACACTAAGTGTATTAATGTATGATCTAATAACAAAAACCTCATTGATCATTACCTTTCACTCCTCCATCATTATAGAAGAGATAACTACCTAAAACTAGGGCATCATGCATTGTTTATGAGCTCACTGTTTGAGCACCTCATGTCCCTATTTGATTGGCCGGTGCTCAAACAGTGAGCTCATAAATAATGCATGATGCCCTAGCTTGCAGCCCTCAAGCCATCAAGACATTTTCTCGTGAAATGATCATAAACGGGGAGTACCACATAGTGAATATCAACAACAACAAAAATAAAGAGAGATCAAACACTTCACACAATATATGTTTCTTTATAAGATTTTATTAAGACTAAATATATTGTTTTATGAGCTCACTGTTTGAGCACCTCATGTCCCTATTTGATTGGTCGGTGCTCTATTTTTTATATTAATGTTATTAGATCAAATAGGGACATCAGTAATAAAATAATACACTATGTGGTACTCCTTATATATGATCATTTCATGAGAAAATGTCTTGGTGGCTCGTGGGTTGCTGCAAGCTAGGACATGATACATTGTTCATGAGCTCACTGTTTAATACTGGCATTGTTTACATCTTTTCATTTGGAATGCTTGCTGACCTATGAGCTTTGAGAGCTAGGGAATCATTTATATTACCTTCAAGGCATTGTGTGAAGTGTTTGATCTCTCTTTATTTTTTTGGGTGTTGATATTCACTATGTGGTACTCCCCGTTTATGATCATTTCATGAAGAAATGTCTTGATGGCTCGCAGGCTGCAAGCTAGGGCATCATACATTGTTCATGAGCTCACTGTTTAATATCTAGCCAGGCCATGTAAATGGTACCAGGTCAACCCAATTAGCCCAACAAAATGTTTCATGTTTATCTTTGTCAAATACACTTGTTCACCATTTTATTCTTGTTCTTCACACAAATATCGCATCAAAAGTAATTATCCGAATGATCAACAATATCCAAATTTATTGTTGTTTAATGGCATCTAATGTTGTCCTATGCATCTAATGTTGCTAATGTTGTTGTTTAATGACATCTAATGCATCTAATGCTATTGTTTAACGGCATCTAATGAATTGACTGTTGTATAATGGCTTGACCCTCTAATTTATAACTTCCTCTAAGTCTGTTCAACTAACTTTGGTGGTTGGAAAATTATATTAAGACTAATTAAACATAAAAACCCCTCTTCCCTCCTTTTACAAGTGACCATTGTTATTCAAAAATTTGAATTAACAACATTGCAAATGAATCATTTCTTAAGATTTTTGAATCCTAAGACCTTGGGATATGATCTAAATAAACTTATTAAACCTTATTAAAACCAAATATAAACTATTATAAGCTTGCAACTCAAAAAATCATCCTAGACTCCTAAATTAGTCTTAAGGCTTATTAGGCCTTTAAGGGTTTATTGCCAATTTATTACAGGTATTAACCTTATAGGTCATTATAGGCTCCAAATTTCTCCAATTGATGTCATTGGATATCTTCATGTTCACTGATGTCTTTTTGATCTCCATAGGTTTTTTGAACTCCTTATGTACTCTAGGTGCCCCTACACCACTATTTGCTTTGAACCAATGAAATTTTTATCATCATGATGAAATAATAATGCATTAAATGTCTTACTTATATCCCTATTTAATTTTAATTTTATAGTGAATTCATGATTTATAATTCAGTTGTAGCAACTCAATGTGTTTGAACTCAAGAATACCCCTTACTTGGTTTCCTACAAAGCTTTTGGCAAAATCTGTCAGAAAATGAGAAGCTATAAGAAGGTGACATGAAGCTAATGAAAGGAGGCATCTCCAATTTGTTTTGCAGATATACACATTAATGATCATGTCAGATAATACAAAGGAATTCAATCAAAATAGGGAGACAATCGCTAGATTGTTGTCTAACTTTCAAAGAGAAGCCGATGACAAATGTTATTGTCTATGCAAGAGTTGTAATGACTTAAAGACAAGAAGAATCAAAATTAAAATGGCAAAGAGACATTGTAGGGAGAATGGTCACATGGAAGGGGGGTTTGATTATAATCCAGTGGTAAGTTGTTTGTTATATTATTTTTTATTATAATCCAGTGGTAAGTTGTTTGTTATATTGTTTTCACAATTAATATACATATGAACCATGGAAGGAGGTTTGATTATCATCATTTTTATATAGGTCAATCTCCCTAGTGTGAATATAGAGGAACATGGAGGTGTGAGTATTGAAGTTGAAGATCATGATCCCATGGAAGATGACGATCATTGTGTGTGTGAATTTTGTACCTAGCTGTAGACACAACACTTCAGTAAAACATTAGAGGTTAGCAAAAATCAAAATATGCAAATAAGAACAATATAGCTAACTAGGCGATTTACTACCTTCTAGTAGGTGCGAGTATGGTATTCTCAAATTAGACCTAGATCAGTGATAATGCAACACCTAAACGAAGGATTTAAATGATGAAAGCAATAAAATATTAATGCAAAAAAATCTTTTTTATTTTATTTTTGATGCAATAAGATGAGAAAAACTGATAATAAATTAATCTAAATGGATTGAAATGATATGCAAATTAAGCTAACAATGATATGAAATATGAAACTAGAATGAATTGAAAACAAGATTGATCTCACAAAGTGTTGATTCGCAAGAAGCTTGATGATTCCTCTAATGTCAATTCGCCAGAGTAAGTATGCAAATTCTGTGGATGATTTGTAAAGAGCCGAGCCTTGATTTTATAGAAATCCAAGGCTTGAGGGTGCATGGAAAAAGTCATAAATCACTCTTTATGAACTCAGGTTGATTTTTGAGTTAACAAGAAATTAGAAATATATAACTCATAAAATCATGCAAAATTATGCAAGAGCAACTTTTTAACTCAAATCAGAAGTTTAGATCAACTTTGAACTCAAAATAGATGTTGAGTTTCGAAAAGATAACAACTTGAATTGATTTTCTGATTTAAAGTTTGACTGCTATTTGAATGTGCACAAATAATCATGAATTAATTAAATAAATAAAGTGATTTATCTTCAACTTAACTGATTTTAAATTTAAAAATAACTGATTTGTGGGTTAATCAATTATTTTAATCAAAATTTTACTCAAAACTATATTATTAAATATTGACAACTTGGATTTAATCAATTAAATAAATATTTGATCAATTATTCGTAGGAGATTTGATTTATTGTCAAAATTAAATAATATAAGTAAGAATAAATAGAATTAAATCTAATTAAATAATTAAGTGGTGAAATTTAATTAATTAATTAACTATTCAGAATATTCAATTAATCAAACTTTAGGATAAATAGGATTCATCGCCAAATAATAATTAAATTAAAGATAATTAGAATAAATAGGAATATTGCTAGGAATATTCCCCGATGCAGAATTTATGATAAAATCAATTAGGATTTCGATAATGTGCAGATGTGCCTTAGGTTAGGACTTCGATGTCAATTTCATTCGAATTGAAGATGTAGCAGGTTAATGAACCTATAGCCCATTTTTGGGGTATTACATTTTGCCCCTCTTTGAATCACTGTGCAAAGCGCAGTGGTTCAAAGAACAGTCTGTGTTTTGATATAGATGTTTGAGATTCATTTGAAAGATGAAAGATTTGAAAGATTTACCGATTTTGAGATAGAAATCGATTGAAAGTTTGGAAAAAGAGATACTAACCTAGGCCCAGAATGACTAGGAATCAAGATGATGCTAGCTATATCAACAATGAACTGGTGATTACGAAAAAGTGCCAAAATGCTTGATTCTGAACCTTATGATTGTGAAGAAGTGAGTGACCAATTCCAGACCTCAATGTCCTTGTATGAATCATATTGGTATCACATCCTGAACCCATCAGTTACGAAGAACCAAGGAAATAGCACTAATGAATTGATAGTTACGAAAAGCTGATACAGTTTACAAGATAGATTTGTATACTAGATGAATCTAATATGCCCCAAGAGATGATAGGTTTGCCCCAAGCGATGAGGACTTTAGATGAATCAACAACTAGACGTGGTTGTTGTCTTGATTACTGAGGAAAGATTGATTGATAGAATTGAGTTACAACAATTTTGATATAGCAATTTGTATAAGCATCAAAACATAAACGTTGTGATGACCAGAATACGCCTTGCGCACAAACACATCAAACAGTCAAGAGATCATTCTAAATCCAATGTGAATTACCCGTAGTGACCCTTTATCATTCACATCCTTAGGTAAGATCGCATTTCACAATAGGAGAAAGAACTCACTCAAAAAAGACAATAGTTAGATCAAACTTCCTTGAATTTTCTGAGTATCAATGGTCGAGGTACTCATGACCATCCAATTCAAGATAGAGGCTCTTACAAAAGGACACCATTTCAATCCAAAATTTCCAAAGTTGTTAGATTTACAAGAAGAAAACAAAGAAAAGATTATGCCCCCAGTCATCACTCTCTAAATCCTGTAAAGGACATCATCGAAGAGCTCGTGGGAACAAAATATGCAAAAATCTCAATGTGAATCAGTAAGCATACAAGGAGATAAAAGAATGTGAAGCATAGATTGTTTTCATTTTGTGTTGATGTTTGATTATGTTGTTGTAGATGCAAAATCCTTTCTGGAGAGGAGATAGACTAACTAACTCAGATAAAGATTCAAAGGACCTTGACTGGATATGACTCGTCTAAGATACATTGGAGGCCATAGGATATGACTTTGATTGCCCCCAAGTTTGAACATTGAGAGGATACAAACGCTTTAGCTGATTGGTGTACAGACTGAGTTATTAAAAATAGGAATGTGGGAACAAACCAAGAGATATGTACAAACTAAAGCAAGACTAAAAGCTGGGAAAGACCAAGATTGCACTAATAGATGGAGCATTTTGAAACAAGTGGCACCCGTTTGTTGGGTTTTCACCATCTTGGTAGAGATTCTATTTTTGCTACCGAGGCGCTTGTTTCCAAGTTTTCACCAAGGTACTTTTTTTTCTCATTTTTTTGTATTTTTATTTTTCCCAATTTTTTTTGTACTTTTGATATTTTTTACTTTTTTTGTGAATCCTCAAGGCACCTATTGCTAGGTTTTCACCAAGATGTTCATTTTTTCAAGACTTTTTCCAATTTTTAAGATTTTTTTAAGACATTTTACCATAGACTAAATGCCTTAGGTGTATAATTTCTTCAGATGGAGAATGTTGATTAGTTCTCGGAGCTGTCCTCCTTCAGTCATTGAGAGTTGATAGACAGTAGAGCCAAAAGTAGCAGTGATGATAAAGGGACCCAGCCAGTTGGGTTCAAACTTCCCCTTGTGCTCTCTATGTTATTGATTTTTAGGATTCTCTCTCAAGACTAGATCGCCAACCTAAAATTCTCTGTGTCTGACTTTCTTGTTGTAACCTCTAGACATTCTCTTTTGATATACTCTGAGATGATCATACACTGCTTGTCTGCTCTCATCTAGTAGTTCAAGTTCTTGCAACCTAGACACTTTGTAGTCATCATCAGTTACTAGACTATGCATTCTGATTCTTAGTGATGGGATTTCAACCTCAATAGGCAGTACTGCTTCAGACCCATAAACTAAAGTGAAAGGCGTAACCCCAGTGGGCATTTTGATACTTGTTCTGTAGGCCCAGAGAGTTGGATTGATCATGAGATGCTAGTCTCTTCCTATTTTATTAACTGTACAGTGTAATATTTTCAATAGATTCTTGTTAAAAGTCTCTGCTTGTCCATTCCATTGAGGATAGTAGATAGATGACCGATGTTGTGTAATCTTAAATTTGGCACATAGGTCATCCAAGTCTTTGTTCTTAAATTGTCCACCATTATCTATGACTATGGAATGTGGAATACCATACTGACATATGATGTAGTTCAAGATGAACATAGATATTTGTTTTCCAGTTGCTTGTGTCAAAGGGACCGCTTCTACCCATTTTGTAAAATAATCTATAGCCATGATTATATGGGTATGTCCATTAGAAGAATGAGGATGTATAGCTCCTATAAGATCAAAGGCCCATTGATGAAAATGCCATTGTGTAGTGAAGGGAATTAGATCTCTCCCTAGAGCATGAATTAAGTTGCCATGTACTTGGCACTTTTGACAGTTCTTAGCAAACTTGATAGACTCTTTCTCCATTGCCGTCCAATAGTACCCAACCCTAATAAGTTTTTGAGCTAGTGTTAAACCATTCGAGTGTGACCCACATATACCCTCATGGACTTCCTCTAACGCATGTTGAGACTCTTTTCATTATAAACATCTAAGGAGCGTACCATCTAGACCTCGTTTGTAAAGATCATGACCAATGATGACATATCGGGAGGCATGGCGGATAAGGTATCTCTTTTCATGACGGTTAAAGGTATCGGGGATGATTTGGTCTTTGAGATAGGAGAATAGGTTTTTATATCTAGATGAATCATGACCTACAATAGTGCAAATCACGTGGGTTTCAGGGCAGTCATATGCAGGATAAGATAGTGCTTCCACCAGGAACTCATAGCGTAGCTCATATTCAGGCTGCTGTAATAAAGTAGATAATGTTGCCATTGCATCGGTAGCCTTATTCTCTGTTCTAGGTATTTTCTCAAATGTGATAGATATGAAATACTTATTTAGATCATCTACCATTCTCTTGTATGGAACAAGCTTTTCATCTTTAGTTTGGTACACATCATTGACTTGATGGATTACAAGTTGTGAGTCTCCATGAATGTGTAATTCTATTACTCTCCACTCAATTGTCATTTTCATGCCATTAAGAAGGGCTTCATATTCAACAATATTGTTTGTGTAAGGAAACTTGATTCTAAATGCTTTTGGGATTGAGTATCCTTGAGGAGTTAAGAACAATATGCCTGCTCCAGATCCATTCTGTGTATAGGAGCCGTCAAAGAATAACTTCCATTCTCTAGAAGAAAGATTCATGATAGAGGAATCTGAGAATTCCATTTGCATTGGTGTATCATCAAATAAAGGTGCATCTGCTAATTGATCAGCAATAACTTGGCCTTTAATAGCTTTTCTTTCAACATATTCAATGTCAAATTCATTTAAGAGCATGACCCATTTGGCTAATCTACCCGTGAGGGCAGCTTTGCTTAGTAGGTACTTTAGTGGATCAATCTTAGATACTAAATGTGTAGTATGAGCCAACATATAATGTCTCAGTTTCTATGATGCAAAGACCACAGCTAGACAAGCTTTCTCAATCATTGAATAGTTCTTTTTGTATGCCACCAATGTTCTATTGATATAGTATATAGCTCTTTCCTTCTTGTTCTCGTCATGTTGTGCAAGCAATGCCCCCAGTGATGTATCTGTAGCGGAGACATATAATATCAAAGGCTTACCTTGAATGGGAGGCATCAAGATAGGAGGTTTTGATAGATATTTCTTAATATGATTAAAGTTCTTTTCACATTCCTCGCTCCATGCAAAGGTCACACCTTTATGTAATGTCTTTGTAAAAGGTTGTGATATGTCTACTAGCTAAGATATGAAGCGTCTAATAGATTGAAGTCTACCTTGCAATGTCCTCATTTGACTGACATTCTTGGGAGGTTGCATCTCCATTATAGCCTTTAATTTAGTTGGATCAACTTCAATGCCCTTCTTTGAAACTATGTATCCTAAGAGCTTTCCAGAAGTGACACCAAAAGCACACTTCTTAGGATTTAGTCTGAGACTATATTTTTCCATTTTGTCTAGTATCTTGCTCAAGTCATTTAGATGTTCATCTCTAATCATAGATTTTGCTAAAGTATCATCAACATAATCCTCCATAGTCCTATGCATCATGTCATGAAAAATAGAAGTCATAGCTCTCTGATATGTAGCACTTGCATTCTTAAGCCCAAATGGCATGACATTCCAGCAGAAGGTACCCCATGCACATGTAAAAGTAGTTTTCTCTTGATCCTTTGGAGCAATTTTTATTTGATTATATCCAGAAAAACCATCCATTAAAGAATACATCTCAAAGTCCGCAGTCATGTCTACTATCATATCAATGTTAGGTAATGAAAAATCATCCTTAGGGCATGCTTTGTTTACATCTCTGAAATCGGTGCACACTCTTATTGATTTGTCTAGTTTAAAAATAGGTACAATATTAGAGATCCATTCTACATAATCAATAACTCGGATAAATCTGGCTTTCGGGAGCTTCTCTAATTCAACTTTTACCAAGAGTGCAACATGTGGATGCATCTTTCTCAATTTTTGTTTAACACATTTAACGTTCGGAGCTATAGATAAATGGTGCATTATAAGATTAGGATCCAACCCTGGCATATCTGAATATTTCCATGCAAATTTGATCTTCTTCTCTATTAGGAATGTTGTAAATTTTTTATTTTCTTCCTCCGATAAAGATTATGCTACATGGATCAACTGTGGTTCTTTTGTTGTTCCCAAATTGATAGATTGAGTGGGCTTAATTAGAATTGGAGATCTATCCTATAAATGACTCATAAGGACATCAAATATCTCATCCTTAGGCACCTCAGAGAGGTTTTCACCTTCAGATACGTCTTTTATTTTTACTTTTGTAGGTTTTGAAACTGCCACAAAGTGGTTTTCACCCTTAGAACTCCTTTTCTTTTTATTCTTATTCTTATTTTTCTGACTAAGATACTTGATGTCTGACTCTATCATGCTAACGCTTGGTTCACTAATGGAAGTCCTCATAGGCTAAACTACATTTAGGTAGCAAGAAAGGGCATAGTCATTGGGAAAAGTATAAATACCTTGGTTCAAGTTGGTGGATGTTATGTCAAGAAGGTCAGGGCGTTGGATAGTTAAAGTGGTGAAAGATTGGGAAAGAGTGTTTACAGATATGGATCTATCATCATTGGTCCTAACCCAATGCTCAAGTTCAAAGGTGATATTACAACTTAAGACATTCAATTTGTGAATAGGCTCAATGTCATTGTGGAAATCCACTTCAGCCATCGATGGATCAGACTCGATAAGTTCATCATTTTGCTCTAGACTTACGTTAGGTTGAGGTGCATATTGGTGAATAACATTAACATGCTTTTATGTAACAAGTTCATCTAGTTCTGGAATGACTCCCCATTCATAGTCATTTGATTCATCTTTTGTTGCTTCATCTAGACCTCTAGGAAATCTAAGAACATGAGTAAAGTCAGGATGAATACACCAAAAAGGGTTACCCTCAGATTCTAATTTGAATTCATACTCATAGGAATCTGTCTCAAAATAACTACCACCTTCCTCTTTTTGATTGCCTTCGAGATTAGCTAGTTCTTGTGTTGCAACTATCTCTTGCTCTATAGTAGGTTCTTGTGTTTCTACTATATTAATTCTTTTTATTGGATCATCTTCAACTTCAAGGAGGTCTTTTATTTCTTTAGGAAAACACTCATAAGGAATGAGTTCATCAGTGGTGTCTGAATCATCACTATCAGATTGTTTAGTTATTTCTCCCTTTAGTTGATTTGCTATGGAAGGCTCAATCTATTCTAATACATGCAGGGAGTTCTTGCTAAGACATAAAGGTTTCTTCATGTATCCTAGACCTGTTGTATTCTTGTTTTCTCGGCCATGATGATCAAGAGGTGATAGAAGACCTTTACCTTGTAGTCCTAGAGGTCCTTTTCCTTTATATCCCATCTTTGTGATCAATTTATCCCCTGGGCCATATGACTTAGAAGGGATACTTCGTATTTTAGCATCACATTTTTGGACAACTTGAGATTTAGGTTCATCTTTGTATAGCCATGTGAGCATAGCTTCATCCTCTTCAAACTCCTATTTAGATACTTGTTCTGCAACAAAATTTCCTTTATATTCTTTAAAAGGTTCTTTAAATTTGAGCTTGGACTATTTTAGAGTTTGTCCATAAGACTTAGGAGAGATAGGGAGAGATGTCAAAGATAAGATTGGCTCTATAGTATATTCTCCCATACCATTTTCTTTGATTTTAACCTCTTTAGCAATGTCTTCCATCTTGGAGGTTGAAGCAACGTCTAGCTTCTTAGTGGAAGATTCTCTATTATTGGGAACAAGTTTATCTACACTGTCTTTCAAGGTATTGCAAGTTGTATACAGATCAGCTGGAATCATCACCTCCACTCCTTCATAAGGAAATTTCAAACACTGATGGAATGTAGAGGGAATGGCTTTCATGTCATGTATCCAGGGTCTTCCTAGGAGGATATTGTAAGCCAAAGGTAGACCAAGAACTTGACATATAGTATCTCTAATGATAGGACCTACTTTGATAGGTAGGACAATAGTTCCCTTAGAAGATCTTTCTTTCTCATCATATTCTTTGATAGTTATCTTCTTCCTAGGATCAATGGCCATTTCTAAAAATCTCAATTGTGTAATCAAGCTGAAAGAACAAATATTTAGGCCAGCACCTCCATCTATCAACACACATTTGACTTGATGGTTTTGGATCAAGACTTCAATATGCAAAGGCTCATTATGTGGATGACTCGAGGAGTTATCATCTTCCTCTGAAAAGGAAATGTACTATGGAGACGTAAGATGACCAACCATAGTCTGGAATCTATCTAAATCAAGGTCATCAAGAACATTGGATCTGAGTAGAGCTTTGTTTAGAATGGATCTATGAGCTGGAGATATCTGAAGCAACTCAAACATGGAGATTTTAGCATTTGTGTGCTAGAGTTGTTGGACAATACTATATGAAGTAGGCCTCGTGTCTTTAGGATTTGAAGATTTAGATGTAGCCTTCTATTTAGAAGTAGATGAAAGATTGAAAGACACCTTAGGGACATTTGATGAATCTGGTATTTGTCCTTATAGGTGTGCCTGAGCTTGTGATCGAGTAACTACATTAGTTGATTGATTATCTCTATCTCTTCTTACAATTGTGATGACATTGCAACGCTTAGATAGGCATGGTTCAACCATATTGATAACAACATTGTTTCCTGAGTAGGCATAATTGACTTTAGCACCCATATTAGGTTGAGAAGAAGAATCTTCTTTACCATGTTTAGGAAATGGTTATGTGAATGCTGTATGATCGTTATTGCTCTTGTCAATTGTGATGTCACCATTATCAATTTTGTCTTGTATAATGTGCTTCAAGTGAATACAGTTATTAGTCTTATGACCTTTATTGCGATGGAATTCACATAAATCATTCTCTCTCCACCATTTCGGTTTAGGTTCTGGATCAAAGACTTTCATCTCAGGAAAGTAGATGATTTTGTTTGCCAATAGAGTTTTCATGGCAGATTCCAAGGATTCTCCGAGAGGAGTGAATTTGCAATTAGGATCTATAGCCCAAGGTTTGTAATCGTATGACTTTTTGTTGGACTCTATGGCTTTGGCTTCAGAAGCTTTGATGGATTGGGTACCAATAGTAAGATTGAAAGTAGGTGCCTTAGATGGGGCACATATATTATCAACAATGCCATTTGTGACAATGCCTTTATTCTTGTTCTAGTTTTTGTTCTTTTCCTTAGAACTAGATCCAGATTCATACTTGTCTTTTTGAAGTGATATGTCTCCTTTTTGCACAAGTACTTTCTCAATTTTGATCGCATTATCTACCATCTTGTCAAAAGATGTATGATTTTGCATTTGTAAAGGGTAGTTGATTTCTGGAACAAGATTGTTGATGAAGATTTCCATCTTCTCAATTTCTGGAATAGGTCTAGCATATAAAGAAAATTTCTTCCTCCACCTCTTAGAAATGTCAAGAATGGTTCTCCTGGATATTGTTTCAGATTGCAGATGTCAATCATGGTGACCAGATGTTGAATATTGTAGGAGTATTGTTGATAGAATAGTTTGATTAACTCCTCAAAAGTTTTGATAGTAGGGGGCATTCTAGAGAACCAATGAATGGCTGCTCCTCCCAGAGATCGAGGGAAAAGACGCATTAAGTAGGTTGGTTCATGCATAAACTCCATAGATTGAGTACAAAATTCTCTAACATGATCTTGAGGGTCAGAGTTTCCATCATACTTATCGTATTTAGGCATCTCCACTCTTTTAGGGAATGGTGGCATGGACAAGTCTTTATCAAATGGAAAAGGACATAGAGCCTCCATGGAGAGCTCTTTAGGTTCCTTTTCTTTCTCAAGTTTGTTAAGTTTGACTTGCATGACATGCATCTGTTTCATCATAGCCATGATAGGAGTTTTTTCCTCATGTGTAATGATATTTTCCACATTAAAGTTTGGAGGAAGTTTATCTCCTTGATGAACTAACTCTAGAAAGTATGCTTCTCTATCTTCCTTCAAGAAATGTTTCATCATTTTTTTGAAGTCATCATCATTTTGATATCGAACAATTTTAGAAGGTGTAGGTTCTCGATCCATACTATGTTGAGATTGGTGTCCTTGAGACTTGTGATGTGTCCCTCCATGAGATATGTTAGGAGTTTTAGGGCTCCCTGGATTAGATTGAGGTGGGGTTTGTTGATTACCTCCGTGAGTTGATGGAGGGGGTACGTAACTAGTTTTCAATTGAAAATTACCAAGACCATCGTCTTTGTAAAGACTAGAATTGTAGAGTTGTTCAAGAGTTGGGGCTTGGAGAGTATTTAGAGGTATTGTATGGGATACCTCTCTAGATTTCTTGTGTGACGAAGCTCTGGTTTCCACCATTAACCTTGGGTGAAGCCAAAGAATAAGATGAAGACAACTGAAGAATGAATTGATTCTAGAAGATCAAATGATGCAACCTTGTCAAGATTGAAGTGATTAAAGAATAGATCAGACATAAATGAAGGATATTGTGCCACAATAGTGTGGGTAGATGCCCAACAGATGGTGGGCACGAGCTCACAACACTTATCCATTTAGTAAAAAGATTGAATTTTGAAGATAATTTTGACAAGGTTTTGACACAAGATGAAAAAGACTCAAATCGATAAATCAGAAGGCTAAATCAGACTCAAGTGACCACTTTAAAAAAATGAATGTATTCATTATAGGTTCTGCTCTATTCCTGACACAATGATTTGTTTGACAGATTCTGGAAATAAGTTGTAAAATTGGATTTTTGACAAATTTGACCAATCTCTGACAACTTTGACTTTGGCTTTGATACGAGTTTTGAAATTTTGGGATGACTTTTGACACCAAAAAGGATTTTTGCTTCAGATTTGTAATTTTTCAATTTTCAGTACTAATTTGTTTGCAAATTTTTCTGTCCAGTTTTTGAAGATCTGTGTAAAAGTTTGTCTCAAGTAACCAAGAAGATATCAAGCACACAAAATAGCAAGCAAGGGAAGCAAACAATCATCTGAAAATAATGAACAAGGGAAAAAGCAATCTTGCACATGAACAAGCAATAGTGACTTATTGTGCTAATCCCTAGAAGTGCTAATTGTGTATGTTCCAAAAAGTTTTTCAATAATGCACATATTCCTAGAAAAATATATATTTTTTTGGCCTCACTAGGGTTTGTAGTAATAGTCTGACTCTGCAACTTTTGTGATCTCAAGAGGGTGAACTCCAATCCAGGCACACCAGGGTTTTGACACAGTCTGAGAAATTAATCAATCAGGAGCTGCTACGGAGATCTGACAGCCCAACAAGAGACCACACCTATGAAGATTTCCTCCACAAGGACATTTATATAGCGGCTGCTGCTACCACATCGAAAATGACTATTACCGCTTGAGGTTCCATCCATGTGGTTAACCCAATTAAGAGAATGTCCACTACGGTTAACCCTCTCTAAAGGTGACTCACAAAAGATACCATAGGGGGACTAGTTCAGATTCAAGGATCTGGGTTTCTAGTACTATCCCAAAAAGGAAGTAGAGCATAATCCCCTAACCTCTTCACTTCACCAAGGCAAAGTAGACAGATTAATTTGACATGCTAAGACCAAGATTATCTCACAAAGATCTATGATGTCATCTACTTATGATCTATCAACCTCTCCAGAGAGAGAATGTATCAATCAAAAGTTGAAGACACACAAATCTAGTAGAACATGAGACTTTCTCAATACCTTCCCTACCTACAAGGGGATCCTTCATCAAGAGGAGCTTCGCATGAATAAATAAGTGAAATAAGCTCAATCTCTCAAGATCATCCACAAATAGTGTTCATAGGGCCTATTTACTATGTGTAACAGATATGCAAAAAGTAAATCTATGTTCATTTTATAGCCCATAAATTAAAGTCTGATTTATGAAAGCAGGAAAGACACTCAAGCTAGACATGTGAGATATTCATTTTATGTCCAAATTGAAATGTTTTTACATGTAGTAGAATACCTAAATTCTCTTGCAACGCGCTTAGTAGATTTTACTTGATTTTTAGCTTTGTTAAGCAATCTTGCACAAGCAAGCCACAAACTCTCCGACAAGAAAACAAGCAAACAAGATATGCAACGTATATTCAACTTATGAAAACCCTAGGGTTAGATCTAAAAATCAATTATTAGGAGCAATAATAACCAACAACTAATCCAAATGACAACTCATATCATTCATTGAACCATGTGAAAAATAAGTGCTTACCCATCACAAAATTTTATTTTTTTTGTTGCATTTGACCTAGTAAAAAAGATCTAATTTTTTTGATGTGATTTCGGCCATAAAAATAGAAATGCAAAATAAAGACCCCTGCTAAAAAATAGAGAGCTTTCCAAAAATGTAAAATTTTTAGAAAAATCTCTTCATTTGTGCCCTAGAGACCCATTTTACCAAAACAGACCAGTTTTTGTAAATTGACTATTTGAGCTATTATATTGCATCCAAATTTAAAACACAAAGAATGGACCCCCTGTATAATTTAAAGAGATTTTTAAAAATGTAAAAATTTCTGAAACATATGCTGATTTGCGATAGAAATTAATCTTTTCTATAAAATCAAGAAAAAATTATTAAAAATTCAAAACATCTCAGAAAATTCTAAATTGTTTATTTAAGCTTCCCTAATATGTCTCCAACTTGCAAAAAAATTTTAGACCAAAAATCCAAGCCATTTGGGAGATAAAATTAAATCTTTGAAACTTTAGGGTTTTAACTCCAAAAGAAAAATCAAAACCAGCATGTAAAAGTGGGTTGCCCAACGGTGGATGCCAGAAATGTGTGTGTGAATTTTGTACCTAGCTGTAGACACAGCACTTCAGTAAAATATTAGAAGTTAGAAAAATCAAAATATGCAAATAAGAACAATATACCTAACCAGGTGATTTACTGCCTTCTAGTAGGTGCGAGTATGGTATTCTCAGATTAGACCAAGATTAGTGACAATGTAACACCTAAACAAATGATTTAAATGATGAAAACAATAAAATATGAATGCAAATTAATCTATTTTTTTAAATTTTTGATGCAATAAGATGAGAAAAACTGATAATAAATTAATCTAAATGGATTGAAATGATATGCAAATTAAGCTAACAATGATATGAAATATGAAACTAGAATGAATTGAAAACAAGATTGATCTCACAAAACGCTGATTTGCAAGAAGCTTGATGATTCCTCTGATGTCAATTCATCAGAGTAAGTATGCAAATTCTGTGGATAATTTGTAAAGAGCTGAGCCTTAATTTTATAGAAATCCAAGGCTTGAGGGTGCATGGAAAAAGTCATAAATCACTCTTGATGAACTCAGGTTGATTTTTGAGTTAACAAGAAATTAGAAACAGATAACTCATAAAATCATGCAAAATCATACAAGAACAACTTTTTAACTCAAATCAGAAGTTTAGATCAACTTTGAACTCAAAATAGATGTTGAGTTTCGAAAAGATAACAACTTGAATTGATTTTCTGATTTAAAGTTTGTTTGCTCTTTGAATGTGCACAAATAATCATGAATTAATTAAATAAATAAAGTGATTTATCTTCAACTTAATTGATTTTAATTTTAAAAATAACTGATTTGTGGGTTAATCAATTATTTTAATCAAACTTTTATTCAAAACTATATTATTAAATATTGACAACTTGGATTTAATCAATTAAATAAATATTTAATCAATTATTCGTAGGAGATTTGATTTATTGTCAAAATTAAATAATATAATTAGGAATAAATAGAATTAAATCTAATTAAATAATTAAGTGGTGGAATTAAATTAATTAATTAAATATTTAAAATATTCAATTAATCAAACTTTAGGATAAATAAGATTCATCGCCAAATAATAATTAAATTAAAGATAATTAGAATAAATAAGAATATTGCTAGGAATATTCCCCGATGCAGAATTTATGATAAAATCAATTAGGATTTCAATAATGTGCAGATGTGCCTTAGGTTAGGACTTCGATGTTGATTTCGTTTGAATTGAAGATGTAGGAGGTTAATGAACCTATAGCCCATTTTTGAGGTATTACAATCATGTGCCAGAAAACACATTTGAAGATGATGGTATGAATGTATTGATCATTGACACATTTGGTACTGGTGCTGCTGGTGCTACTGCTGGTGCTGATGATGAGGATGACATTGACGACGTCCATGATATACCTCTACTTGAGAAGGTGGACACAACCCTTTACAATGGCTCCCAATCTACTCTTCTCTTTGCTGTATTGTTGTTGGTGAATTTGAAGGTTATGAATGGTTTATCCAACATAGCAATGTCATGTATGCTAAGGTTTATCATATATGTCATTATAGTCTATAAAAGGTGAAACATGTACCATTAAGATTGTTTATAGTAATGACTTATATTATTTGTTGTAGATTGATAGGTGACTTTCTGTTACCACCATCAAATGTTCTCCCTCTCTCGTACTGAGAATTATGTGTCAGTATGAAACATATTGGAATGGAGTATCAAACAATAGATGCTTGTTCCGAAGATCATATTATTTATTATAAAAAATATGAAAATGCAACAGAATGCCCTGAATGCCATATGAGCAGATATCAAGATGATCAAGTGACAAAAAAGGTGCCTCACAAGGTTCTTCGTCACATCCCCATTATTCCACGTCTGAAACAATTATTCAAGTGCAATAGCTTGGCACAATTTATGGATTACCATGCACGCGATAGGAGTCAAGATGACATTATTTGAATGCCTATGGATGGTTCATCATTTATGGACATAGACACTAGTAGAATTTGACAAATAAATGACCAGGTGACTAAAACTGATCATGTTCTACCATTTTTTAGTCACGTGACTAAAAATTTTAGTCATGTGACTAAAAATGATCATGTTCTACAAATATAAATGACTAAATAATTAGTTTTTAGTGGAAGTGATTGCAAGCCTAAGTCATCTTGGGATATTGGTTTTGGAACCTCTTTTGGAAATCATTGCTTTGTCCCTTTGGAAAGGTGTTTTGACTTATTGGTTGTGGGATGCTTTGCATCAATATAAATAACCTTTTTCAATTAAAATTATGGAGGTGCATATAATGCATATATAAGTGTTTAAAATTATTTTGAAAGCTTAAGATATTTATGACAAAATTAACATTTTGTCCTAAAAACATAAATTATTATTTTAAATATATCAAATTAAAATTTAAAATTAAAATGATTTTGATTATCTTAAATTAAAAAATAAAGACAAAAAAATTTCAGAGCTAGTTCTACACATCACCCTAAATAGATTATTTATAAAACTTACTAATTAGTTAAAAATAAAACATTAATTAAATAAAAATATAAATCAATTAATTAAAAATTAAAATTGAAGGGATATTTTTAATTAATTAAATAATTAATAATTATCATGGGCCAATCAATATTTGGGTGGGTATAAAAAATAAAAAAACAAACCAAATAATATTCCATCCATTGTTGTAGGGAAGAAAACACATCAATTTCACGCCAAGAAGTCCCATTTGCACCAAGGCAAAAGTTTCCTTAATGTGATGCCCCAAGCTTTCAAACAAAAGATTAATAAAAACAATATTCAACACAATGCGAAGATTTTACTAATCTTGTGAAAGGTCATTGGTATTTTTGTTGCACAAATAAACTTTGTTTTATTTCTTAATGGATTATCAATTGACTTCTATGACATAAATGTATGCAACTAATAGACCAATATTTTTCCTAATTAACCTTTTACACCTCTTGAACATACCCACTCCACACTAGGATACAATGGCTAGTATCTATCTTTAATTAGAAATTAATTAAAAAAACATGCATTTCACCCGCCAATGAAAAAAAATAGCGGGAAGTGAAATTTTTGGCCAATCTAATTTGAAAGAAAAACTATCTCAAATTGTGAGGATAATTATTTTGTTGTAATTTTCAAATAGAAAAGGAAGGCCTGAGAATCGATGATGACAACTGGGGTTAGAGGCAAAAAAATAGAATGAAGGAGTGCAGGTTTAAGTAGAGGAAATAATAGAAACTAGGGTTTCAAGACATTCATGGTTTTCATAGCACTTTATCATGCATTATCAAGCAGAGAGAACAGTGACAGAGAAAAATGAGGTTTTCAAGCAGGGGAATAGTGGTTTCGAGACTACTAGGGTTCCAAGAAGAGTACACGGATTTTCAAACCAGCAAACGATGGGTTCCAAGTTCAAACAACTAGGGTTTTCAGCATCAAGGACAGGTGTGTCTCACCTATTTTTCTCTCATATTTTTTCTAGTCCTTTTATTTATATTTTTGTTGCCTAAAATCTTGAACTGGCAAAAATTGCAAAACTGCAAAACCTCCATATAGAAATTGCAAAACCTTTATTTCTTTTATCATAAAAATACAAAACCTCCTTTAAACTATCAGTGAACCAAAACACGGGAGTATCAATGGAGGGGACCTTTTTAGTTTTTTCCAAATCCCATGTACACAGCACTATGAAGATCCTTGTGCCAGATATTTGCAATCTGCAAATACAAATTTCAATATGTGCAAGGATTGAGCTCCGAAAACAAATAAGGAGTTTTCATTCCATACAAAGGAAAGTCCACAGAAAAATAATACAAACGATATAAAAACAACATTACAGTGAACTTTCTCAACCTGACTTGGAAAAACTACCCACACAATTGAGGTACATGAGAAATGCAATCTTCATAGCCATCATAAATAGTAGTTGGGCATTGACAGTCCTTCCAAGTGCAGCTTCCACTAGATTTCCCATTCCATGACCCTCTGTTCCATAGGCCACACAAAATTTGATAGGAAAAACTTGTTGGTGGTGAAGCTGGGGAAATACACGAAATGTATCGGGCCTAAACAACATCCGTGTGATCGTGAGCTGTTGAAGGATCCAGAGTCATCACAAAACTATAGAAAGGGTGAAACCTACCAGACGAAGCCAAGTTGCAATTAGCTCTCCAACCATCTATACTAGCATCTGGATCAACACATACTCTATGTGCAGCTTCACTGTTATCACTTGTATAATGAATAGAAAAAGTGTCATGTCTAAATACAACGTGTCTGCAGCAAGACACGTACCTCCTTATGGGCCCACATTGTAGGCTGCTCATTACAACTTAGACATGGCTACGCTTTCAAAAAAATTAGAGTCTTATTGGTTTCTAATTCATTTCAAGATTAATTGCTCATTGAAAAACAAGAAAATTTATAAGCAAAATTATGGCTTCCAATAATAAAATATGGAAAATCAACAAAAACATTGTTTTAATATAATAAAATAACAAAAAACTGTAGGATAAATTTTTTTCTCCATTCCTAACGTACTTTTAGAAAAGGAATTAATAGACACAGAGTAATATGTGAACATTAGTCTCAACATATACAGACAGGGACTAATAATACCTCTGAAACCCCTCCTATACTTAAGCTAGGCTAATCCAATAATATATGTACACATACATGAATGGTCATAAATTAATTAAATTCAGCTGTAAGAATGGATAATCTAGAATTGAAAAATACTTTAACAACTGTCAAAGAAGTTTACTTAGTTCTACGGAACTATGCCGAAGTTATTGTTACTCCAAGAATTAAAATATGATCTATAATAGTGGCAGGCTCAAATAGATATTGAACTAGTCAATCTTGAAAATATGGTGAGAAATATGGCTTCTTACATTGTCTAATGATTTCTATTTCATTTCAGTTAGACTTTATGATCTTCATGTTACCCACAATTTTGAGTTTGATGGTAATTTTGGGTTAACTAGCACTTCAATAGATGAGTATCCTTGCTTGTCATCATAGAGGCGGAGCAAGCTGTATGTTTTAATTATAGAATTTATTTTCTGTAAAAAAATATGGGAACATATTTTGGATAATAGAATTCGTTTTATTTAACTTTCTTTTATCCAAAAATCAGGTAATTTCCATGTTAACTAAGTTTGATGGTTACTAGTGTTTGTATTTTAATAGGTTTTCTGTAATATTCCTTATTAAGGGAATTAGGATGCACTTATTTTTCTCTGTCCTTTTTGAAAGGTATGGGAGTATTAATTGTTATGGGATGAGATAATATATGTAGTATTTTATCACGTATTTGACAAAATGTGAAGAATGTTTCAAATATTTTTTAATATAATAAAATAGTTTCAAGTTGTGAATAAAATTTATGGTTTAAAATTAGAGAAAAAAATAACTAGATGACCATCTTCTCTATGTTGGTAATTTTTCATTGTAAACTTTGTAGCTCTAAATACACGCTGCCTTGGGACTAATAATGCTACCAATGACAACCTTCATTTCCCTGCCATTCTGCCTGAAGGTTATTGTTTGTTTTGGATGCAATACATTTTATTATATCATTTTTGCGCTGAATATACCATTATTTAAAGCTTCTGTGCTTTTAGGTTCTCTCTACAACTAACTTGTTGCTTTTGAATGTGAGGCTTATCGTCGGGTGTAGAGCGCAAAGGAATTTGGATCTGCTTTGAATTTATTATTTTGTCGGGTAAGAGAAAGATTTCCCCTTCTTTGTGTGTGTTGTTATTCATTTGCCCTAGCCATGAGAGCGGGGATGATAATGGTGAGATCACATTAGTCCAAAGTAATTACAGCCCAAATGGGGTGGTAATTGCTTCGTATAGATCACTGAGGATCTTCATCTTATAAAATCCTGCTTGATCATACTTCTTATCTCCATGCCCAATCTCTACAATCTATTTCCACCATGCTTGAACGTTTTCATCATCCTGTCTAGTATTTTTGTCATTGGTGCAGTAGCGTGATGTGTGAATGGTGTGCCCAGGATTTCAAAGAATTCCATACTTCAAGTCCTTTATTAAACTTTTGTTAAGCTTTTTGTGCTCTTATGGATAATAGCTTTCATCCTCTAATGTTGCCTTGAAATGTAGGGTGAATGGTGGAAGGTATAAAATTTTCGTAGTTTGGCATGCCCTTCAATTGCTTGGTGTATGATGGAAGCATTTTTGGTGCCATTGGAAGTGGATCTAGTGACAAAGGATGTGGTTGGAAATGCCAGGGTTCTCCTATGCAATGCTACCAATGAATACAATTTGATGTATTGGTGTGGGAGGTTTTGGCATTAGGTATTTTTTCTTAACAATTTTCTATGTGTTCATTTTGCATGTTTTTTATTAAAAGATAACGTAACGCAGGTTTTGAAAGGATCTGAAACTCTTTACAAAGATCTATCTGCAAGCAATAAATAAGGAAACATAACAGACCTAAAGTCCAAAAAAATCAGCCCACAAGAAACTGACAACAAACAGAAAAAAAAGAAACAGCTGATGAACAAGATAAGTGTTATCATTTGTTATGTAAATTTTCTATTGGGTTTCTACTAAATTCAAAATTTCATGAAATTAAGTAAATTTGGCTAGTGCTTTGGATCTTTTAATTTCAAGTTACCTTATCGTAGTATGAACAAAAATTGGGTTCAACATGCATAGTGCAATGTTATTGACGAACTAGGAAAGCATAGCCCGATGATAATTCTATATTTTTATTCTCTAGCTTGCAGTAATAAAAATTAGTATTTATCACTTCATTGGTAGATCCGCATTGTTTAATTGTTTCCAATCTTCAAATTTGTACGCTTTATGCCCAAGCTACATTTTATAGGTCCATTGTAACAGGAGAGCTTGATTTTTCAGTTTGGTCTCTCTGAATCATTTTGTACTTACTATCTAAGAAATTCTTAGTATTGGACTCACTATTGGTTCCTTTATAATTTCTAAAAATAATAATATAAAAGTCGACATAAAATAAGATTAAAGAAAATTTCTAGCATAGGGTACCAAGTTTCTCATGATGTTGAGCTCTGGAATTTCTTATGTTTTATTTACTTTTAAACATTCGTCATGAAAGGATGTCTGATAGCTTGTCGTAATCTGTAATTTTTAACTCTTTTTGCATTTATCATTAAAGTAAGTTTGTGAAGTATTTTGATGGCCAGCCCCATTGCATGGGGTACAAAATCTGCACCAACATATGCTCTTCTAAGTTTCCATATGTCATGACATACACAATCCTTTCAAGCAGGCCCTTCACTTCTCTCATGGTTGATCTCCACTGGATTATGCCTGGTGCACTGCAGTCCTATAATCTTATTCCAATTAAATTAAGAGCTGGCTGCCCTGCTCTGAGGATTCAGTAGACACTGCCAAATTCAACTCTTCAACTACTCTAGCTCAGACTTTGGGATGTCACCAGTGAATTGATTGGTTTATATAAAGAATCAAAAAATTCTTGTAGTTTTGAACTCTTGAATAAAATATTGTTGGAATGGATCCTGAGAACACATTATAGTGTTGACCAAGGGCCTGTAATTCTGTATAATTTATGATACTAGGAAAATTACTTCCATGGAAGTGGTGTGTACCCAGCTCAAGTGCTTGTAGATGAATCAACATCGCCAATTCCTGCAGTATCACTGCTCTAACTGATTACATGGTGTGATAAGAACAATAAGTGTAAAATCTCCTATAGATTTTGGGATGCTACCACACAGCTGATTCACCATCTTAGACATCATTTGCAGTTTCATCAGCTTATCCATATTTTCTAGGATTCGCCTTACAAGCTTGTTGCAAGGTGCAAACAAACTTCTTAATTATAGTGCAGTTCATGAGGGAAGATAGCATTGTGAAGCTATAGTTCTTGCAAGAGAGAAGTGAACCCAATTCTGCAGTAAAGTTGCAAAAAAAGGATTATGAATGCCTCCTGCGATATTGGTAGTGTTGTTCAGCTCATGATCCCTTAGTCTCCATAATTTGCCTATCTTTGTGGGTTCTACATACATATACTCTAATGATAATCTGCCTATTGCTGTTAAAATATTGGATGGAATCTGTCCCTCATACATTTTCTTTTATAGCCATAAGACACTCAATTTCATGTAGTTATTTTATAAAGACTAGGGAATTCCTCCCTAAATCTGACCACTTTCTAGTTTCACTATCCTTTGATTGCTGAGGACACTAGATTTGGAGACATTATTCAAAGCTACATCTATGGATTTAAGCACAAAACAATTTGCCAACTATGGTGGGATTATACCCCGCAAATTATTTGAATGCAATGTGACTCTTTCAAGACTTGTAAGGAACTCATCTCTGGCACAATGCTTCTGCTCATAAGTTATTTTCTAGTTTGATATGCTGGAGATTTTTGCATGTACTGAATAATTGGAATTTAACCTTACAAGCTATTTGTGTTAACTATGCTATTTGAATACTGGCAGGGTATGAATCCAGAAAAATGATTGTTTGAGAAGTTGTGAGGGAAGGTCATATTTGCATCCATGAGGACTAACTTTTTATAGAAGCGCTTGGTAGTGGCGGCACACATGGTAACAGTAGTGACACCATAAAGTAAAACCTTACTTCCCTTCATTTTGTATGTAAAAGAAGAAACACAAGAAAAATTTAATGGTTGAATGCCATTTTTCTTAATCATTTGAGATATGGATATTATAGGCACAAATATCTACAGCCCTACCAATCAAGGGTCAAATAATTGAGCAAACTCAAAATGAATTAAATGTCACAAAATAGAGCAGATAAGATAGTGCTCAAAATAAAATGACACACAGATCAAGTGGTTCGCTAATTTGGCTACATCTATGGGAAAGGTGAGCACAATATCTTCATTGTGAACAGCAGAAAAAGATCAATGTTCTTCATGAAGAAGCTTACAATAATCAATCCTGCTGATGCACTTACCAAAGGCATTCCCAAAGAGAATGTGGAGTTCTGCAGAGCTTCTCTTGGTTTGGTAAAAGTGTGATGATAAGTCTGGAAAGGCAGGTGCATTTTGGAGCTGCAACATGGTTTGGACAGGAAGAGATAAATTATAAGCGTAACATTATTTCCAGGTGTCGATGGTGTATGCCAGGGCAGGGGAAAGAGGAGTTCAACTGTTGCACAGGAAGGTTATGGAATAGGAACTGTGCTACCTGAACAAGGAATCTATCTCACTACCTCAGTATATCAGCCTGTTCTTCAGGTTTGAATTCCTACATTTGGTTTGATATAAATTATTGACTTGTCATGTAGTTTCAATAATCAAAGTGTTGAGGTCATAATGATTGTTATCATTGTGATTTGATCCTTAGGAGAATAGATGAATTCACATTCCAATAATATACTCGCTAGTTAGCTATGATGGTATTTTTGTTACGATGATTTCATAATACAATTGATACGGTCCTATCTCTACTTAAGGATACCATGTACCATATACCATTATTGAATGTTAGCTGTGATGGTATTTTTGTTACGATGATTTCAGAATACAATTGATACGGTCCTATCTCTACTTAAGGATACCATATACATAAAATCAGTGCAAAAATCTTAACTCTATTGAATGTAAGCTCACCTCAGCTTCCTCGTTAACACAATGGCACAACTCCTCTTTAACCAACGACATTGGTAGAGACCAATATATTATATATTGAATTCAAAAATTTAAAATAGAGTATCATAGTATCATTCTACTGCCAACAAATGGTGATACTGACAGTATCTACATCGTCCATACTAATCACAAAGACTTACTTTTTAAGAGCCAAACTTTCACCATTTTACTAAAAAGTCAATCAAGTAAGACAGGAAAAAAATTATAAAATGATAAAAGAAAAAACAATGGTTACCACATGAACGCATTGAACCAATGGAGAAATTGCAAGCGCTCCTTAAATTTGAAGTCAACATACAGCTACTTCGAGCACTAACGCAGCAATAGAATTGAAAAAATTGTGAAGGCACATATGGCTTCAAACATTTCAATGAGCTACTGGAAGACTTAAAGAGGCAAACACAAAAATGAGGCATGCAATAAGAATATCTTTCGTATCATAGTGAACATTCTTGTATAGGGAAGCAATAAAAAAATACTTAACTACAATTAAAGGTAAGCACACAGCTCTTTTGGGCACAAATGCAGAAATAATATCAATATTTTTCAATAGTTAAAATCTGCATAAGATATTTACCTTTTGGGCTACTGGAGGACTTTTTGGAAAAAGACAAACTTGATCCTGGAGCATATGATATGGATAATTAATTTTCTTCCATACTGATTTGCTTGAGAAGGGATGCAACAGCTAATTTTCTTCCATACTTCTTCTCTTCTACAACCTTTTTGCACCTACATTTGCTTCCAGAGACATCAAAAGCCATTGATAATATCAATGGGACTATAATTTGCAAGTGAATCAGCGAAATAGTTATTGTGGTGAATATTGTGCATGCATACAACAACACAGAAAGTGTTAGTTTGGTTTTGCACGAAGGTCACTACATAGATTCTTATGGACAAAAGGTCATCAAATTAGTGCTCTTGAGTGTTTAAATACGCTTAAGAGGTGATGTGAATTGTGAGGATGAAAGTTCTTAAAGAATGATGGCTGAAAATGATAACCCTCATACACTCAAGTGGATCTGTGACTTCTGCAAAGGCAATCATAAATAACATCAGAAAAATCTTTCTGGGGTTTTCAAGAATGGCTTTAAGCCTATGAGTTATAGGAGAAACTGCAGATTGAGTTGGAAATTTATAAACCAAACTGCCATTTACTCTAAATGCAATTTCTATTTGAGTGAAATCCAATTGTTAAAGGTGTATAAAACAAAGAGCAAGCAGTAGATTGATGAAAATTCTAAACATGATCAGATCCAATAGGAGGAGCTAGTGACAAACCAGGTGAAATCTCCTCAAGCTCTTTATCTCTTCCTAGATGGCTCTTACGTATGCAACACTGGTCTTGTTCTGCATCATGGTAATTTTTTTATAAACCATGAAAGTAGTAACCATCCACTTATGACAGGACTGTTCACGTGCGTTCTATTTGGTACAGTTTTTGTAACACACCAAGAACTTCTTTCTCTATGACTCTAATAGACAGATACTTAGTGTTTGTAAGACTTTTCTTTATGTAAGTTCTTGCTATTATCAAGAGGAAGATGCAGCCTGCAAGCAACTCAATGACAACCAGTCACATTCAGCAGATTGGATATTCTATTTTATCATCCAGAAGTTCATATTCTTGACCCATATACCTGGACCAATTACATATGCTGGAAGGAACTACGGGAGCTTCTCAGTATTCCAATCGAAGCTAAGACCCAAAATGAGCAAGTGAAAATCAGATGTTTCATTATTCTTCCAAAAATTTAATCTGGTACATTTTGTATAGTTCACTAAGAAGTACTTGTCTTATGTCTCTACTATTCATATATTTAGTGTTTGCATGACTTTGCTTCGTATATGTTCGTGGTAGCATCTTAAAATGCTAATGTATATATGAAGTGTTTTTACAATTATGTATGTCCTTGATGTCATCTTGAAATGGTAATGCATATGTAAAGTGTATTCACAATAGTTATTTGTTCTAGTCTTTGGTTTGCAGATATTTGATCTGTTTTTGAATTCTTACTAGTTATGATAAGTTCCAGCTGAAAACTTGGTAATTTCTGGTGCTAGTCTGCTAGATTGTTTTCTAGTTCCAACTTTATGAAAATTCCTTTAATGCCTCAAATAATCAGTGAGTGAATTGATAAAATATTACAATTCTCAAATCTATAAATAATTCTGGAGGAAAACTTTAAAAAATTACCTTACAAATTAAAGCACATTATACACTTAAATCATGCATTTAGTTTAAATTGTACTTAGGTGATAAGCCCGTGTAAGTCCTAAGCACATTATTCGGACATCACCACACAATTCAGACTTGGGTGCAGTGTCGGTAATCTCCAAGATATACTTCATTCGTTTCCACGTTGTATGTTTGGCATGCAATTGAAAATTCATTGAAGAAAGACAAATAAAAAATTAAATATTGTGATTTGTGATAGGTCATTTTCATGAGGCACATATTGATGCAAGACAAATAAGAGGACACAGGACTGAGATTTTGTAGAATGAAGATGGTTTTGGTGTTCTTATTGGAGATGATTGAGGGTTTATTGGAGATGATTGGGGGTTTCTTAATTGCTTACAAGGTTTTTATATATTTTTCCAAAGCATGTGCATGACTGAAAATGGAATTGAAGAAAGAAGTTGAATCTATTTCTCTTGGAATGTATACCCTAGGTTCCCAGGCACTGGAGAGCACAACAAATTTAATGGAGAGGGAACATACAAATGTGCTAGTTGTTGCACACCGTTATACAAATCTACAACTAAATTTGATTTAGGTTGTGGCTGGTCAGCTTTCTTTGAAGGTCTTCCTGGAGCCATCAAGCACACTGTATGTATTATGTCCGCCCATGATCATTCTATAGATTTCTATTGTCTTCAAATGCTTAACTAATGTTTTAAAGTATACATAGGACTAAGTTCATTCATTTCATTCCATTAATTATGCTTACTTGAAACTGTTAACAGTTTGATCCAGATGGGCGTCTTGTTGAAATAACATGTGCTGCTTGCGGTGGCCACCTGGGTCATGTGTTCAAGGGAGAGGGCTTTCCAACACCAACAGATGAAAGGCATTGTGTCAACAGTGTTTCGATTAAGTTTACACCTGCAAATGAGTAAATCTCTTTAGTTTGTTGCCACTGAATACTATTAGAAACATCTATACTTGATAATATCTAATAAGTTATGAGGTGCAAATTAGCCAGATTACAGTTTATATTTGTCAGTCATCAAATTTCTTGACAATTTCTTGCTCCTTAGACCCCTTACACATATACTGGTTGTCAAGGTGGTGTTAAATTTGGAATGAGTCTGTATCTATTATTTGACTGCCTATGCTTTATTGTTTTTCAGCTACAATCATAATGTAGCGGTGGGCACTTCGTGGTTTGATTAAAAAGAATTATTTAAATGTTGTGTGACATTGTAGTTTTATAGTTTAATCGAATACCATTAAATCCTACATAAAATTTAATAGCTTGTAGACAATAAGATTATGCACGTGAAAAATTGAGGCAATCATTCTAGGGAGGTTTTAGTATATTTCATGTATTTAAAGGTTTTACGGATATGCTTTGGACTAAATTGTTGTCGAGTATGTGTTAGTGGTTCTTAGGAGATACCTGGGGGAAGGGTAGGGGAATGTGAGGAAAAGGAGGTAGTGGGGTTGTAAAGGACTGGGGTCGTAGCACTGAGATTTGTTGATCAGAAGCAGGGAGGTTACAAGAAATTCTTGAGATATGTGATCACAAGAAAATTAACTTATAAAATCTGGAATTTCTCAAGGAACATGTTGAGGAGTTTGTAATTTAAAAAAAAAAAAAATTTCGAGTAAGTAAGGTAAATACTTGTTGAGAACATTATAGCAGAAAAAATGAAAAGAAATTGCATCTACATTGAAAGTCAGTTTTTGGCCTGTCCTATATTAAGCTCTGTAACATCCACTTTGTGGGCTACCTTATTTTTGGATAATGAGAACTTTATGCTTGTTAATTATGTAATTTAATTTTGATGTGCTCATATTCATTGATTCTTTGATTTTGTGTCTTTTCAGTTAATGCAAACTAAATGTCTATGGCGATTGATTTGGGGTGAGTGAAATAGTATTTACCAAAGGAATACTGGAATGCAGATTAATCAAAACGCAAACAAAGGAAATTCCCAAAATTGTTGCAGATTTTTGAAATGCTGCCAGAAATGCAATAGACGCAGGTATGTTTTTATTCTGATCTATCTTGATTTGAAGAAGAGAACGTTGTAGATTTGCACTTGAAGTTGTGGAAGCAGTGGTGAATGAAATTGGAATTCGGCTTTCTCTATTTTCAAGTTATTCAGAGGCATATGACTCGAATCCGGAGGCGCTGGGGATTTACATGGTGGAGGCTCTGAATAAATACAACATATAGTCAGTGAAGAGAATATATAGTTTGCATTCATATATTTTATAAATAGTCTACAAGAAAATATGAGTCTGTTGGACTCAAATGTCTGTACTGTTTGAGCTTCAAATGAGGTTTAATGGATTCAGAGGTGGGGTGTTTTGTATCCATTTGGATTGCATTTGGTTGATTAGAATTGCTCTGTTTTAATTGTTCTGGACTGAATTATGGGGAAGATCTGTTTACTATGTTTTAATTGTTTAAAGTGTTTTTGGTGAACTTCCTTTAGGACAGCGTGTTACATGGTTTGAAAAGGAGGAAGGGGAAAAGGATGTTTAAGTTTTAGGCAATCAGATATGTATCAAATACTCATCTCCAAATTGTTTTTTAATGATTTAGTTTCTCATAGTGTTAAATCTAAAATTTATTCTATTAGGAGGACTAGTTTATCAAATGAATTCACTATTTTAAGGATTAGTTCACTATTATTCTTTTAATTTGTATCCTATTTGTCTGTTGAATTTCTTGTTAAATTGATTCCTGATAAGACTTATCAATATCATTTTTCAAACATATTGTAAACAGCTAGATCATGCCCTGCATTTTCTTGTAGTTCATGTCTTTCATTTTATTTAACAGCCAGATCATGCCCTGATAACTCTCAATGATGTCTGGATCAATACTCTTGCACTCCATAATATCGTCATTCTATGTTGCAACAAGTAAAACATCATGCCCATCTAAGAACACCTCTGTAGAGTTTTTGGACATCAATACTCTTGCACTCCATAATATCGTCATTCTATGTTGCAACAAGTAAAACATCATGCCCATCTAAGAACACCTCTGTAGAGTTTTTGAAACCCTACATTTGTAACTATAGGGCACATGCTAATCAGCTTCTCACCCTACCTGACATGTATCCTGTGGCCTAACTTAAATGTTAGTCACATTTGCATGTCAAAAGTACTTGAGTGCATAGACTATAATAGAAGTGTGCTTTCAGTTCTTTTACCCACCAAAAAATTGTATATCTTAGGTGATTTGGGAGAAAAGATAATATCATATGAAGCATGTTTTTTCATATCTTTTTTTAAAGAAAATGCATGTTTCTTCATGTCTTTTTTTGAAGATGTGTACTTTTCTTATTGATATTGTATTCTTGTTAGTTCTTTTTAGCTTGTGGGATAAGTATTTTTTTGTTTTCTTTCCAGCAATTTAATTTTTTTGTTTCTTAGTGCTTTTGAATAAGCGCTATAGAAAGTGTTATATGTTGTTGTCATATGTCAATGTGTTTTAGGATGTTAATTGGTCTTCAGTAAAGGATTTAAGTTTGAAGAAATGAAATTGGTGTGCATAAGCTATTTTTGATCTTTGTTTTATAAATGTTGTACTGCTGTTCAATTTCCTATTTGTTTGTTGTGTTGGCATTGTGTTTATGCATCTTAATTTTAAAAAGCAATTTAGCTTTGGTATTTCTGTAACTTCCATTTATTTTTCAATTTCTTTTCTTTTACCTGATAGCATTTCCTACCATTCACAGTTGAATATAATGGATGAGTAAAGGATGAAAACTCAAACATGGAGCAAGTTGATCTAGCTATGGCATCTAAAGTTGCTGTGGAGCTTCAAAATCTAAGAAAAGTGTACACAATTAGGAAATGGTGGAAATTTTGGTCATTTGACTATGATAGGTTATCAAACTAAGAGAGTCCAAAAGGAAGTTGAAGTTGTAAAAGGTGTTAGCTCGAAATTCTACGAGGGTGAATGTTTTGCCATTGTAGTAAGTGCTTTTTGGTTTACTTGGATTTTTTTTTTTTTTTTTAAACTTTTCAAATGCTTACAACAATCTTGGTTTTGAGGGAAAATTGATAGAAAATATGTAGAATATTGACATGTTTGAATTTCTTTGTAGGTAGGGGTAATATAGGTTTAATTTTTTTGAAACTTGCAAAATCTAATAGTCTTTTGGTGTGTTTTTTTATCAAGGAGACGTTAGGCATGGTAGATATTTTTTATAAATTTGCTTGATTTTCAAAGAAACCAGTTAACATTGTATTTTAAAAAAGTAACGTTGAACTAGTTGATTTAGTTATTTATATTATTTTTTTGTGACCTAGGTATTTGGTCATAATTGACAAACTAAAGTGTTCAAACAATGATTAGTGATTCCAATGCATTATTGACTTGTGGCATAGTTTTAAGGTCAATGTTTAATAGTTTGTGTTTTCTAGCTATGATAAGAAAGATGCTACGTTATTAGTATTAATGTATCTTAAGGATTAAGGATTAATATATACCACAAATAGGAGATCTTGGAAAATGGCTATTGATTTTTATAAGTTGAATTTAGTGTGTATCAAATTTTCTTAATAATACTAATTTTATGATTGATGTATTGGATAGAAGCACAATAGATTGGTAGGTTATCAAGAGTATGGACTTCTAAAGTAGTAAAACTTTTGATGGGTTAATTAGGAGTGAAAATGTAGAAGGTATGATCATTGGTACATAGTTCATCTCTATTTAATGTGGCTGGTTTCCCCTTAAGATATATGCTTGTCATTATAATAAGGGGAACAAGCCATATGTAATGTATTTTCCAACGATGTCATTCATTTCATTCTTATATTGCACATTGAATAACTACACTATTGAGTTTAAAGTATCACTAGTCAGCCTCCTCTTAAGCTTTGCTACCTTTGAATTATAGATGAAAAAATTTGAAATCATGTTTAGTGGAAAGTACTAGTATACATGGTATGATTATTTTTTAAAAGGTACTAGCTCAATGGAAGAGCACCTACTTTACAAGTAGGAGGATGATGGTTCAATTTTATCATGTCCTAATATGATTAAATTAATGACTAAATATATGACTAAATTAATGACCAAATAAATGACTAAATAAACGATTAAATAAATGATCAAATAAACTACCAAATGACCAAATAAATGATTAAATAAACTATCAAATGACCAAATAAACAATCAAATGACCAAATAGATGATCAAATAAACTACCAAATGACCAAATAAATGATCAAATAAATGACTAAATATATGACCAAATCAATAACCAAATCAATGACCAAATAAATAACTAAAATAGTTTAGTCATAAATTTGGTCACGAGATAAATAACTGGGAATAAACTACCATTGGTCACGTGACCAAATTTGGTCATTTATCTACAATTGTTGGTAGTTTATTTGGTCATATATTGGTGTTTTTGTACTAGTGAGAGGAAAAGTGGCCACACTTTAAAGAGGAACCTCAAAATCTCAGGCTTTCTCTAGCAGCAGACGGTGTCAATTCGCATGGACAGATGAGATCTGTTTGCTCGGTATGGCTTATTTTTGTTATAAACAATAACTTTTTTCCATAGATGTCAATAAAAAAAGAGCACATTATGTTAGCAATGATTGTTTCAAGTATCTTATTATTTTATAGTTATCTACATGTAATTATAAGTCTTGGAGTGAAATGACCACAATAATTATCTGATGTTGTTAATTCAACTAGGTAAGTACCAAGTGAAAGATATGAATGTATATATTGTGTCTTTTATCGACGAGTTGTTGGTGTTATGGAATGGTTTCACTATGTATGACATCTCCCGACCAATTGGACAAAGATAATTTCAATTCCATGCAATGCTTGTGTGGATAATTCATGATGCTCCAGGGTTGACACATTTCTGTGGTATGTTATGGTGAATTCTAGTTGTACAGGATAATTCAAATTTTAAAAATATACATATTTAATCTAATTTTATCGTTATTTTGTAAGTTTTCAAACAAAAAAATTTTTTGCATATCCAATGTGTGGTCCAAAGATGAAATCTCGTCATTCCAAAAGTTTAAGAAAATAAGTGTTTGATGAGTATAGATAGTTTTTCCTCAGAAATCATAAGTATCGAAATGCAGAAAGTCATCTTTTCAATGGGAAAGAAGAGACTACATCAAAGCCCTGAAGAATGACATCTCACTTATGGCAGTTGGAATATAATAGAATTCAAGGTAATATCATTCCATGTAATGGTCGATGTTTGAAAATTATATATTTTGATTATGTTTTGTTGGCTAATTATGTAGTTGATGATCTTGAAGGTCGTGAAGGCATCACCAACCAGCTTCCAAAGGGACTAAAATGTTATCCCAGAGAATTTAGTAGGCTGCCTTACTATGAGCATTTACAAATTGTGCATTTATTTGATACTATGCATATTGGAAAGAATGTAATAGAGACACTGAAAAATATTAGACAGAAGGTATGACAAAGAAAGATTTGACAAAATTCGTAGTGACATTCATGATTCCAATCATGCAATGAAAAATATCATTGAATCAAATAGCAATAAAGACCAGATTAATGCAAGTGCTCTTCTTTGGTTATTAACAAAGCAACAAAGTAATGCCATAAAAGAAGTGATTCAAAAAATTTGGTTTCTTACAAGATTTGCTGCGGATATAAGCAATCTCATATCAAAGAAAAATGATTTTGAGTCAGGGATGAAAACACATGATTGACATACCTTCATGAAGATAAGTCATAGTCTTTTGTATTTACAATATATTTGTGTAATTGCATTCAATTTTCATTGTATGAAATGATCAGTTGACAATTGTTGCAGTATTTTCTACCCCTATCTCTCCCAGAGAACTTTGACAATAATATCAAACAAGTGATATATGATCTTGAAAAATACATGAGGTAAGCAGTGATATTTGTTTAATATATCAAATAATAATATCAAACAAGTAATATATTGTAAAGTCTCGTATTTATATATTTATGTCTTGAATCCCTTGTAGGTGGTTATCATCTAAAAAAATTCATAAAAAAGATATAAAATATTGGAAGAAAAGAATTTGTCGATTAATGTGTGAAATGCAAAAGTGTTTACGTCTAGTTTTTTTCACTACACAAGAACACTACCTCATACACCAAGTTGAGGAGATTGAATTGTGTGGACCTGTAGATGCTAGGTCAATGTGGATGGTTGAGAGACACTTAAAATTTTTGAAGGGTTTGGTACGACAAAGAGCACGTCCTGAGGGTTCTATGGTTGAGAGATATATGGTATATCAGGTGATGGAGTATGTTACTCAATATCTTCCTAATCTTGCAACAAAGACCCATATAAATTGCATTTGGGATCTTGATTCAATTAAAAAATTTGAAGGAGAGTACTTGGTGGGAAACGGTAGATTTAGGAAACTGAAAGGTAATAAATTATGAGAGCTTATTGTAGTAAATTAATTCTTAATCTTCAAAATAAATCTGTTGTAAGTCATCTATTTACTTTTGTACAACTGCTAAATAGTGTGATGCAATACATTTGTTTATTGCAAACAATCAAGATTGAATGATGGCATGGATTGAACGATGTCAACATGATGGTCATAGATTAACATGAGAATCCATGTCTTCATTGGTTATACAAGCTCATCGCAATGGAGATCCTAATGTTATACAAAAAGAAATAGATTTAGCATATGGTTTAAGAGATCACCAGGTACTTATAAATTTGTTAATTAATCAATCATATATTTTTCAATTTGTGATGCAATAATTTATACATGTTTGACATTATTGCAGATGAAACACCACAAGGCTATGTTTTTCAATGGTTATAAATTTTGCATCAAAAAGTTGGATGGCACGAAGAAAACTTGTGATTCTAGGATAAGTGCAGTGTTCCAGGTGACTAATATTTCATTTAGAAATGACTTACATCCTCGAGAGTCGCAAAATCGATATTATGGTATTTTGGTTGATATAATTGATTGCAACTTCAATTCTTTCAAATTAGTTCTCTTCGTTGTGAAATGGTACAAACTACGACTCAATAAAAATGATTATGATAAAACTGTTATTGAACATGACAATGGATTTCCAATGATTAATACAAAGTTGTTTGAGCTAGTTGGAAAAGAGCCCTATGTTCTTCCAAGCCAATGTGAGAAGGTATTTTATTCAGAGGTTCCACATAAACCAGGTTGGTCATTTGTTGTTAGACATGATCCAAAAGGAAGACTGATAAAATATAATGCGATAGAAGAAGATACTGAGGAAGATGAAGAAGTGGAAGATGATGTAGAACCAGATCACGATCGAGAGCTAGTCGAAGAAGAATATGAAGAAGATGACGATGATGCTGCTACTGATGATGATGATGATGTTGATGATGATGATGCTGATGGTGATGATGATGATGACAACAATAGTGGTGGTGATGATGTCGTCGATAACAATGATCTTGATGATGAGATGGATGAAGAAGAATATCAATGACATAAATGAAATGTACAATTATGCCAAATGTTTGGCATGTTCTAATGATTGTTTTATATGTACTAATTTTATTCACCTTCTTTTATATATCCTACTTATATATCTTTGATCTTTTGTTAAGAAAAATTTTATTCTAAAAAAGTGTATTTAATCTCTATATGCTTAAACAACCTCACTAGTTAAGACTGTTCTCATTTGTAGTGGACATGACAAGAATCAAATCACTTGAAAGACACCAGTATTTAGACATGCAAAAATTAGTGATGTGATTAAGCAAATTACCTTTCTTTACAATTTCATGGTTGTCTTTGGTTTGTCATTTTGTTTTGAATGGCTAGTGATTTAAACCAAAGACTTTGACTTAGCCAAAAAATGTGCAAGTCTACATTAGTATGTTTTTTTTAATTGTAATTATAATTAGTATGAATGAACAAAATAATGACAATGCAATATTTGTGATAATGCAATATTTGTCGAAATATCGTCGATGACTTCGGTCAATGTGCCTATGTGTCAATGTGGTGTTGGCCCATGCATGTTGAAGATGTCACGCACATCAAGTAATCTTGGGTGTCAATTTTGGGTTTGCCCAAGTAGAAAAAAGGTTTGGATACATAATTATATTTTATGTTTTAAAATAATGTGACAACTAATCATTTTATGAAGAACTGATGTACATTTGGTATTGTAAGGTAAATACTAGATGTCAATACTTTTGGTGGGTCGATCAAACCACATTTACATCTACCCCATCTACATGTATACCTAATGTAGGAAATGAGTGCAACTTGTGGAAGGCTCAAGAGGTAGCTAGTGCCGCCAAGATTGCTTCAATGACGAAAGTAGAAATCATATTTCTGCGATGCCTTCTTTGTCTAGTTTGTGCACTACTTTGTTGGGACCATATGCGTAAATGTGGTTAACAGAGGGCTATTGTAGATATTGAATTGTTTTTTAGAATTTCTAGTAGATACACATAAAGAACATGCACATTAACATGACAAATGAGAAACATAAATGCAGATATCACAACAGCTGACAAACATAAATGTAGGCATCATAATCACAATTTTTTGGAGACACAACATAATTTAATGGTATACCCAGACGATGCAACATAACTATATATCACTCCTCTGGTTCCAAGTTTACACTACGGTAAACAAAATCCATAGATAAAAAATAAATTTAGAGAGCAGAGGAGAGCGAGAATGACCAAAGAAATATAGGTCCCTATATTATTTTGGTCGTTATTGCTCTCCTCCTGTGCTCTCTAAATTTATTCTTCATCTTTGGGTTTTGCTTACGTAGTGTAGACATGGAACTGGAGGAGTAGTTGCATTGCATCATTTGGGTATACCACTCAATTATGTTGTGTTTCCAAAAAATTGTGAGCATGATGCCTACATTTATGTTTCTCAGCTGTTGTGTTCTAGGACCCCTTATGACCCTTTATGACCATTTATGATCCCTAAGAATACATATTAGAGATCTTAAAATTTCGTAAAGGGTTATAAGAAGTTGCTAGGAGGGGTCAAATGAGCTTCCACCTTCACGTGGTTGGCCCTGTTAAGTAGAGAATGTTAAACTATTCTTGAAACAAAGAGAAGCTCAATAATTTAAGATCTCAATCCACGTATGACAAATATATATTGACTGCACCGCGAACCCGCACATCAAATTCACACCAAATAAGTCAAGAAGTCGCTCGAATCAGATCCGAATGCAATCAGGTCTGCATATATCCCATTAACACATCAGGAAGAATGCATCTTTGATTGCCACACTAGCTTCTTGTGCTGGAGCAGTTGCTGTCACAATCTTGATTCGGTAGGATCCATTCCAAATCCAAGTCTCTAGACTCGACTCAATAATCCATGAGCCGCTACCAAATCTACTACAAATTTATCTCTGAATTGTGCTAGAGCAGTCGTTATCACAAGTCTTGATTCAGTAGGATCCATTCCAAATCCAAGTCTCTAGACTCGACACAATAATCCACAAGCCGGTACTGAATCTACTGCAAAGTTATCTCTGAATGATCCATAACCAAATCACAAGTAGGAACCAGATCTGCAAGAACACCATTCTGAATCGATACCAACTCGATTGAAAAATCTATATATTTTTTTAAAAAACTCATTGTTGTCATAACTATGATGACTTTAAAATAGCGACGGTTTCACGTCGCAAACATTTGAATCCATCCGTCGCATTAAATGCATCACTATAAAAAAACAACCATAAACGACGAATAACTGTCGTAACTATCCAACGCATGTCTGTCGCACGTATAGCATAGTCGTCGTTACAAACCACAAATGACGAATATGCATTTTAAACTTCCGACGGATATCCGTCGCATTAAAAGCATTTTCGTTGGTGAACATGTTACGAATGATGGCTACTCGTCATAATCTTCTAATGGGTCACCGTGGTTTGTTATTTGTTGCGACGAGTAGGCGTCCCAATTGTGATGACCACAAATAAGTCCGATGACATTCTCACTATGTTGACACCCTCTTTTAGCGACAACCAAGGTTGTCGTAATTACGACGCCTGACAAAATCGTCAATTTTTCTGACTACAAAATTGTGACACCGAGTGGTGTCGCTTAATCGACAGTTTACTGTCTAAATTCGGACGCTCGACCATCGAAAAAAGGTCTCAAATTTACTAGTGACTCTTTCCACATCCATTCCATTCTACTAATCCATTTCATTTAGACTCCTACACAAAATAAATCAACTCACCAAAATACTGTCATTCAGAGATAGTCATGTTTATGTCTGTACTTTGGATTGCCCCACCTTTTTAATGAGATCCTCTTCCTCCTCCAAGTCTCTTCCTTGTGGTAGACACACATATCTTCATCCCCCTTAATCCTCCATGGCTAAAAAATAATTTAAGGTATGAACAAAGCTTTCAATCTCTGACTAAGACAATCAACCCTCTTTGCTCTCTGTGACAATCCAGTCACTCTTCTGACTCCATGGCATGTGCGCTCAATGCATGCTCCTTTGAAAAGCACAAAAGGTAATATATAAAGTTTACTCTATCATCCCCCATATGAAGAGTCCTTATTCAACATGAAACCATGCAAGGAATCATATTTCTACTCCTTCGGCTTACCCTAGTAGAGGGTTTTAACTATTTTTATTAAAATGCAGATTTCTCCTTCTATACAATGCCAAATGGATTTATTCCACCACACAAAAAAATTTAATTAATTACCCTAACACCTCCAATCAATAATAGTTCAAGAAAAATACATTGGGTTGGCATACATGTAAATAAAGTGACTGTATTCTGGAAAATTAGAGAAATGCATAATTAAAACATCATTTTGTTGCTTAGAAACTTGTATATCTTTTTCTCTTCAACCAACTTGTACTCTCTCTCCCTTTTACAATGTAAATAGTTCTCTTAAAGACAAAATTTTGACCAACTACTTTTGGAACCACTTCCAAACTTCCATAGAAACTGACTCTAACAGTCCAAAACTGATTGTTTTCCTATTAGACTTATTACAAAAAGTTGAAAATGTTGTCAAGTTGACAACTAAAGTTTTCAAATTGACAACTACAAGCCTCCTTAATGTTAAAAATATTTCATAAGCCTAAAAAATATAAACCCAACCTATAATACTACCCCCAAGGTCATTTAGACCTTATAGTGACCCTTTAGGCCTACTTTGCCAATCTGGGCAATTACATTCATATAGTATTTTTAAATACAACCAAATGGATTGAATAGCCATAATACATATTTGAATGACCTTATAGGTCCAATATATCATATTTTCTTCATGATCTCATCCTTAGGTCTTGCTAGTGATCCTTGTAGCCCTTATGCCTTTGCACCATACTCCTAGGCTTCAAATTTTTCCAAGTCCCTTGGAATTGGTGTACCTAAAAAAAAAACATAATCAAATGCACCTCCATGTTCTTTAAGTTCCTTCCTCTTCACCCTGGCTACATCTTTGTCTACTTGAGGCCCTATGCCCTCTTGACCTCTTGATCTCCACGTTGATGCTCCCTTAACCTTGACATGTCTACCCATGCATAATGCTTCCTTTTCACACCTATTTACCATATGTATAGTAGCTCTAGTGACACGTGCTCTTGTTTTGAGACCAATTGAGCCCTCTTTACCTCTTTTTTAATTTGTCTTTTAAAGTTGCAAGTTAACTGTCTTAAGAAACATTGAATAATTAGTATTGTTTGTAGACCGATTTGGATCATGTGTTGTGTGTTTTAGGTGTTGGGAGGAATGTAGAAGTGTTTTCCATAATGGTGGGATTTGGGGAAGTCTATATGTTATGTGCATATCCATTCAAAATTTTAGAGAATGATTATATAATTCAACACGTAATATTCCTAGCATTCCTATCAAATATAAATCATGATTAGATTAAATGTACAATGCTTTGCAGTCAAAATTTATTTAATGGATTTACACTTGATTTTATACAAGATACTACTAATGCTAGTATGTTTATATTTGATGAATGACAAGATTAATATCTTAATTTAGAGTACAAGAGACAATTCTTTGGTATATTTATAGCCCGAATATTTTCATGTGAAGAAAGACCATGTATGAAAATATGAACCTAGAAAAAAATAAGGAGACAATTGCTAGATTGTGGTCTAAGTTCAAAAGAAAAGGTGATGGAAAATTTTATTGTCCCTCCAAAAACTACAAGGGCTTAAAGACTCGAAGACTTCTAATCAAAACAACTGAGAAAAATTATAGGCAACATGGTCACATTGAAGGGGGGCACAATTTTCGTCCATTGGTAAGTATTTCAATATATTATTTTAACAATTTATATACATAAAAAATCAATTAACGACAAGATCATGGTCATGGTTAGTTTAAGGTCATCATTTTGATATAGGTCAACCACCCTAGGTTACATGTTATGGACCATAACAATCCAGAGAATGTGAATTTCCAAGTGGAGGAACATGGAGGTGTGAATATCGAAGGAGAAGATAATGATCCCATGGAAGAAGATGATCCTTCTTGACAAAGAAAACAATTGAAGATGATGGTATTTTCATAGCTGATCATGTGCTAGAGAACATGATTGAAGATGACAGTATTGGTGCAACTGATCATGATGATGAAGATGACCTTGATTTACCTATACTTGAGAAGGCATACTAGCCCCTATACAAAGGATCCCAAACAACTCTTCCCTCCTCTGTATTGTTGTTGGTGAACTTCAAGGTTATGAATGCTTTATCCAATGTAGCAATCTCACGTATGTCATATATGTCATATTTTTTCATCTATTTTAGTCATAATTTCCTTATAGTTAACAAAGGGTGAATCATGTACCATTAATATTTTTTATATTAATAAATTATATTTTTTGCCGTAGATTGATAGGTAAGTGTTTTTTACCACCACCAAACATTCTACCTCACTCGTACTGAGAATTATTTGCCACTATGAAAGATATTGGAAGGGAGTATCAAACAATACATGCATGTCCCAATGATGATATTATATATCATAAACAATATGAATTTGCAACAAAATTCCCTGATTGTCATATTAGTAGATATCAATCAGATCAAATAACAAAAAAGGTGCCTCACTAGGTTTTTTGGTATATTCCATTATTCCACATCTGCAACGATTATTAAGGTGCACTGCCTTGGCACAATTTATGGATTACTATGCACACAATATAAGTCAAGTTCAAATTATGCGAATGCCTGTAGATGGTTCTATATTTAAGGACATAGAGGAAACTTGGCCACACTTTAAAGAAGAACCTCGTAATATCAAGCTTTCATTGGCAGCGGACGGTGTCAATCCATTTGGAGAGATGAGATATGTTTACTTGGTGTGGCCTGTTTTTGTTATCAGTAATAACATTCCTCCTTGGATGTCCATATAGAGGGAGCACATAATGTTGGAAATGATTGTTTTCAGTATTTTTTCATTTAATAGTTATCTAAATTTATTTATAAATACTGCATCAAAATGGTCATAAAAATTATGTAATGTTTTTGTTCATTCAATTAGGTAAGTACCAAGTTGAAGATATGAATGTATATATTGAGCCCCTTATCGACAATTGTTGGAGTTATGGAATGGGATCACTATGTATAAAATCTCTAGACCAATAGGACAAAGATAATTTTAATTCCATGCAATGTTTTTATGGACAATACATGATGCCCCTGGGCTAACACATTTTTGTGGTATGTTATATTGTTAACACATTTTTTTTTATGTTATAGTGCTAACACATTTTTGTTATATGTTTAAGTTTATGCATGATAATTGTAATTATCAAAATTAACATATTTAATCCATTTATACACGATCTTGTAGGTCTTTAGACAAAGAGAAAATTTGCATGTCTAGTATGTGGTCCAAAGATAAAATCTTGTCATTCAAAAAATTTAGGAAAGCAAGTGTTCGATGAGTATAGGCACTTTCTCCACATAACTCATAAGTATTGAATTACCAAAAAATATATTTTCAATGGGAAAGAAGAGACTACAACAAAGCCACGGAGAATGACACCTCACCTATGAAATTTAGAATACAATAGATTAAATCGTTGAGGTAATGTCATTCCATATGATGGTTTTTGTTTGAAATTTATATTTTTATATTGTGTTTTGTTTATTGATGATGTAACCGATGCTCGTGAAGGTCGTCAAGATATTAATGACCAACTTTCAAAAGGACTAAAAATTTATCCTAGATAATTTAATAGGTTGTCATACTACGAGAACCTCTTAATCGTGCATTTTTTGATAATATGCATATTGGAAAGAATATAACAGAGACATTATGGAAATTATTGGATGGAAGGTGTGCCAAAGAAAAAATTGTCAAAATTTGTAGTGACATTCAAGAATCCAACCATGCATTGAAAAATGTCATTTGATCAAATAAAAATGGAGACCAGATTGATATAAGTGCCCTTCCTTGGTTATTATCGGAGTAACAAAGCAATACTATAAAATAAGTCATACAAAAAAATTGATTTCCCATAAGATTTTCTATAATGAACGTAAACAATCTCATATCAAAGAAAAGTGAATTTGGAATAGGGATGAAAACACACAATTGGAATACCTTTGTTAAGGTAATTCATGTTATTCTATATTATCTATATATTTGTATACTGCATGTAGTTTTCATTGTATTATTTTTTAAAATATTTAAAAGATCATTTTATAATTATTGCAGTATATTCTACCTCTATCTCTCCCACACCACTTCGACAACAGTTTTAAACAAGTTATATATGATCTTGGAAAATACATGAGGTTAGAAGCGTTATTTGTTAGATTTGTTGTATAGATATTATATTTGTGACTTGTTTCACCTTTTATGTAATTTATTGTATATTTTTTGTAAAGTCTCGTTTATAAGTTTTTGCGCGTTGAATCTCTTCTAGGTGGTTTTCATCAAAAGAAATCAATAAAGAAGATATAAAATATTGGAAAAGAAAAATTTCTCATCTTATGTGTAAAATGCAAAAGTGTCTACTTTTAAATTTTTTCAATGCATAAGAACACTACCTCATACATCAAGTTGAGGAGATTGAATTGTATGGACTTGTACAAACTAAGTAAATGTGGATGGTTGAGAGACACTTGAAATTTTTGAAGGGCTTGGTTTGACAGAGAGCACATCCTGAGGGTTCTATTGTGGAGGGATATATGGTATACTAAACCATGGTGTACATTAGTGAATATCTTCCTAAGATTGCAACAAAGATCCATATCGATCGCATTTGGTATCCCAACTCCATTAACAAATTTGAAGGGGATTACTTGATGGGGAAAGGTAGATTGAGGAAAGTGAGAGGTAATTATAAGATTTTATTGTAGTTAATTAATTCTTATAAATTTTTAATATAAGTTGTTTCTAAGTGGTCTATTTTTTTTATATAGTTGGTCGAGAGTGGGATGCACTACATTTATATATTCCAAACAATCTTGATTGGATGATGGTATGGATTGAATGATATCAACAAAATGGTCACTCATTAACATGGGAAGGTGTTTCTTCATTGGTTAAAGAAGCTCATTGTAATTGAGATTCCAATGTTACACCAATGACAATTGATCTAGCATATGGTTTAAGAGGTAGATAGGTGCATATAAATTTATTAATCATGACCCATATGTTTAATATCAAATCACGATACAAATAATTTTCACATGTTTGAAAAATTATAGGTCAAGCACCACAAAGCTATGTACTACCATGGCCATAAATTTTGCATAAAAAAGTTGGACGACACGAAGAAAACTTGTGATTCTGGGATAAATGTAGTCTTCAAGGTCACTAATATTTCATTTGAAAATGACATACATCCTCAAAAATCTCAAAACTAATACTATGACATTTTGGATGATGTACTTGAGTGCCACTTTAAATCTTTCAAATTAGTTCTAGTCGTCGTCAAATGGTACATACTACGACTGAATCAAAATGATCCTGATAGAACTGTTATTCAACACGATAATGGATTTACAATGATTAATGAAAGGTCATTTGACCTATTTGGAGATGAGTCCTATGTTATTCCAAGACAATGTGAGAAATTTTTTTACTTAGAGGTTCCTAATAAACCGGGTTGGTCATTTGTTGTTAGACATGATCCAAGAGGAAGGCAAATAAAGTATAATGTGATGGAAGAAGAAGATACCGAAGAGGAAGAAGAAGAAGAAGAATGAGATGATGATGATGATGATGATGATGATTGTGATGGTGGTGGTGGTGATGATGATGACGAGGATGGCAGTGATGAGGATGACAATGATGATGATGATGATGATGATCATGGCGATGATGATGATGATGATGGTGGTGGTGATGATGATGATGATGATGATGATGATGATGATGATGATGATGATGAAGATGATGATGGTGATGATGATGCTGGTAATATTGATTTATTCATAGAAATTTATATGACTTCTTTATTTTCATAATTAATTTATTATGTATTAAACTCTAATGGCATGGTATAATTAATTCATTGCAGTGTTCAATTCTAATGATTAAAACATATGTGACGTATGATACACGTGTTTCAATTATTACTCATATATTTAATATTTTTATTATTTAACAAATTACCAATGTATTGCTTATGATGCTCAATTATTTGTGCTGATTGCATGCATATATTATGTGTGATTGTCACCCTTTCTGGAAACATGCAATTGACTATAGACATCGTCTCCCCTTTTGTTGACGATCTTGCATAGCACACATAAAGTAAAGGTAAAGAATTAAAAAATATACAATGATTATGATGAATGCATATTATTCATGTTTTCTTCTATGTAATTTGTAGCATACATATGATGTAATTTTTTAGCTAACTTAAGATAAATGATTTGCATATGCAAGAAATTTAACCCCTTTTACGAGGATCCTGCATAGTGACATGGATCGGCAGGTATAAGTCAATACACCCTATAGAAATAGGTTATTATTTTCTTGCTTTCTCTTTATGCCCATCTTTATTGAGTGGTTTAATAATAAGGTATTATTTTTCTCATGATTTAACAGTACTACCATCAACATCAATTTTAGGGCCAACTTCATCAACATTACCCTCATTTAGCAAAACATCTCTCTCCTTACCAATTCTATCTCTCATTTGATGGATTGCAAGAACCACCTAATAGGTACTTGTTAGATCTTTCTTCCTTGAGTGAGAAAAATGTGGGAATAGAAGATGAGAGTGAGACATGTAGTAGGCCTAAAATAGGGAGATCAACTAGAGGTCAAAATATTAGAAGAAAATTTAATAAATGCATGCAATTTTTCCTTGCTGAAGGGGGGTCATATTATTATGATGATGAGACCAAATGCGACATCAAGGTGCCCTTGAGGTACACACATCTTTAGAAAGAATGGATACCCAAGGAACTACCTCTAATTAACACTGATTTTTGTGTTAACAAGAGGATATATTGCATAGCTCCATCATCATTACATGGTTTGGGCCTATTTTCCATGGATGACATAAAGGTATGTAAAAAAAAAGTTGTTGAATTGATGGAGTATGTCAGACCTTGTTACAATTACAATAATTAGATGCAGATTGTTTGATATAAAAAAAAGTATGCATAGGTATGCACTGTCAGCAAATTATATACAATGGAAAAAAAATGATCAAAGTAAAAGATTTGCAATGTACATTGACGAAAGGCCAAAAGTAATAGGGAATATTGTGGGCTTTATAAATAGTATATGACTTGGGTCAACTAATAAGCGACCCAATTTCATATTCGAGGCCTGTGAGAGAAATCATGTTTTTGTATGTGCGATAAAATCAATAAGTGCAGGGGAAGAGCTACTAATAGATTACCATTTAAATCACATAGATACAAACAAAGTTACTATCATGGGGGTAGTAAGTACTATATAACATTTAAGCTAACCTCCAATTAATGACTCCAATATACCATTTTATTAATAAGTTTTTTTGCTGTCTATTGCTTTCATTTCACTGAAGTTTTTATATTTAATATTTGTCACATAACCACATAGATCCACCACATGATAGAGGCAAGGATGTTCCTCCTGTAGATCCCTACAATTTTTCTGTCTATTACTGTCTTACACTTAGTCATTATCTAGGTATATCATCTTAAAATGGAAGCACTTCCATCTTGATAAGTTTAACACCCTATTTTAGTACATTGTCATGATATTTGCACTTGATTCCTTCATTCTAGGTGAAATTAGGGTTAGGATCCTGAGGATTCTCCTTGATTTCCCTTCTTTATGGATCTATTTTATAGGTAGGATCTAGGTATAGGTCCTCCTAGCCTTCATCATATTCATCATAGGATTTTGTGCCCTTCTTTGGCACTCATCCCTATTCTGTCATCATTTCTAAGTCTCTAGACATCCCCGGGACCTCATATTTTCTGCTCTGACTGGATCTGGACCCCTAGGTCAAGGTCGAGGTTGAATTTGACCTAGGTTAAATTTGAGGTCATCCTTTCCCTCTTTCAAGATTTGATCCCCCTCTTCAAATTTTGGTCGTGAAGGACCCCAAAATCAATGTCGGGCTTTCGAATCCGAATGCGGGAGGGTTTTAATTTGAAATTCATTTATTTATTTTCCCTTGGTTATTGTGATTGGACCATAATTTAAGGTGAAATTTGAATTATGGGCCCTTACATTTCCCGAGGAGCCTCACCTTGAAATCTCTATATAAACACTCTCATTTGCCTTCATTTACACACAAGCAAGAGGATGCAAGCTTCAAGTGGAGACATAATTTATTGAAGCAAGCATATGATGGTGAAATGATGATGCAAAATTGCAAGAGGATGATATAGAAGATCAAGTTCTTATTGATATCAAGCATTTTGTGGACAAGCCATAGTGGACATTCATTAGGAGCAAGAAAGATTCCTTCTCCTTTGATCTACCTTTTTCAATCTTCAAGCATTCAAAGACAAAATCATGGGATATAAATTGTGGATTATGAGTTTGGTGAGAGTAATTTAGCCTTGGTGGATTGGTATGATTTCTTATCATATATCAAATCTATGCATTATTTTCTCATATCAATTCATGCTAGGATTTTCAATCTAGAGGATTAGATCTTGGCATTACACTTTCAATACACACACATATTGTTAATATGATTTAGAACAATAGAGAGGGGGGGGGGGGGGGGGGGGTGAATCAGTTGTTCTTAGGTCCAGATGTATAAAAATAATTTTTAAACTCTTCAACAAATTAGATCTAATAACCAACACCTACTTGGTCATTACTGATTGCATAACATAAACATATAATAGTGCAGTCCACTAATCCAATAACATCTAACTTGTAAAACATAGAAATGTTCAAACTAAAACATTCACACAAGTATAAACACCAGGATTTATAGTGGAAACTCAATTTGGGAAAAACCATTTTGTAACATGTTACTATTATGTTCACTCTTCTGAAGTGAGCTCAGTAAAAAGCCAACCTTGTCAAAGGTTATAAACACACTGTTAGGTGTGACCCGATTAAAGGATTTAAACCACTATGTTAAAAGTGTGCCTTTTTATAGGACTTACATACACTCCATTAGAATGCAACCTTGTTCAAAATATTTGTACCTATGACTGTTAGGTCAACCTCTGTTAAAAGGATTTTGACTGTTACAATGGTTAGAAAGTAGTAGTAATATTGATTTGAGAAACATACAACTCACTTTTCAAATATCAGATCCAATTCCGTACACATATGTTGGCTTACTGATTGTGAATTTTTCCATCTCCATCACTGATCTTCTCAAAACCTTTCAAGCGATCACAACACTTCTCCTTTAGCCTTTTCTACTTAGATAGTCAATAACATCAACAACACTTTCAACATCCACTTCTCTCTCTCTCTACACTCAACCTCTCACTTAGCTTTCCTTAATACTACCTCTATTAGGTCAATACATCTTTTGTTGCTTAATCTCCTTCGTAGATCGTAGGGTTAGGTCAGATTCATTGAATCCATCCTACATTATGTTCTTTGGCTATCTTTTTGAAATATCTTGAATCTCTTAAAGATTTATAATAAAATGTTTTACAGTGCATTAAATGATTTCATACAATCAATAAATAAAGTCAACACATTTTACATAATCCAAGAATTCAATGATGTCAGTTGGAAGTCTGAATTCTTCATCAAATGCAAAATACTGACACTCGGTCAATAGTGTGTCTAACTTCTCGGTCTTCTCTAGAAAGCTCGGTCACCACATAAACTGTTTCCTCGACTAACACTATCTTCCTCGACAATTAACTGGTGTTCGGTCAACATTGATTTTACTCGGCACTCACTAGCTCGGTCGACACAAACAACACTCATCTTAAACTATATTTCTTCACTTTTTCTCGGTTAAGCCTACCAGTATAGTTTTCATTCTTACTTAGATAAACAATACATTGTCTTATCATTGTGCCATATAATCAAGTACTCATTGAAGTATCAAGATAACTCAACCTTTCCTTAGGTGCTATTGTTACCAACCTATCCCCTTAGCAACACTCAAATAGATATAGTACTTTCTTAAATAGAACTAGTCTTACCAGTTAAGGTTTGACATCAATGACAATACAACAATTGCTTCAATTGCAATTTCCAACACATATATTCTATTCTATCCGACTATTCGTGGAGGTGGAGATCACCAAAATGGGGGTTTGACTAAGGCAAAACCCTATATAGCCACCCCAAAACACCATTTTCAAATATCTATAGCCGCTATTCTGAGAGTTGCAGAGAAAATCTGAGTACCCTTTTAACCGAACTTTCGGGATTCACAAACAAAATTTTCATCGGAGCAAAGCAAGTCAAGGTCAACTTTTTGGGGTAAGACTATACCCCGGGGTAAGATCTTACTGTGGCTCTGGGTCAAGGTCGACCTTCCTTGGAAAGACAAAAGATTTCTGAGTTTTCTCTATTTCAGTATTTCTAGGCTGGAGCAGGTTGTAGAAATTCCTGAAATCGAACACAGACACCAGAAAATAGGTATTTTCAGATCAGTTTTATTATGAGGTATGTATTTAATCTTGTCTAATTTTAGTTATTTCTAAATTTAAATTTCATATCAATTCAAATGCAAGATGATAAATGTGGGTTAGGATCTCTATTAGGTACATTGTTAAAAACCCTACCTATACTCATCATTTTTCCACACTACATTTTGGTGACCCCGTTTATGACAACTCTTTCTTTTTGGTGTTAGATTTGCATCTTGTGTTAAATCTTGCATGTTTATAACTATAGATTTATTTTATGCTCTTGCATTTATATTTCAAAAAATATAAAAAAAATTGCAAAATTCATTTAAAAATACAAAAATATTTCCATTTTTCATGCTTGTAGAGTTATTTTGTGTTCAACATGTATGATTCTTGTTTTGAATACTTTGATGAGGCTTTTATTGTACAAGAGGATAGATCCCTTAATGAGGTACATGGTAGTGAGGATGAAAATTATTCGAATATGATCTCCATTGATCCTATTCCTATTTCACTCTCCTCCACAACCTCTTCAATTGACCTTTACCATAGGGTGTGTGAATGGTTGCCTTCATGTTCCACTATTGCAACATTGAAAAACCTAAGATGATATTTCCTAAACCTTTTATGACGGTAAAAGGATGTCCTCGAATAAAAATTACGGGTAAACCTAGAGATCCTTTGGATTTATTTGATAACACAGATTCTGTTTCACATGCTTATTGCACACGAAATAATCCTCAGCCTACTATTCCAATTTCTTTACTATTTTCTCAACCTATGCTTCCTCAAGCTCCTAGGTTTCCTTCTACCTTTAAGGAGTATGACTTAGTTGACCAATTACGTGCTACTCCTGCTAATATATCTTTATGGAAATTAATTCAAACTTCCTTGACATATCACGAGGCATTGCAAAAGGCTTTATCCACTCTTCCTGCTTCACCTCCTAATCAAGAGAACATTCATTCTATTTTGGAGTGCATGCATACTATGCCTTCTGTACCTCCTATTGTGTTTACCGATGATGATCTACCTTCTCTAGAGGTGCAAAAGCAATATGATGCTCTTATTGTTGTTGTTTCTATTCATCAGAGTATCATTCATAGAACGTTAATTGAAAATGGATCTGGGCTTCATGTTTGTAGCATGGACATGCTCAAGGCAATTAAGGCTGATCTTACAACTATTCAACTTGATAATGTCCCTATATGTGGATTTGATAATATTGCAAAAAGAAATTTGGGTATTATTACTTTACCTGTAAAAGTGGGTCTGTTTATTCTAAACACACCTATTCATGTGATGCCGGGACCTCTCAATTATAACCTTGTTCTAGGAAGACCTTGGTTACATACTATGCATGCGATGCCAAATATATCAAATGTCGAGCAAGCCAAAATTAACATGTATTTGTTATGGCACAATCACCTAGGTAAAACATTTTGGATGACATTCATATTTTGTTTACTTTTTGTTAAGAAAATCATAGAGGTGATTACACTTATATTTTGTAATCATTGATCCCTATGCAACACTTGGAGCCAAACATAATTAGGGAAAGGTTAAGTGGAAAAATGAGTTAATCTAGATCGTAGATCTCAAAATTTGGAGGAATTTAGTTGTCTATATAAGATGAGTTTTGAACCCTAATAGAAGTGTGTGTGGATGCAAAGAGAATGAGAGGAATGAAAAGAAAAGAGAGAATATATTTAGATCAGTGAAGTATTCTGATAGAGTTCAGTGACCAAGTGAAATAGAGTAAAGCAATGAAGGACATAATAGAGATAAACTTGATAGATAAGATCAAATCAATATTGGAAGGAGAAGATCTGTAATCAACATATAGTGCAGACTAAAGGATTAGGTATTGAAACATTCTAACAAGTGTATCAGGGTAAATATCTTAATAGAGTGGTTTTAACAGACCTTATATAATCTCTTAACCGAGTGCTTACTTAGTTGTAAGTCTTAAATCCTTTTGCAAGGTAGATTGTATAAGTCTTTAAGCTCTTAACAAGGAAGACCCCTCATAGGGTAGATCATATTTTGTGATCAAATTTGTATCCCTAACAAGAAATTTTTTTACTTTAGTAGTGAAGATTTGTGGGTGTCATCCCCACCCCATTTTTACCTTTCAAGGTTTTCTAGGTAACCAAGTTACTGTGTTATGAGTAATTTAATGAATGATGTTTAGTTTATTAGTTTCATTACATTGATGAAGTCTATGATAATGCTATGCAATTTTTTAGTAATGTTAAAATGGATTAATAAGTGATATCGGATTCACCACCCCTCTCAACATCACATTTCCCAATAGATTTCCAACAATTGGTATGAGAGCTCTAGGGTTTCTTATAGAAAGTCTAATCACTTGAAGATAAAGATGTTGAGATGGAGGTTTATAAGTTGGGAAAAATTATAGAGAACCAGAAGATTGATGTTCAACTTGCATTGAAACAACTTTAAGTGGCCAGAGGAGAACTGAAGAAATCCTTAAGTAGAAGAAGAGAAATTGCTATTCAGCAAAATGAATCACAATATCAAGAAGAATATACTACTCAACTATTTGATAATGGGAAATCTACAGAAAGTGATAAAGCCATAAAAGAGCTACTGGAGAAAAATAACATACTAAATGAGGACATCATAAATCTAAAGAGAGAACAATAAATTCAATCTGTTAGACTTTGTGAAGTAGTTGAACAAAAAAAGAAAGATGAAGAAGACAAGAAAATGGATGAAGAAGACAAAAGACAAATATCAATGAGACTTGATGAAAGGACAAGTGACATGCAAAGGTTGACTAACAGTCAACTAGACATGGTAAATCAACTACTACTGGTTAATCAAGAATTGGGCAGGAAAGATGTAGAAATCACCAATCTAAGATCATAAAATAATCAACTAAGGAATGAAATGAGATTTGAAAAGGAAATAAATGAAAGGATGAAAAAACCTAATGAAGCTGCTAGATACTTTGAAGAACTGTTAAGGTCACATAGAAGATCTAGTGATAGATTTGGACTTGGACTAAATGAGCAATCGCCATCCACCGAGGAAGGAGAATCATCAAAAAGTAGAGAGCAAAGGAATGCTAAACCAAAGAACAAAAATCCTACATGCCATCACTGTGGAAAGCTAGGACATACAACTAATGTCTACAGAAGAAAACATGGTAAGTCTAATCCTACACCTAAATTTAATGGACATTGTTTTAACTGTAAGAAACTTGGATGTCAGGCACAAGAATGCAGGTCTAAGGTCAACAATCCACCTATCTCACCAAAATTTTAAGGACACTGTTTCAACTATCAAAAGTATGGACATAGAGCATTTGAATGCATATCTAAACCTAAATGGTCATCAAATGAACAGACTAAGTCACCTATGAAGGGTAACTCATACAACTGGGATTATAACACTTGGTACATTTGTCATTACTGTGGAAAATATGGGCACATTGGAGCAAATTGTTTGAGGACTCATTTTAGAGGGAAATCTAAAAGTTGGATGAATGGAAGTATGGTATGCAACAAATGTAACAAGATAGGTCATCTAAAGAAAGACTATAGATCAACCATACCAAACAATGATCAAAGAAAGAATAAAGATATCATTGAGAAATTGAGAAATCAAATGAACAAAACATGGAAGAAGAAAGAAGAAGGAAGCACTAGTGAAGCCAGTGCACCTGAGGTCACCCAATCCGATGGATCACATCATCACACTACTTTGAACTAAGAAAAGTAAGTATGTATGGAACTGATTCTTAAAATATTTTATCTTATATTAGTTCCTAACATATGTTGAGAAAAAAAATCCATATCTACATAGATAGAGATGCATTAGGACATATTTGAGAAAAGTGGAACAATTCATTTTTGATGTCGAGCATCAGTGTTTTAGTCTGAAATGACCGAGTTATCAATGTATGCCGAGCACCTGTGATAGCCAAGATGTGATGTACACTGAGCTGTATCCAAACGGTTGTGTCGACCGAGCTTGTGTTAGCCGAGCTTAACATAAGATTTCTGAGATAACTGTATTCCACCTAGAATGTGTATCAAACATTTATGAAGCCCTAATCTGACTGTTTGAAGTCTATAAAGTAGGATGTTACCATTCATTTCATTTCACTAGTGAATTGAAAATTTCTTTGAGCGATTCAAAGAGCGTGTAACCTATCTATTTTAGAACTCAAGGGCGATTTCAAAATCTTCACAGCGTGCCGTCGACAAATCATCTATAGAACACTTGTGCAAAGGTACCCTACTGAGTAAAATCTTTTTTCAACAATTTTTAGTTGAGATTAATGGAATCATCTTCATTAGCTACAATGAAGAAACAAGGAAAGGAGGTTTTCAATGTTCAGTTGGTAAGGAATGAGGTGAGTAAGCCACATAAGTTTTAGATTGTTCTAGAGAGCACGATCATGGGAGATCTTAATGGAGCTCTGTCATCGGTTCTGAAAAATGTTTTAATGGTAAAAAACATTAGGTCATGCTACATGTGAAAAATTGGAGAGATTGGTGACTATGAAATCAGGGAAGCATACGACAAATTGTGCAGCAACATGGTGTTGAAGCCGGAACACTAGAAGGTTTCCAAGCAAGGGTTAGTTCATGCCCTTGATTTTCCACAAAATTTCAAAGTGGAGTGGATTAAAATTGTACTAAATAGAGTACATGACATGAAAATTTGGCTAGAGGATGGACTGGTTTAGATCACAAAAGACATGATTCACCGGGTAATTGGATACCCTAAACTCCCTAGTAAGAAAACAATGAGATGTTTAAGGAAGGAGGAGATTCAGGAAAACACTCAGGCAGTATGGAATAAGCATAGAATGATAATCTCCACTATCACTGATATGGAGATTGAGTTTGTAGTGAGAGTAATTGCTCACAAATTTTATCAATCTAGTTAGTTGGACAATGTCCCATGTATGGCAGTGGACCAGGCTTGGAAAATCATCAAGAAGGGCCATACCTATGACCTCACTGAGCTCCAATTAACTCAACTTGCTGAGAACCTTACTTCTATCTAGAAAGCAAATAATTCTATGTGTAAGTTCCATTCCCTACTCATTTGTCTATTCTTTTATATTCAGAAGTGTTTTCCTACTATTGGTGGAGTAATCTGGGATACAGATAGGCCAATCAAAGTTCAAATTAATGATTTTATCAGTTAGATAGGAGAGAGTTTTGAGGGTGTAATGGAAAACTAATTTGTTGAATTCAAGAAGAAAATGAGGAAGATAAGTAGGATTCCTGTATCTCTAGTTGAGAAGTACAATCAGGACATTTGTTTCTTAGTAGATAATGACTTCACATATGCACAAGCTACTTTACCAAGGGTATCATGGGTAATTCCATTACCTTATGAGGTTAATATTGACGAGACCACAACAACAATCACAACCCTATTAGCTGAAGAAGTTGATAAGAGGTTCCCTACTTTGGAACATATGAGGAGGCAAAGACCAAGATAACCATGTGATTGAAGTCTGCCACCATGGAGAGAAAGAGGAAAAAGATAGTAAAGAACCTAGTGAAAATGATAGGAGAGAGAGATGTAGATGCACCTCTTGAACTGACACAAGGACTAGGAGAAGACAAAGAAAGTGAATCTAGTGAAAGTGAAGAAAAGGAGAAAGTAGTGGAGAAGAAAGTCAAGAAGGCAGTAATTGCCAAGCCTATGAGCAAGAAAATGCAAAAATCCAAGGCTATTTCATCACCTGTTCTTAGGCCAAGAACAAGGGAAGTCTCTACAGTCATAGCTTTTGAGCCACAAAAGAAAACCCTTGCATCAGGAAAAAGGAAAATTGTTTAGCCTAGGGCAGTGCCGAGCTAGACAAGGAAGAAGCCTAGGAGGAAACTTATTTTGGAGAAAGATGATGAGGAAACAGAGAGTGATGAGGAAGTTAAGAAGAAGAAGGTACTAGTATAGAGAATAACAGTGAATGTGGATGAAATATGCCACACCATAAAGAACTTTGTTGGATTCGTAGGTTTGAAATAGATAAGATTTGAGAGCATGAGCATAGGAGATAATGAGAAAATTGAAGAAGCTATACTTGAGATGCTCTGCACTTTCAAGATTCTACCAATACAAATGGGGAAATTGATCCCTAATGAGCTATCTAAGAGAGTTGCACAGAAATGGGAATTTTTCCTAATGACCAAGAAGCAGATAAGGGAAAGCACTTTAGCTCAAGTTGCACCAAATCTATCCCCTGCTAGTATTCAGGAATTTGTGGAATAGTACAGGAAAAAATTCATTCATAAGCTTAGAGCTTACTCTATGCTTCAACACAAGGTTGAGGATTTTGTTTAGGAAAGTCTTAGGAATTGGAAGATTATTTTTGGTTGTTAATTGACAAGAGTGCACAACAGGATGCTAGCACATCTAAGGGTATTGAGCTAGATAATAAAGAAGATATAAATGATCCACATATTCAGGAGAAAGAAGCTCCCAAGGAAGAGAAATTTCAGACGTTACCTAAAATAACTATTGTTGACATCATCGAGGATACCCCAGTGAAGAATTAGGTATTGACCGAGGAAGACATACAAGCTGAGGAAGCACACACTACATCTTTTTCGGGCAGTAACACTGTGCTATTACAAGTCATGGACTATCCAAAAATTGATGATACGCCAACTATCAACACAACCCCCGTCAATCCTCAAGTTGTTATAGTTGACATGTTAGCTGGTATTAGCACTACCAAGGCACATGATCAGTTGACAACTACACTTCAGTCTACATCTGCCAAGGAGTCACATAAAGAAAAAGTAGATCAGTTTGCACTAGTGATTGTGAATCTTCATGTGGAGGATAAGGGAAAAGAAGAGAAGGTAAAAGATATCAATATTCAAGAGCCTAAGGAGCAAGAGGCAATAAAATCTCTTGTACAAATGCCGAGTGGGTATACACTGAAGAAGAAGGCACAAAAAAAGAAGGTGAAAATTTCTACACCTGAGGTAACTCTCGAAGAAGTTATTGTGATTCCAAAATGGAACATAGATAACTTATCATATGAAAAGATACAGACATTGCAAGACTTATTGAAGAAGAAAAGCAGGTAGGAAGAATTGAGAAGGGAATATCAACAAAAGCAAGTTTTGCATGAGATAAAAGGTATATTCATTGATTCTTTTGACATGACTGATGTTAATGAATCTGACCCCATACTAGAACAACTTGTCCACATAGTCAATAAAGTCACAGATGATGAAAGTGAAGCAAATGATAAGTTGTTGCAGTGGTCAGAAAGGAAATTTGAGACAAAGGTACTAAATAAGGTCTCTACTGAGATATCAGTGAAGTAGGTAGAAATTTCTACCCAAATATCAGATTCAGAAGGAGTTTTACTGAATGCACAATCTTTATACAAGAAAGTATGCAATGTATAAGAATTTACCAAGGATAACCAGGAGCTGGTAGATAGACTACAACTAGATATAAAGTTTATTGGTCACTAATTGAGTTTGGATGCAAGTTCCAGCTCCAAACACTACACCAAGCTTCTACATTCTCAAGGAAGGATAGTTGAGTTGATGGCTAATGATGGTAAGATAAGGGCTCATCTACTCTCTATTCAAAAAATGTTGACACCTCACCTAGAGGTCATCCAAAGAGAGTTAGTGAAGGCTAATGAACTATTACAGAAAGATCCTCATCTTTCTACTGTCGAGAGCCTAGTCAACCTAGTTGCTGAGCTAGAAGTGAAATCAGAGGTTCTAAAAGTTGTAACATCCGATTGGGAATCTACATTACACATGGTTATGATTCTTCACAAACCATTTTTGGAGAAACACTGCAAGCTTCCTACTATCGAAGAAATCAAAAGTGCCAAAAATAAGGGGGAAATAATAAAATGACATATCAAGGCACATAGGGAGGTAATAGAATCAAAGAGCAGAAGCAGAACAGAATGATATGATATATTCATTTTTTTTTATGTATATATATTTTAGGGGGAGTATTCTGTTAGTACTAAGTACTCTATGTAAATGTATTGTAAATGTCATGACAAAGTGTTTTTGCCACTAATGTCAAAGGGGGAGATTGTAGATCCCTACAATTTTGTTGTCTATTAGTGTCTTACACTTATTCATTATCTAAGAAATGTTGGTTGGTCATCACTGTGACTGAGTCATCATGTATAGGCTAAGTCATGTAATGTACATTTACCGAGTAGTAGCCACTACCGAGTAAACCAATGGTCACCGAGTACTTTTGTATTAGCCAAGTGAGTTTTTGTCGAATTATGTAAAGAAGACAATGCCAAGCGCCAAAGTATAAAGAATAGTGAATGCCAAGTGCCAAAGATATCGAATGCCGAGCAAGCCAAAATTAACATGTGTTTGTTATGGCACAATCACCTAGGTAAAACATTTTGGCCGACATTCATATTTTTAAAACTTTTTGTTGAGGAAATCACGAAGGTGATTATGCTTCTATTTTGTAATAATTGATCCCTATGCAACACTTGGAGCCAATCAGAATTAGGGAAAGGTTAAGAGGCAAAATGAGTTAATTTGGATCATAGATCTCAAAATTTGGAGGAATTTAGTTGTCTATATAAGATGAGTTCTGAACCCTAATAGAAGTGTGTGTGGATGCAAAGAGAATGAGATGAATGAAAAGAAAAGAGAGAATATATTCAGATCAGTGAAGTATTCTAATAGAATTCAGTGACTGAGTGAAATAGAGTAAAGCAGTGAAGGACAGAATAGAGATAAACTTGATAGATAAGATCAAATCAACACTGGAAGGAGAAGATCTGTAATCAACATACAATGCAAACCGAAGGATTAGGTACTGAAACATTCTAACAAGTGTATCGGGGTAAATCTCTCAACAGAGTAGTTTTAACAGACCTTATGTAATCTCTTAACTAAGTGCTTACTTAGTTGTAAGTCTTAAATCCTTTTGCAAGGTAGATTGTATAAGTCTTTAAGCTCTTAATAGGGCAGACCCCTCACAGGGTAGATCATATTTTGTGATCAAATTTTTATCCCTAACATGCAAAATTTATACTGTAGTAGTGAAGATTTGTGGATGTCCTCCCCACCCCAGTTTTACCTTTCAAGGGTTTTTGGGTAACCAAGTTACTGTGCTATGAGTACTTTCATGAACAATGTTTAGTTTATTAGTTACATTACATTGATGAAGTCTGTGATAATGCTATGTAAGTTTTCAATAATGTTAAAATGGATTAATAAGTGATATCTGATTCACCCTCCCCTCTTAGCATCACATTTCCCAATAGATTTCCAACACCTCTCACCCCTTCTTTGGTGAAGGTAAACCTTAGTGTAATTGTACAAATTAGATACAAGAAAAATGTTATATTATTATGTTCTTTTCTTTAGGGTTTTGGAGTCATTTTGATAGTTTTACTGATATTCCTATCACAAATTGATGTTTAGGGAAAGGGAAAATCACCTATAACAACTGATGAAATAGTTGGAGAATTAGAGGTGACAGTATTCTATGATGATGACATCTCATATACCTCTGACCCCATAAAGATGGTTAGAAAGAACCTAAAAAAAATCAATACAAAACTTCTTGGCCTCCTACTCCATCCAAATCCAAATGAGGAGATGCGGGAAAAGAGAGAAGAATTGATACAGAGAGCACATTGTTTGGAAGTAAGAAGTAATGAATCTTTAGTTATAAATTTTTTTTAGTAAATGTTTATATTTTATACTATTTTATGTCATGAACTAAAATATGTATGCATTCTCCTTTCATGAAATTTGAGTACTAAACCACCTACTCATGGACATCATGAGGCCGGTACTAGCACAGGTCCCTCAGGTAAAATAATCCTTAAGTTAACAAGTTACAAGGAATTTTTCTTTGGAACATTCAAAAAATCCATTGGACTTACTGATTAGAAATCTACATTTTTTCATTTGACTTACTGATACCCTAGATGAGGTTTTTGTGCCTATAGTTTTACTCAAACTCACATATCTTGACTCCTCACTTCAACTTTAGAATTTATGTTTCATTTTCCTTGAAACATAAACTACCCTTAAATAGGCATAAACTATCTTCAACATTACTGTTTACACTATGATTGTCCTACACACCCTTATCACACTTGACTCAAGACACTAGATCTATGTTTCTTGCATTACACAACTCCAATTTCTATAAAACCTCATGCATGTGAAAGGTACTTGATTCTAGTTCAATATAAAAAAACATAAGAATTTTCCATTGGTTAGATTATAAGATAATACCAACCCTTCTCAAACTACTCCAGTATTGAGGGCTTCATAACAGTAAATGCAACCATTAGTGGTTCCACCTCTATACTTCACGACATATACAAAAAATGGATTCCAAACCTTGTTCATTCATTACACTAGCATTCAAAATTATCAAATCAATAAACACTATCCACAAACATGCAAAAAAATTGCAAATACCAATGACTGGCATGTAGAAACAACTAGAGGAAAATGTACAATTACATATAATTCAATTTTTTTGGGAAAATCTTCACTCAAACTTTATTGAAAACCTACTAATACTTTTATTATTTCAGAATGTCTTTGCTAACAATGTATTGTTCAGGTCATCAAGTATAGATGCCTCCTCCTACGAGGACCAACAATTTGACATTACCGACTGCAATGTCAGCAACAAGGAGCATGCTGATGTAGTCAAGGATGGTGGATCCAATTAAGGATAGTCCAAACCTTGCAGCCAATAGAACAACACAGCAGAATACTAAAAAATACAACACAAAGTAATTGTTTAACTCTGATTTTCATTAACATGCCCGGCTATAAGGCCTTCTAGGTTAGGGCCAATTACAATCAGAAAACAATTTTGTAAGATCCACAACTAGATCTAATACAAACTTAGCTAGTTCAGTTCTAAAGACAATCAAAAGATGATGGAAAACCTAAGGCAGATCTAAACTTGAGCTCGCAAGCCTCCAAGAAATCTCCTTGTTCCCAAGTATGCAAACCCCTAGCTCTGCTACAAATAACTATCAGATAACAATCTGATCTACTAGATCATGCAAGATCTTTTCCAAAATTTTTACAACTTTAGCTTTCAAGCTTCGCATCTGATATCCCAGATCTGCTAAGTCATGTCTCTTAAACATCTACCCAAGCACTCCTTAAATACTAATCATCAGCCACAAGTCGGCAAGATGAAACCCTTAACTCCTCCTAACAAATATTAAATGTCATACAAGTCAGCTTACACATTGTATTCAAACATTTAATTCAGCATGTCAGCCTATAACAATAGCTACCAACAATAAATTCACCAAGTCGGCCCAACAAATCATACAGAACTCTAATCGGTAAGACAAAACTACCGAGCAACAATGAATTAACCAAACACAGTAGGCATCACCGAGCACTAGTGTTGACTGAGCACCACAAGCATGACCGAGTAACAATTTTACCAAGCACCAGAGATTATCAAGGTCCTTCAGTGACCGAGCTTCCTTCAATGATTGAGACCATCAGTCAAGGCTGCAATTGAGTAACACCGGCCAAAATACAAATGCCTCATGCAGTTTCACCGAGGACAAGAATGCCCCTGCCTTAACCTTGGATTCCCCTACATCAGACACCCCATGTTCCAAAAGGTGTTCATATGTGAGAAGAACATCTTCTAGGATTCAGCACGTAAATCCTGAACTGGTTCTTCACATACATGTCCTCCACCTTTTCTGCTTGCAAATTCTTCCACTTCAGTTTCCTCTATCTCTTCAAGTCCTTTCTTGACAACACACAAGTTGGTTCTCCATACTGATCATTCATTTTATCTAGATCCACAATCTCAACTCGGCTACCAATACTCAGGATTCTCCTACCGAGCATTGTATCCATCAAAGGCATCAGTGAAAACTTCTTGTCATCATTTTCAATAGAACACATTTCAGATACAATCATAAATATCTCTGCAATCATATTGCCAAGGTCTACTGAGCAATATATCACAACTATTCATCTTCACAATGTCACAAAGCACAAGATCATTATACTGGCCAATCTAAAAATCAATGCAACATTGTTCTCTTAGTTCCAAAGCATAAACATATTGTAACCAGCCAAGCCTATAAGGACAAGGATGCTTCATTCTATTCAATCCAAGTTTCTAAACTAGGTCCTCAACAACAAGGTTATCAATACTACCACTATCAACAATAACATCACAGAGTTTAGCTTCAGATTTTCATCAGGTCCTAAACAAGTTACTCCTCTCACAAGGTTCATCCTTTGTATCGAGCAATGTTCACCGAAGTAGCAAGTTCTCTGATTCAGGTTCATTCTGAATGTTCTCATTCATCACAACAGTTTGTCGGTCAACCTTCTTCTATGTACACTCAAAAGAATGGTGTCCTTCCTCTCCATAGTTATAGAAAGTACCTTTAAAGATAACTCTACCTGTCATCTTCTTTGGTTCCACAGGTTTCTGTTCATCTTCTACATTAGTCAGTTTATCCTTCACTGAGTGATCAATCTTTTCCTTCCCTTGAGAGTTGCTAGGTTGTTTCCTCTTCAACTTATCTTCTACCTTCAGAGCATACTCATAATAATCTTCAATAGAATCAATCTTCAGCATACCAATCTCATCCTAAATATTGAATCTCACACCATTCACATACCGAGCTACCTTTTCCTTACCAAGCTCTCGGTGTCCAGACCGAATAGTAAGTTTGTAGAACTCCTCGGTATAATCTTCAATAGACAAATCCATCTGTTTTAGATTTTGCAACTTCTTAAACAAGTCAAGCTCATAGTCAGCTAGTATGAACTTAGCTTTCAACTTTGTCACCATCAACCTCCACTGATTGATCTTCATTTCACCTTCATCTTCTCTATCTCTTTGTACTCTTTCCACCAAAGAGCAACATGTTCTTTCAACTTTGTCTGTTCTAATCTCACCTGAAGAGGATCTTCAATTTATTCTAGCTCAAAGAAATCTTCAAATTCACCAATCCAATCAATCAGATCATCGGGCTTCAAAGTACCAGAGAAAGTAGAAACTTCCATTCGGTAACTACTAAATCGAGCAGTAGATCTAGGTAACCGAGTAGTTCTGTCTTCACCAGATCTATTCCTCCACTCATCACCACTACATCCATCAGTTTCAAATTCTTTAGCAACTTCCTCATAGCCATCTCCAGTACCAACATTCTGAGGTATACCAGTAACAACTCTCATGATCTTGGTGACCATGTCATTCTTCATTAATTCCATCTCAGATCTGAAATCTGATTTCACTTTCTCTGTGATCTAGGATTCAATAGTATCACAAAGATTAGAAATAAATCTAGGGTCCAATATTCTCGGAGGCATCCTTAAAGATGTGCAAAATAAACCATCGACAACAAACCCTCACTGACCACCTTGTGATAATTTCCAAGTTGTAAACAAGTCAAATCACAACCTACAATCTTGCAAACAACTAGGGCACAATTTCACAAGTTCAGTGCCTCAGATCTGTAATCAAGATCTTACTATCTTTTCACCAACAATATCAACTTCGCAAGATCAGCCTTGCTAGGTTATCTTTTGCTTCACAAGATCAATTTTTCTTCAATAGGAACAAACCTGGCTTTGATACCACTTGATGCAGTCAAGGATGGTGGATCTAATGAAGGATAGTCCAAACCTTGCAGCCAACAGAACAACACAACAAAATACTCAAATTTACAACACAAAGTAATTATTTAACTTTGATTTTCATTAACATGCTCAACTGTAAGGCCTTCCGGGTTAGGGCCAATTACAATCAGAAAACAATTCTGCAAGATCCACAACCAGATCTAATACATACTCAGCTAGTTCAATTTTGAAGACAATCATAAATTGATGGAAAACCTAAGGTAGATCTAAAATTGAGCTCGCAAGCCTCCAAGAAATATCCTTGTTCCCAAGTATGCAAACCCCTAGCTCTGTTACAAATAACTATTAGATAATAATCTGATCTGCTAGATCATGCAATATCTTTTCCACAACTTTGCCAACTTTAGCTTTCAAGCTTCACATCTGATATCCCAAATCTGCTAAGTCATGTCTCTTAAACATCTACCCAAGCACTCCTTAAATACTAATCATCAGCCACAAGTCGGCAAGATGAAACCCTTGACTCCTCCTAACAAATATTAAATGCCATACAAGTCAGCTTACACATTATATTCAAACATTTAATTCAGCATATCAGCCTATAACAATAGCTACCAACAATAAATTCACCAAGTCAGCCCAACAAATCACATAGAACTCCAGTCGGTAAGCTAGAACTACCGAGAAATAGTGAATTAACTGAACATGCCAAGAATCACTGAACACCAATGTCGATTGAGCACTACAGGCATGACTGAGTAACACTTTCACTGAGCACTAGAGATTACCGAGTTCCTTCGGTGATCGAGCTTCCTTCAATGACCAAGACCATCGGTGAAGGCTGCAACCGAGTAACACCGGCCAAAATAAAAACACCTCATGCAGTTTCACCGAGGACAAGAATGCCCCTGCCTTAACCTTGGATGCCCCTACATCACATGCAAACGTCCACATTTGCATCATCTACAACTGGTAGATCCTTTTTTTTTTTTTTATATTTGGTTGTGTTAATTATGATTTGATTTTTACTTTAATCTTGAGTGCATTTCATAGCGGATTAATTTTGTGTAGTAGAAGATACACCTCCTCAGGATACAGAGACTAGTACTAGTGATAATTCACCATCATTTCTTGGATCTATTCATGTTGCTAGTATGAGAAAATTGCAGACGTTATTATTGTTGACCGATGAAGATATGATTCCTTTACAATTACCTAAGCTTCCAGGCACTTTAAAATTATTATTATTTATATTCTAATTTTAATTTACTTATTCATAACTCATTTTGGATTGATGATCCCATGATGTTTTTTCATGGAATGATGTTTTTTATGAAAATATTAATGAGATGACATTGTCTCTATTCGGTCCCACCATACGCACAAGGTGGAACATCATATGTGAACTAATCCTATCCCACTACTTTGATTTCATATCATTGCTAGAATTTTTTTTCCTTTCATCCATTTTGTGTACTATATTCAAGGTACACAACTTGAGTTAATTTTTTTATCTAACAATTTTGTTTTTCTTAAAAGGTGGAATTTACAAGATAAAAGATTAAAAGATCAGCTCATAAGAGCTCTTTGGAAGTAACATTTTTTATAGCACCAAAGTATTTTAGAGAGCTTGCAAACGTCTAAAGACTATGAGGGACACATACATAAGGAATCTATTGAACAACCCAAAGTATGACCATCCTCCCATGATTCCAAAGAAGCATTGGAGGGAATTCATTTTGGATGCAAGGGAGAAAGTGTAGAGTCAGAGGAATTACACTACCAAATGAAAATAGAAGTTATGCAATAGTATTAAGTAGAATGTAATTATGCAATTTAATTAGTGATCTTTATATTTATATAATCTAACATATTTCAAACTTTTCATAGACTGCAAGACACATCAAACACTACAAAGGCTAGACTAGAAAAGCATGGCCAACACAAACTTGGCTCTAGTGGTTATCTAAAACTTCAAGAACAAATTATAAGTAGTAGTAAATGAAATTTCAAAATAATTTTTTTATAAATTGCAAACAATTTTGTTTAAATATCAAACAATACCTACAAAATTAACGATATTAAGCTAAAAATGTAGGGCTCCAAATTTAATGTAGTGCCCATGGAAGAAGACAAAAATATTGCCTTCAAGCAAATCTATATAGCCATGGCTGAATGCCTACACCAAACTTCCTGTGGCCAAACCCAACATTCTGCTGCATTGGTTCACACACAGGTAAATAATCCAAATAAAAAATATTTCAAATTGAATATTAGAGCAGTAATCTATCTGATGTTAATTTTGAATATAAAATTACTATTTTTGTTTTAAAAAATAAACAATGATAACAATGCACATGGAATTGCAATGCAACCTTCTAATCCTAGCATAGAACCTACACATGACGAAGGGCCTGATGTGTATCACATTGATGGAGGTATTCATTTTCTATTGAAAATTAATTATGTAATTATTAATACAATTTAACATCTTAAATTGAAATTGGTGTAACCTTTTTTGTGTACATTTTAGAGCATGCAGAACGTCATGGTGAATGAGTGGATGATGATCCAAGTGTTCACCATGTTGACTTTGGGGCTGGACAAAATGTTATTGTAGAGATGTGACATTGCTAGGTAAAGAAAATCTTTGTTATGTTCTTTTAATTTTTTTTGATCAGTTGTTATGTTCTTTTAATTAATGAAATACTTGTAACACTAATATAAAATGTTGTGAATTTAACCCATTTAGTTGTTATTGCAACAAACCCCCCTTTGGCGCACCAACCTCCTCCTCTTAAACGTAGGAGGAGGCATTTCTTGAGATCACAAGAAGAAGAGGAGGGAAATGATGAAGATATTGATGCTCTGCTTAGCCATTACCTTCAAAAATCAAAGAAAAAAACAAAAAAGAAATGATTATAATAAATCTTTTTTGATAATGAAAGAACATTGTCTTAATGAATGTAATTTTTGTTAATATGATTTAGAACAATAGAGAGGGGGGGGGGGGGGTTAATCAATTGTTCTTAGGTCCAGATGTACCAATTGAACATTCAAATACTTCAACAAACTCATATCTAATCACCAACTCAACTCGGTCTCTAAAGAATATATATTAGAAAATATATAACATGCAATCCACTGTCCAATAGTATTTAACTTGCAGAATATCAAAACATTCATAACAAAACATTAAAACAAGTATGACACTAGGATTCATAGTGGAAACCCAATTTAGGAAAAACCACTTTGTAACATGTTACTGATATTTTCACTCTTCTGAAGCGAACTCTGTGAAAAGCCAACCTTGTTAAAGGTTTACAAACACACTATTAGGTGTGACCTTGTTAAAGGATTTCAATCACCCTGTTAGGAGTGGCCTGGTTAGAGGACTTGAGTACATTCCATTAGAATGCCACCTTGATCAAAGGATTTATCAATGACTATTAGGTCAACCTTGATTAAAGGATTTTGACTATTACAATGGTTAGAAAGTAGCAGTAGTTTCTGATCTACAAAACATACAACTCACTTTGCAGATATCAGATCCAATTCACACATATATGTTGATTTACTGACTGAGTACCATTTCCATCTCCATATCTGATCTTCTCATAATTCTCTTCAAGCAATCAAAACTCTAATCTTCACCTTCAACCTTCTGCTTAGAATTATCATTCAATAACATCAACATCACTAGCATACTATGTAACCACACCATTAGGTTTCCTTTATACCTCTCTAGATAGGTAGCTATGTCTTTAATCTCCTCCATAGATCTTAGTTTAGGTCAGATCCAATGGATCCTTCCAACATTTAAGTCCTTCATACATCCTTCTAGAAACATCTTCAATCTCCTCATTGAATCCATAATAAAATGATTTACCATGCATTAAATTCTCCATATAATCAATTAATAAAGTCAATACGATTTACATAACCCAAGAATTCAACTGTGTGGGCTAGAAATCTGAATTCTTCCTCCAAATGTAAATTGCTGATGCTCAGTCAATACTATGTTCATCTCCTCAGTCGTCACTATGTATCTCGGTCATCTCTTCAAACTATCTTCCTCGGCTAACACTGGCTTGCTCAGTAATTTCCTGTTGCTCGACATAAACTGATGTTCGGTCAACTCTAGATTTAATAGGCATATACTGGTGCTCGGTTAAACTAGATTTATTCACTTTTTCTCGGTTAAGCCTACTTCTTCAGTCTTTATTCTTACTTAGATAAATAATACATTATCTCATCATAGTGCCAAATAATCAAGTACTCATTGAAGTATCAAATAAATCAACCTTTCCTTAGGTGCTATTGTTATCTTCCTTGTCCTAATCCTTTTTATCAATCAATAGATATAGTACTTTCTTATATAGCAACTGTCTTACCATTTAAGGTTTGACATCAATTAAAATACAACAATTGTTTCAATTGTAGTTTCCAACAATCTCCCTCTTACACATTGATGGCAATACCACATGAATAAAACATGATTTACCAACCAATCCAAACTTTTTCATTTCATCAAAATTATTTATAATATCCTTAGCTTTATTTTGATTCTCAATAACTTAGCCTTACTTGACCGTTTACACAGTAACTCCCTCTGAATATTTTCTTTATCTCTCCCTCTTTGGTTGTATCCTATTGATGTGTATTCATCTCTGAAATCTCTCCCTCTTTGACAAAAATGCCAAAGCAACAACTAGAACTTACATCATTCATATGTAAATGTCATCTTGTTAGTTTAGTAACATTATTTCTCCCTCTGTCATCTTGCTTATGACTGATTATCAGCTTTGCTGTTATTTTCACAACTCTAGCCAACTTCTAAAATGTGACCTTTCCTGTATCAATTTATCAGATATTGTGTACAACACATTTGATGCAGTGCTCCTAGCTTGACTAGGCAGCCTCAGTTAAGGGAAGCACCCCTAATTTACCTCTTAGATATTCATGAGAATCCTTAGGTAAATCTTTTGTAACACCCCACCAGGGAACCCAAGAGAGATTAACCTAAAACATGCTACTAAGTTTGGTGAATAATTTTTTTTCTTAAAGTTAACATACAAGATAAATATCAGTGCAGAAGCAATTACCATTTACTCACATTAATACAACATCCAACACAGATTAAAAAAATTGAGGGTCCCATGATGTAGAATTACTTAAGAACATAACATAACTAAAAAAAACATCAACAAAAGGTTTCATAACATAAATATTACAATCCTCATGGACATCCATGAAATAAAAATAAACTCACATCCACTGCACATGTCGCAGGGTACGTCGTAATCACTCTAACAATAATAATACAATGTCCAAATTAGGTATCACTTGCAATACTCTAATTCCAGATTACAAATAATGAAGATATGAAAAGAACCACCAATGAAGAAACATAAGGAATCCAACTGCAGAATCACCATCAAGCATCGACACTAGGACGTCAAATCTCAAATGGTAAAGAATCACTACCATTTGTCCATGTAGAACCACAAAGGTCTACCCCACCATGCTGAAGAGATAACAACAAACCCCAATCGGATAACCAATGCAAAAGCAAGGTAAAACCACTAAGAAAGAGGATTCCTCAAAGCTCTCTAACTCAAGGTGTACAAAAGATAATGATAGGTAAGACTCACTAATCCAGAGGCATAAAATACATGAAGAATAATTGTGGAGGAGACTTAGGCTACATACTATGAGAGTGTCATCACATGGAAAACTACTTGAGTTACCCTAGATTGGTCTTTCTAGACCCCAGACTCTCAAGTGTCTATCAGGTTGGGTTACCCTGGACTAGCCACTCTGGACCCCGGACCGTGAACATGATCCATGCAGAGCTAGAATATCAATCTTGTATTTAATGTTGTTCCCCTAGTTTTATTATTAGGTTATCACTTATTAATCAACTTGCGATAGGCTACCCTGGTACTGGCCCCTTTTGAGCCTCAGACCCCTATTGTAAGACACTCCCCTAAGATGCACCTATTTAACCTCTCCTAGGCTCATAAATCTTACATAGATCAAATAGGTAAACAACCAGGTAATCCAAGATCCAGTTTCACACACCAGAAACCGATATGATTACAAAGATACCATAAACAGAATGCAAGGCAACATGAGCCCATATGGTCAAGTCAGGTGATGATCTGAAAACACACACACAACAAAACATAGAAGAAAACATATCCAACTGACTCATATCCCGATCTCTATTTTCCCCCTAAGTCTTCTAGTACCCGATATCACATAATGCAAAAGAAGACACTGCAGGAACGAAGAATACAATACTCACGCCATAAAGAACTGAAACTAAACCATAATCATTTACATTCCATATTCATCATAATTGAATCCAAAAGTAGAAACACATTAACCGCTAAGAGAAACTTATCATAAACATTAAGATAATACAATAATTAAAAGAATATTCCCTATATTCATTCTAAGAATTCAATGGAGTAAAAAGCCCAATTTCAGTAAAAACATAACACTTAAAAACAAATACATGTTGTCAATAAGATCTAATTTGAACCTATTTCATTAGGTTAAGATTTGTACCTAAGTTAAGATACATACAATTTACATTTATAATTGAGAAATAAACTGAGACTAACCAAATTCCATTTAATCCAAAGAAAGTAAACTATAATATTTTAATGTACTATTAAAAATAAGTTTAATACATAACAACATAATATCCACTAATTCTCAAAACAAATATACAAAGTATTTATTTAAATATTAAAATTTAAATAATCATTCATCAATAAAATGAAATAGAATCAAATTAATAAATTAAATTAAGTTAAACTAATTAAATTAGATTAATTAATATAAAAATAAACTAAATTAATTAACCTTTTAAATAAACATTAATTAATAAATATCATTTAAAATAAATAAAATAAAATTATATATAATACAACTTAGAAATTAAAATAAAATTAAAATTATTAAAAAAGTAACTTTATTTAAGTGGGGGGGGGGGGGCGGTGGGGGGGCACGACTCCCACCCACTGACTGCAGTAGTACCTTAGGTACTACCGATGTAGTCCCATAGGGACTGCACACGACAGTGCCCAGACTGTCGTGCCAGTCCTCTTTTGGGGCTGCGCACGACCTTGAGTGCTGTGCAGGGGTTGGGGTAGGGAGTTAGGTGGCCTTCAACCCCCTTTAAATATTTTTTATTTTTTATTTAAAAAAAAAAAATGCATTCTCTTATAAATTGCATTTAATATATTTTTTTTAAACCATGCATTTTATTAAACAAGCATATTTTTTTTTTAAATTAAAGAATTCGAGAAAACAAGAAATAAATAAATATATATATATTTTTTTAACAATCCTACACAGAAATTCTGATTCTAATTTCTGGGAATATATTCTTTCTCCAGAATCAAAATCTTTTGACTTTATTTTTTTCCTATCTTTTCTAAGCTTTTTGTTTGATTGTATATTAATTTTGACTGCATATATTTTACACAGAATAAATTTATTTTACCAGAATTGGGTTTTTGTAACAAATTGATTTCTTCCTAATGGGAAATTTATTTTTCTCTTAGCACTATAGTTCAACTATAATATAGAATTGATTTATCATTTTCTAGGAAAACTATGAAGAATCTTTCTACGAAATTTTCCCAGCATAATGTTACTATGCCAAAATTTAATAAAAACATAAAAACAATTTTACTAGGGTCTTCTAAATACCCAAATTGACAGAAAGCACATATCTAATTATTGAGACACATTTAAAATTTTCTCAAACAAAGACAACCAGATAAATGCCAAACTAATCTAACATGCATGATTTCAAAGCCTACCTTCGATCCAAGTCAAAAAATGAGAAAGAGAACCTTTGAAGATCTGAAGCCCAAAATTACTTTGAAGATTGATTCAACCTGTAGATCTGAAACCACGAAGAATGCAATGCCCAGAATTCCAAATGCACAATGAAGCCAAAATAATAAGCAACCATAACAAGAAAAATTTTCCAAAATCCAAAACACAAGCTCTCCAAAATTCTCCTCCAAAACCTATCTAATCCCCAAATGAATGCAAGTCCCCCTATTAGGCCGGAATTCAATTCCCCATTTCATGTAAACCCTAGAGATGACTTAACAGTTAACTCCCTATATGCAAATTAGATGTCTAATAACTAGAGATGATAAATTAACTATTAAAAGCCAATAAATCAATCTAATGCAACACAATGAAGAATACAAAGTAACTATAAAATGATGAAACTAAATTATTTACCTTCACCTACCATGCAGCTTGTCTCCATTGTCCTCCTAGCCTTGATTTCTTGTAGAGGTTGAGCTCTCAGATTTCCAAATGAAGCCTTCTCCCAAGATACTACCAAAGTGTGGAGATTTTATGAAATGAGTGCACAATAGCTTATGCAATCTAATTGATGGAATGCAAATGAAACGATGATAATATGGATTGATTTTTTTTAGAGTGCTTGGATGCTTGATTGCTTGAATGCTTGAATGCCTATTACAAAATACCTATTAGCTCCCAAAGGGGAAATGTGGCTCCTTTTATAGAGTTTTGGAGGATCTAGGCCTAGGTGGCACAATCCTACAGTTGAGAATGAAAGGTGGACGATCCTAAGGCTAGGATTGACTTGGTTGAAGGAGTTGAGAGAAAGGGGGATGTAGTTGGAATGTGAGAGGAATAATAGGGATGATGTTCCTCTCACATTGACATGGAGGAGAACAAGGTGGAAGGAAAAGACACATGTCAAATGTCTCTCAAAGACTTAAGAGAGAAAGAGGGAGAGACCTTTTCTTCATGAGGACTCTTTGTACAAGTGTCCCATGAGTCACCTTTGACCCTTAGAGGTGGCTTGAGAAACCCCTTAGGAGTAGGGAATGTCTCTTGACTTGGTTGTTGAGAGGACATGTGGTCATGAGACCAAGTCCTATGAGGCCACATAGCCCTTAAGAATAGGACATGTGTGGGTGAGGATAATTACTAACAAATAATTAATAATAATTATTTATTTTAGCTAAGATGATGTGTCAAGTGAATGGATAGATGAGGTAGACTAGGAGTCTTAGTCATATTTAGGTGATTGTATATTTATTTAAATCACTTTAATAAGACTAATTAAAAGACTTAGGATAGAGGAATAGACTATAGTGAATTCACTAAATAAATTAAATAATTTATTTAATAAATAGAGGAATAATTATTAATTAAATAATAAATATTTAATTAATTTATCAAGTCAACAGTAATTAAATAATAAATATTTAATTAATTAATGAATCCATTTTTAGGTGTATACATTTTGCCCCTCTTTGAAATAATGTGTTGGTCACATTGTTTCAAAAAAAATTCAAGCATTTTTGCCCCAGCCCCAGACAATGTCTTAGATGACCTATGCATGCCCCCTTGAGAGATTGATTGACAAAAAAGATTTTTTTATTTATATATTTTTTATTTGTATTTTATTTTTATGATTTTTTTTCTTCGAGTTGGATAATCAATCTCACGAAAGAATGGTAGAAAAGAGTAATGAAAATGAGGCGGAATGGGAGAAAAATGGGTAGTAGGGTCCACAAACCAAGCACATAGGGTCCACAGGCTATAAATAGGGCTAAAGGGTCCACAATAAGCTCATTGTGCACACTTGTCATTTGGAGATTAGAGCACGAGAGAGAGAAGAGTAGAGCTGCCAGGATGCCATTCCCGCTATCAGATCACCGCTTCGAGAGGGTCAGATGCCTCCAGCGACCACCTGATTTGGCTAAACCAGTAGGTGACTTGATCCTGCTTTGTGATTTCATGATTTGATGTATGTTAGAGTAGAATTTTAGCATGTTTAGGGTGAATTAAATGATAGATTAGGGTAGAAATTTTTTTTGTTTTCAGGCGAAGAATGAATGTGCAGTTTTGGCGCATCAATGCGTAGAAACAATCAACGTTTGTGTAGAAAATCAAAAACTTCTGCGCATTCATGTAGGGGAGCTGCGCATTCATACTAGTTGAAAATTAGTGCTACGTAAGTATGCAATAAAATCGTGCATTTATTAAAATCTGCACATTCATACAGATTTGTTGCACAAATGTGGAGGAAAACTATGCATTGGTGAAAACCTACACAAATGTGAAAGAAAGTTGCGCATGCATGTTTCAATGTTGTGCATGTGTTTTAGGTGGTAGAATATGGTCAAAGTTGATAGTCAATTAGGTCAAACTTGATGTTGATAAGCTGATTGGATATGTCAGCAGTTGATGTTGATCGATTTGATTAAGATAGGCAACATTGTAGCATGGTTGCTAGTTAACCATTCTTGTGTGTAGATAATTGATAGAATTATCTTGTTGAAACATGTGATAAAACATGTTTGAAATTGATATGATATGATAGATAGATTGATAGATCAGTTTATCAAAATTTGATAGGTTGATTGTTGTTGACTTGAATAGGAGGATATTATAGATACTCTGATGTCATGGGAGAGATATCATGTCACACAGAATCTGAGACCGGCATTGTCAGAGACTGACATACTACTGATCAGAGCTTTGGGTTGTACTGCGTGATCTACACACCCGAGATTTAGGTGAATCTCAGCATGATGACAACATTAGTAGAGCGATGGCACTCAGAGATGAGTACCTTCCATCTTCTGATAGGGGAGCTGACAGTCACACTAGAGGATGTATATCGCATCCTCCGGCTTCCCATCGTAGGTGAGCTAGTTTAGTATGATCGGCACAGTGGAGTCACAGAGTGCAGAGCCATCTTCGGTGATGATGATATAGAGGATGGAGAGATTAGCTGGGAGGACATGGTTGATCTATATGACCCTCTTCCAGTAGTGCTAGCAGGAGCGATTGGAGGATTTGTATGCCCTGATCGTAGGTCACATGGATTTGTAGTGGGATGGGGCCGCACATTACAACGGATGATGGAGGGGACTCAATTTTCTTGGGGGGTGTGTTGATTAGCACATCTTTATCATGATATGCATTAGGTGGTGTACCATGGGGGTGCATCTTTATTGGCAGGGGTGACATTGCTCCATGTTTGGGCCTGGGAGCACATTGCAGTGATGCGACTAGTGGCCATTAGATTTTGGGGTGCAGGGCAGCCCTACATTCATTTATATTCCTCAGTTTTGTCTCAGGAAAAATTGGGCAATTTAGAGTTCTGGCGGTATACATTTGATACGTTAGATACAATGACATGGAGACCATACTTAGGGTGTGAGCCATGGGATGATGAGCAGCAGCTAGGGTTTTGTTTTGTCACGGTGGTTGATAGGGCAGATGCCCTTTATTTTGGAGAGACAGTTGGTCAGCCGTGTTTTGCACCAGTTTGGCAGAGTTCAAGGCATGCCACAGTGAGTGACAGAGCATGCTCGTACACATCAGGAGAGATGAGACTGGGGACCCATGGCATCATTCGATATGGCCCAATAGGAGTTTTTGGACATGCCATTTCAGGCATGGACCATGAGATAGACAATGGTAGACTCTAGGATGACTGCAGATCTTGAGCAGTTCTTGAGAGATGTTCCTATACCATAGATTACAAATCCAACAGCTAGGCCTCCAAAGAGAGATCCTACAGAGAGACGACAGGGGAGATTCTAAGGGAGAGATAGATGTGGGTGAGGGAGATGAGGTGGTGGTGACGATGGAGGAGATGGAGGAGGAGATGCTGGAGATGGAGGGAGAGGGGATAGGGTAGGACCGCAGATGAGAGAAGGTGGAGTGAGACAGAGGGGATTGATGCCGCCCCTAGCTAGATAGGGATGGAGACAACCTCTGGCACAACCAGCACAACCACTAGTAGGAGTGCCATTATAGGTAGCAATCACTCAGGTACAGATACCAGTTGCCCCAGTACAGGGACCAACCGCACAGGATGAGGCAGACATCTTATTGGTACAGGGCAGTGTTGTACAGGGTGGCCAAGTTCATGATGACGTACAAGATAAGCTAGATGCTGAGATGGTGGATGTATAGGCACCAGATGAGTAGGAAGACATGGATATCGGGGGACAAGATCCCTATTTTTAGAGAGATGCTACTGAGGAGGAGCTAGATATCGATACACTGCTAGTCCGACTAGCAGTTACATAGGTACAGGCAGACCAGGTTCTAGGTCTAGAGAGATAGATTGAGAGGATCAATAGACAGATGAGAGTATTGAGACAGGAGCGAGATGGAGTGCTTGAGAGACTAGGAGAGGTGGAGATGTTATTGGATGAGTTGTAGTAGACAGAGGAGTTGGGTCCTCATGGAGATAGCATCAGAGCCATGATACATGCTGAGAAGGAGATATCCTACTGGCAAGAGGCATACAGACAAGCAGTTTCGAGGGATTAGTGGATCGGGAGTTATAGGGAGAGCTCAGTGGTGATTAGGATGGTAGTGCATGATAGAGGAGCACTAGCTAGTGGAGAGGGTGTATCATCATGCCCTCCTAGAGCATCGATAGGTTCAAGAGATCAGGGTGGATCCTCAGCATTAGGGAGTTCAGCAGCACAGGGCCACATTGCATCCCGTAGACAGCGGCAGACAGAGTTTGGAGGTAGTGGTTCATAGATGTTGAGAGAGCATTGTATACACTATTGTACCATTATGATTCATTGTATCATTATATTTTTACTTGATGGACACTGACTATGGACACATTGTTATTGATTTATATCATTGGACATTTGGATAGTTTTGTTGTTTTATGGACTTTATATGATGGATGCTATATGATTGACTCTATATATACAATGATGCAGTTCTATCATGATTTTATTTGATGATTTATATATATATGTGCGTATTGACATATGCAGGATATGATGATTTACTTTAATATGCATAGAATGTATGTCTTAGAATGCAAAATGATTTATATCCGATTTGATATTTAATAATCAATATGATGGTGATATAAATGCATTTTTTTAAATGAGTTTACCAATGCTATGTGATTATCAATGCAATGTTGTGATGAACAATGTGGATAGTGAATAATAAACATATGATGTAAAATGAATGATATAACTGATGATTGGAAACACAGATAATGGATAATAAATAAATGATGTAAAATGCATATAATGTATAATAAATGAATGATATATAACGTGTATAATGAATAATAAATGACAGTGTAATGCAAATGATATCGAATGTAATAAATGATAATGTACCTAAGATGATTGAATGTAATAACTGATAACATGATAAAAGAAAATGAGATGAAATGATAGCTATAATAAATGATCAAATTATATACAAATGAACACTCCTAATGAAGATAACATATGTCTCAAAATGATTAAGTGCAAAATGTTAAATGCAAAAAGTTGTAATATTTTTGGTTGTCCAAATGTCCTCAACTTAAATAACAATGTATCTGACACAAGAAGAATAGACTAAGAGAACAAATAACCTAATAAGAAAGGTAACCTATAAATCTCTATAAAAGGAGCACTGATATGTAAGTCATGAACCGTTTAAATGAAATGCAATATGAAATGAATGTATCTCCACAACTTTAGATAACATCTTAGAACTTCATAATAACTGGAATTTGATTTTCATCATTGAGCTTGTTATGTTGCAAGAAAATGCAAGCATCATGGTATAATTAAACTAGGATGACTTGAGCACTTCTTGCATGGAGTTTAATATTGCAAACTTGACAAGCATCTAGGTATAATTGAACCGAGATGACTTGAGTCTCATTTGCATAATAGACAAGGAATATTTCCTCCTCCATCGGGGAACAAATATTTGGAGTCAAGGTATGTGTTGGCGTATCACCATAAATAGCATACGTAGAACAACATGATTTGGATGTTGTCAATACTACTAAATGAATGAAGGCACTTATGCGCAGACACCCCAATTATTTGTTCCTTCAATTTCATGGGGAAATATCCCACAAATAGCAACCAAAGAAAATACCATGCCCCATCATGGCTATCCTAATCAATGACATTTTATAGTTTCAAACTCATGTCAAAGATATCATGGAATAGCATAGGAAGCATGATAACAATGAAATCCAGATATGAATGCATAATTTACAACAAATCATTCTAACATGCCTGTCATGAATATACATTTCTTTTGCCAAAAAGATTGTGTAAGATATAGTGATCAGTTCAAGTGATGATGTATAGTCAAGATTCAATAGATAAATAGTCATGTTTGGAAGGATAGATTATAGATTCTGATTCATCATAAAGATATCATTGTGAAAGAACATTTGATTGTGTTTTGCTTTGTCTAGTGAAAATCACTCCATTGTGTCCTCTAAGAGTCATGACTATCATAGATCCACTTCCTGAACTAGGTCGAGGACATGCCGCCAGCTAGGTGATGGACTGACTTATTATGGATGAAGAAAGACGCAACAAGACTAGGATGAAGACCATGACAAATGATCAAGCTATGATGGAATTTTATTATGAGTAGATACAATGGAGGATATGGGGACTGACTAGCCATTTTATTGTGGATATATATAATGAATGGACACACTAGAAGAATCCTAATAGATAAAGGAGCTAACTTGATACACATGGCACCTATTTCCAGGTTTTCACCACATGCGTTTATTGCAGTTTTCTTTTGATTTTTTTATTTATTTAAAAATTTACAAAATATATACATAGCCCTTGCATCAAGATTTCAAGGATAGAACTTCTTGAGATGGATGCTATTAAGAGGTTCATCCAAGGGATCTCCCTCAGGTGTTGACAAATGATAAGCCCCAGAACCATAAACTATTGTAATCACAAAAGGACCTAACCAATTGGGTTTGAACTTGCCCTTCTTTTCATAGTGCTGTTGATTCTTTGGATTTTCACAGAGGACTAAGTCACCCAACTGAAAGTCTCTGATCTTTACCTTGCTATTATACCAATGAGACATATGCTACTGATAGACTTTCAAATGATCATAAGCTCTCTGATGGCATTCATCCAGCAGTTCTAGCTCAGTCAACCGTGCAACTCTATAGTCTTCATCAGGAATCAAATCTTTGAGAGTGACATGAAGTGAAGGCAACTCGACCTCGAGGGGTAGGACTGCTTCAGATCCATAGACAAGGGAGTATGGGGTGGCTCTAGTAGGAGTACAGATGGAGGTACGGTAAGCCCATAAGGCTGGATTTAGTTGGATATGCCAGTCACGGCCAGTGTCATTAACAGTCTTTTGTAGGATTTTAACAATAGTTTTATTTGACGTCTTAGCTTGACCATTCCCTTAGGGATAGTATATGGTAGAATAGTTATGGGTAATATGGAATTTTGTGCATAGTTCATCCATGTCCTAATTTTGAAACTATTTCCCATGATCAGTAATGAGATACATAGGTATACCATATCTACAAATGATATAATTTAAGATAAACATGGATATTTGTTTCCCTGTGGTGGTAATTAATGGAACGGCCTCAATCCATTTAGTAAAGTATTCTGTGGCAGTGAGAATCCATTTGTGGCCATTGGAAGATGGAGGGTTGATAGCACCCATGAGGTCGAGCCCCCACCGACTGAATGGCAAGGTAGTTGTAAAAGGATGTAACTCTTGTGCTAGAGCATGAATAAGGTTTCCATGTATCTGACATTTCTTACATGCTCTAGCAAAATGAAAGGAATCTGTTTCCATGGTAGGCCAATAATAACCCATACACATGAGTTTCTTAGCCAAAGAGGGACCACTTGAATGTGTCCCACAAATACCCTCACATACATCTCACAAGGTAGTTTGACCTTCATCATGCTCAAGACATCGAAGGAGAGTACTGTCAAGACCTCGCCGATAAAGGGTATCAGATATTAGGACATAGCGGGAGGCTTGGCAGAGAAAAGTTCATTTTTGATTATGAGATAAGTCAGGGGGTATGATGTCATTTTTCAAATAGGAATAAATTTTTCCATAGATGGGGGAATCGTGTCCAATTAGATGACATATAATACTCATATTAGGATTATCATATGCAGGACAAGTCAGGGATTCCACCAAGAACTCAAAACGGACCTTGGTATCTTCTGTATCAAACAAAGAAGCAATCATTGCCATGGCATTGGTAGCCTTGTTATCATGCTGAGGAATCTACTCAAAAGTGATGACTAAGAAATATTGTTTGAAGTCATCAACCATATGTTTATATGGTAATAACTTATCATCTTTAGTCTGATAATCATCATTAACCTGATTTACAATCAACTGAGAATCCCCATAGACATTTATTTCAGTTAATTTCCATTGTAAAGCCATCTTTAACCCAATCAACAAGGGTTCATATTCTACTACATTATTGGTGCAAGGAAAAAGTAACTTGTAAGATTTCAGAATGGTGTATCCTTGTGGTGTGACAAAAAGAATACCAGCTCCTGAACCCTGTTGAGTATATGATCCATCAAAATATAGTTGCCAGGTTTGTGTAGATAAAGCCAAAATGTGTGCATTAGGAAACTCTGTATGGATAGGTTGATCATCCATTAATGGAGAATCTACTAGCTGATCTACTATCACTTGACCTTTAATAGCCTTCCTATCTACATATTCAATATCAAATTCACTAAGTAGCATGACCCACTTAGCCAATCTGCCTATCAGTGCTGTTTTGCTTAATAGATACTTTAAATGATCAATCTTTGTGATGAGCTAGATTGAGTGTGACAACATGTAATGTCACCATTTTTGTGATGCAAAAAAAAGGGCCAAACATGCTCTTTCTATAGGAGAATAATTTAGCTCATATCCCACTAGGGTGCAACTGATCTAATAGATGGCTTTTTCTTTTCCTTCATGATCTTGCTGAGCTAATAGAGCACCTAGTGACACTTCCGTAGCTGAAATGTAGAGCAAGAGTGGCTTGCCTAGAATTGGGACATTAGAGTTGGAGGATTCACCAGATATTGTTTGATTTTATTGAAAGTTTCTTCACACTAATCATCCCATTGGAATAAGATATTTTTATGCAACAAATGTTGAAAGGGATGACTTCGATCTGCTAGTTGAGAAATAAATCTTTGGATAGATTGGAGACGTCCCTATAATGATCTTAATTGACTGATGTTAGTGGGGGAAGCCATCTCCAATATTGCTTTAACTTTTTCTGGATCCACTTCGATTCCTTTGGCTGAGACAATGTACCCCAACAATTTACCAGATGTAACTCCGAATGCACATTTCTTCGGATTGAGTCAAATTTGATACTTTTCCATCCGGGTGAATATTCTATCCAACACTCTCAAATGACTAGCTTTGTCTTTGGATTTTGCTAAAATGTCATCAACATAATCTTCCATAATGGTATGCATCATATCATGAAAGATTGTGGTCATTGCTCTTTGGTAGGTTGCTCCAGCATTTTTGAGGCCAAAAGGCATCACATTCCAACAGTATGTACCCCATGGACAAGTAAAAGTAGTCTTTTCTTGGTTTGCAATCTTGATTTGGTTATAACCAAAAAATCCATCCATTATTGATAACATCTCATGCCTAGCTGTCAGGTCAACAATAATGTCAATATTTGGTAGAGGAAACTCATCTTTCGGACAAGCCTTATTAAGATCGTGAAAATCAATACAAATCCTGATAGATTTGTCTAGTTTTGAGACAGGGACAATATTTGAAATCCACTCAGCATAATCAATAGCCTGAATGAATCCAACATCTAGGAGCTTCTTCAATTCCACTTTAACCATTAATGCAATATGGGAATGCATCTTGCAGAGCTTTTGTTTAATTGGTTTTACACCTGGTCGGATAGATAAATGATGCATTATGAGATTTGGATCCAGACCAGGCATATCATCATAGGACCAAGCAAAGTTGACTTGTCTTTCTCTAAATTTTTTTGCAAAAGCTTCTTTCTCTGATTCCATCAAGGATGCTGCTACTTTGAGGATGCACAAAGACTCTTTTGTGCTAATGTTAAGAGGCACTATTGGTTCTATAAGAATAGCAGATTGTTCTTGATACAAATAGTTGGGAAGAGTGTCAATCCTTCCACCGTCAGGTGCCTCAAAGAGGTTTTCACCATCAGATGCGTCATTTCTTTTTACTATTTTTGGATCTAATACTGCCATTGAGTGGTTTTCACCATTAGATCTATTGATTATTTTTATATTTTTATGACTGAAAGGTTGGCACTCTCACCAAAGTAGGCCATGTCATTGAGTTCTATCAAAAATCTTGACTTGTGATCTCATGGTGGTAAATGATCTCTAATTCCAAGATAGTCAATGATTGCATCATCATTATGGAATACATCAAGTTTTGGATGATTGGGAGAATCCCAATCAATAAGTTTGGGATGTACAAGGGGCATCAGATCATTCGGGTCAATTTCAAAGGCAGAGATGGTATTGATGGAAAATTTGTCAAGGTTTATGATGGTATCAGTGAGGTCTATTTCCATACTCTCATCCAATTCATCTATCACAAAATAATGCTCACTTCCCTCACGATTGACAAGAGTAGTATTACGTGGGACCAATCCTAGTGAGTCACTCCTTGAACTCTCTCCCTCATGGTAATCATTACTATAGTGATGGACAACATCAACTACTATTTCTATAGTACAATCAGATAATGAATCCCATTCATAATCATTTGAGTCAGAATCATCATTATCCCCAAGTTTATCAATGATTCTCTGTGCTATCCTTTGTTTCTCTGGATCTACATACATACCATTCTTTTTGAATTGCAAAGTAGGGGCTTTAGATATTTCATGGAAAGGTGTGATCTTTGCTTTTCCTTTTGGTTCTTTTGGTCCTTCTCCTTTATATCCTAATCCTGTAGTGTCTTTGATAGTTTGGATTTTGCAAGATTGGTTTGATAACACCTTCTCTTTGTAACCCTATAGGTCCAGCACCTTGGTATCCCATCTTTTGTAATAAAGTATACCCTTTACCATAGACATCAGGTGATATATATTCATGCTTGATATCCTCTTCATTCTTCTGTGATTTAAGCAAATGAGTAGCATTACGCTCAGCTGCCTCTTTGGATTTTGCCCCCACTTATAAATGTGTCATAAACAAGTGTGGAAAAGGGTTCTGATTATTGTTTAGTGATCAAAGATCAACCATATGATCTAGGAGATAAAGGTAACTCTATAATATAAAGAGCTTGACCTAAAGTGTATTCCCCCATACTTCTTTCTTTTATATCTATCTTGATCCCATTTGATTTTGATGTGGATGCTATATTACTAGGATCAATGGGTGTAGTTGTAGAAGATCCAGTACGATTATAAGGTATCAAAGAATCAGATGTCTTCACAGAACTGCAATACTGGAATGGATTAGTGTCTCCCTTAATAGTGACTTCCTGACCATTATGAGGGAATTTCAAGCATTGATGATAGGTTGATGGTATAGCTTGCATGGAATGAATCCATGGTCGTCCCAAGAGAATGTTATAAGCAAGATCCATGTCTAGGACTTGGCAAGGTACATCTTTGATTATAGGACCAACTCTAATTGGTAAAACAACAGACCCCTTGGATGATCGCTCTTCCTCATCATAAGCTTTTATCATGATTTTATTCTTGGGATCAACAACATTTTCAGAGAATCCCAATGCAAGGACTAGTTTCAATGTACAAATATTTAAGCCAGCTCCTCCATCTATTAGTACTCATTTGATTTTGTGACTTTGGACAAGGACTTCGATATGTAGGGGAGCATTATGAGGTTGGGTAATAGCTAAGTCATCATTTTTAGTGAAGGATAGGTAATGTGGGGTTGTTAAATGGCCCACCATAGCTTGAAATTGATCATGATCTAGATTTGTGGGTACTTGGGTTTCTAAAAGATCTTTTTCAAGGATATCTTTGTGAGATGGGGATAGACGCAAAAGCTCTAAGATGGATATCTGGGCAGGCATTTTCTTGAGTTGTTCCAAAAGGTTGTATTGGTTGGAAATATTCATTGTAGACTTTGGGACATAAACAGACTTGTTGTGAGGTGCATTTGGTTTAGACAGAACACCTTGGAGAGTAACTTTGGATTGAGCATGAGTAGTAACATGGACTAGATGACTCTCTGATTTTCCTTTGATGGTAATGACATTGGCATAATACATAGAAGGATGACATTCAAAAATGTTAACAACATATCAATAAGGAGTGGAATTATAATTGGCTTGATTATCACTCTTAGTATTGGAAGAACCTCCTTTTTCATGCTTAGGAAGTGGATCTTTGAAAGCCATATGTGATTCATTTGAGGTATGTCCGTCAACACTAATTTCACCACTTTCAATTAGATCTTGAATTACATTTTTGAGCCTTTTGCAATCATTGGTTTTATGTCCTTTGCCTCTATGAAATTCACAATAATCATGCTCATCCCACCAAGAAGGCTTCACTCGAGGTTCAAAATCTTTCATGTCAAGAAGCGTAATGAGCTTCTTTGTGATTAAATTCCATAAGGCTGATTCGAGAGATTCCCCTAAAGGAGTAAAGTTTCTTCGAGGTGACATGAAAGGAAATCTTGGTTTAGATGAATCTTTGTTGGTATTTTGATTTGATGATTGATTGTTGTAGGTTCCTTGAGTAGCATTGGCCTGATTGGTGAGATTGAGAAGGGGTTGTGTTGTTTTGAGATTATGATTATCAACAATCCCATCATTGACAATGTCTTTGTTTTTATTCCAGAATTTCAATTTGTCATTGTTATAGTTGTTGGAATTGGAGTTTGAGGATCCAACATTGTCTTTGGAATAAAGTTTGATCTCACCTTTTCAGACCATGGCTTCTTCAATCTTGATACCATTTTCTATGAGCTTATTGAAGTTTGGTGGACATTGCAATTGTAACCTATAACTCATTTCTGGTAAGGTTATGCACAAAAATATCAATCTTTTCTTGTTCAGGAATCATTTGTGGATATTTGGAAAACAATTAATGCCATCTTTGCAAAAAAGTAAGGAAGGGTTCTCCATTCTTTTGATGTGCATTGCAAAGATCAAGCATAGTGACTTCATGTTTGATGTTATATGAATAATGAGTCACAAATTTGTCAAGAAGCTCATTGAAAGATTTGATGCCTGGGGGTAGTTTGGAGAACCATTCCATGGCTTGTCCTCCTAAACTTCATGGAAATAGTCACATAAGATAAGTGTCATTGTGAGCGACTTCAATACAAGTAGCACAAAACTCACGAATGTGGTCTTGTGGATCCGAATTCCCTTTGTATTTGTCAAATTTTGGTACCTCAAAATGAGGAGGGAATGGAATCATTGCTAAATTCTTATCAAAAGGATAAGGACATATATCATCCAAGGAATACTTTTTTGTTGATGATCCAGTTTGGATGTCACAGATTTGTTGTTGAAGCATATGGATTTGTTGTAGAACGGGATCCAAAGATAACGTGTTTCCTTGAGAGTTTTGGGAAACATTGTTGTGAGAAGCATTGTTTTGGGAAGCATGATTTTGCTAATCATTTTGAGAAATAGTGTGTTGTTCATGACTATGAGAAGCATTGGATTGCTGATTGGTTTCCTTTGCTCCATGAGTATCTTGAGAACCTTTAGGAATTTGTTGATTGTTTGTGTGAGCTGGTTCTCTAAGATAGGAAACATCAAAATCTCTTGGTAACTTAGCTCCTTGTTGAGCAAGCATGAGGAAATACATCTCTCTATCCAAGCCTAAGAGTCTTTCCATAACATGATAAAATTGAGGATCTTGTGAAGCTTCCTAATTTTGTCATCGGTGGGTTCGTCAATGGATGTAAAAAGTGAAGTTTTCTTAAGAGCTTCGGGCCAAGGATTTTCTTCGTTGCAGGTATTTCCTTCCATCTTGTCTAGGGATTCTGGATTAATGGCTTGTTTAAGTTTTTGAGATCCAGTTTGAACCATGAAATTGAGAAAATTGATTGTGGGATGAAAGATTCTTGATGAGAAGATATGGAAAGTGATTGATAGAAAAGATATTGAAACGTGTTGAAAAAGTGATAAGACAACTTGATAAACTCTAAGTCAATAGGAGGTATAGATCTCACTATGATATGACAATGGGGAGTTCAAGAGATAATAACCTAAATAAGTTTGGTGGTTTGAGGATGATATATCCTGATATGGTAAACTCACAAAGATCAAAATCCGATAGATAAGGTAATGTTTCAACACTAAATTGAGAATTTCAAAGATTGGAAGAAAATGATTTGATGAGTTCTTAATGAAGAAATGGTGAAAAATGATAAAAATGGTCAAACTAAAGATCAGAGGTTTGTGCAACTCGACTATTTTTCTAGAATCATACTAAGGATGAAAATGGGTATCTAAAAAAATGATTTGGAAAATTGCAAAGTTGGTGGAAATGCTCACTGTTGTAAATGCGCAGCAATAAATGCGCATGACAGATTAATAAATGCGCAACAAAATGAGATATATGTGCAGCAAAATTTGATAGATGTGAACTGGTAAAATCAAAAGCGTAGACAGTCTGAACAGATGTGCAACAAATTTGATCAAGTGTGCAGCAAGATGTGATATATGCGTAGTTTCTGAAGTTTTGATATGATTTGAAAATTTTTGGATTTTTTTTCTGGTTTTTTTTTGGCAAAATAAAAAATGCATAAACACACACATGCAAGATAGAAATGATTTTAATTTAACTATGCTAATATGAATGCACAAAGATGCTTACAAATCCTATGGTAGGTAAGGACAATATCTATTGAATCCCCACTAGGATAATAAAATCCAGCCACGCAAATCCACAGTGGACAGCTTAGGAATTTGGAGGCACATGCTCCTCCTTACAGTGCACTCACTTCTCAGGCACACCAAGTTTTGAATTCAATGGGTCATTACTTCCCAAAGAACTGCTATCTCTACTATGAATCGTGAGTAATGTGGGGTGTCTTCACGAGCTTGGGTGACTCCTTGAGCCAACAGATAGAAGGTTTTTGGCCACTAAACAAAAACTTTTAGTAAGGACATCCATTCATGTGGTTGTGATCAAGTCCCTATTACGGGGGCTCTCCCAATCTTTTCAAAGCAAGGCTTTCACCTCTACTAAGTAAGACTTTAACACACCATTGGGGTATTGGAGGAGATTTTGGTTGCCACAATGAATTCACACCTGTCTAATGTGAGACTAATCACACTAGCATTTTTTATATACCAGTTTGGAAGGGCTTGGCTTTAGCCTGTTATCGGTTGAGTCGTTCCTTGGGGTGAGTACCTCTTTTCCCACCAAAGATCACTCTGTAAAAATTATAACAGTTTCTCTTACACCCAAGGTCCATGAATGGCGAGGGGAGAGGATACGTTGTTATAATTTTGGGATTACAGATAGCTATTAAGAAAAACATGATAGACACTTGAATCTATACTAAAGAAGACACACAAAGCAAAAGCATGTCGTATTTTAAAAACCCAAATGAGATTATAGTTTATTTTGCAAAACCACTTTAAGAATCCTGCAAACAAACTTTGTTAAAAATTTTGGCAATGGGGTCTTCAAAAACAACGTCCTACAAAATAGCCTAAAAGACTACCAGAATAAAACAACAACTTGTCAAAGTGTTAGGTAAAACCAAAAACAACTAACAAAACTAAATGCAGGTACTGTATAAAATAGATGTGTTGGAATAGTAAATAAATGCATTGTAATGATGAACTTAAGCGCAGAAAGTATGGATGCTTAGCAATTAGAAACTAATGCGCAGTGAAGTGATGTAAATGTGCAACTATTATAGATGCGCAACAGAAAGAAATGGATGCGCAAAAAAGTTGAACAAATGCGCAGCAATATAACAGAAAGTGAAAATGCAGAATGGAAAATGTCAACTGTGGCATCAGAAAATGAATGCGCAACAAAAAAGAACAGATGCACAGGAATCATGGATGAATGCACATAAATAACCTGTAGAAAAACCTGCACACGGAAGACTAAAAATTGAAAGTGAAAAACCTGGTTGGGCCCTCCTTCTAGTGCCAAAAATGTATGCAAATTAGATGTCTAATAACTAGAGATGATAAATTAACTATTAAAAGCCAATAAATCAATCTAATGCAACACAATGAAGAATACAAAGTAACTATAAAATGATGAAACTAAATTATTTACCTTCACCTACCATGCAGCTTGTCTCCATTTTCCTCCTAGCCTTGATTTCTTGTAGAGGTTGAGCTCTCAGATTTCCAAATGAAGCCTTCTCCCAAGATGCTACCAAAGTGTGGAGATTTTATGAAATGAGTGCACAATAGCTTATGCAATCTAATGGATGGAATGCAAATGAAATGATGATAATATGGATTGATTGTTCTTAGAGTGCTTGGATGCTTGAATGCTTGAATGCCTATTAAAAAATACCTATTAGCTCCCAAAGGGGAAATGTGGCTCCTTTTATAGAGTTTTGGAGGATCTAGGCCTAGGTGGCACAATCCTACAGTTGAGAATGAAAGGTGAAAGATCCTAAGGCTAGGATTGACTTGGTTGAAGGAGTTGAGAGAAAGGGGGATGTAGTTGGAATGTGAGAGGAAGAATAGGGATGATGTTCCTCTCACATTGACATGGAGGAGAACAAGGTGGAAGGAAAAGACACATGTCAAATGTCTCTCAAAGACTTAAGAGAGAAAGAGGGAGAGACCTTTTCCTCATGAGGACTCTTTGTACAAGTGTCCCATGAGTCACCTTTGACCCTTAGAGGTGGCTTGAGAAGCCCCTTAGGAATAGGGAATGTCTCTTGACTTGGTTGTTGAGAGGACATGTGGTCATGAGACCAAGTCCTATGAGGCCACATAGCCCTTAAGAATAGGACATGTGTGGGTGAGGATAATTACTAATAAATAATTAATAATAATTATTTATTTTAGCCAAGATGATGTGTCAAGTGAATGGATAGATGAGGTAGACTAGGAGTCTTAGTCATATTTAGGTGATTGTATATTTATTTAAATCACTTTAATAAGACTAATTAAAAGACTTAGGATAGAGGAATAGACTATAGTGAATTCACTAAATAAATTAAATAATTTATTTAATAAATAGAGGAATAATTATTAATTAAATAATAAATATTTAATTAATTTATCGAGTCAATAGTAATTAAATAATAAATATTTAATTAATTAATGAAGCCATTTTTAGGTGTATACACTCCCAATAAAACTCCAATTACAATTTGAAAGTAAATCTTAATAAATTAAAATAAATTTATTTTGCACAACTCAACTTTGACTTTTGAAAATAAGTTGTTATTTTTTAGAACAATTCACTTTTCAATAATGCACATGTTAATAATAAAAACTCATATTAAATAAATTAAATATTTAAAACATCCTAAGTCCATTCAATTAAATATTTAATTATTTAATAAAGTACACAAGCATAATTAAATCTAATTATAAACTAAATAATCAATTAAATCTAAATAATCAATTATTTGACTTTTAATTAAATTTACTCAAATAAACTTTGGAACATGATTAACATTAAATTTTCACTATAATCATTAATCAATAAATCACATAAAAATCACCCACATAAGAAATAAATCAACTGAAATCAACAACATAAAACCAAGCAAACTCAAGAGAAGGGATCTACGAATTCATGTCTACTAGACGAATTTGGGTAAGGTAGTCAAACTGATACTTGTCCAATCCTACGACAATTATGCATAGGTTAGGGTTTTTGGTATTATCTCCCCTCTTTACCATTGAGATGGATATTTCTAGGAACGCTCACTCCTGCCAATTCAGGGAAGACGATGCCCTATACCTGCAAACCTATCATCACAAGATAAATCATGTACATCCAATATATATATATATATATATATATATATATATATATATATATATATATATATATATATATATATATATATATATATATATATATATATATATATATATATATATATATAACCATGCATTTTATTAAACAAGCATATATTTTTTTTATAAAATTAAAGAATTTGAGAAAATAAGAAATAAATAAATATATATATATATATTTAACAATCCTACACAGAAATTCTGATTCTAATTTCTGGGAATATATTCTTTCTTTAGAATCAAAATTTTTTGACTTTATTTTTTTCCTGTCTTTTCTAAGCTTTTTGTTTGACTGTATATTAATTTTGACTGCATATATTTTACACAGAATAAATTTATTTTACCAGAATTGGGTTTTTGTAACAAATTAATTTCTTCCTAATGGGAAATTTATTTTTCTCTTATCACTATAGTTCAACTATAATATAGAATTGATTTATCATTTTTTAGGAAAACTATGAAGAATCTTTTTACGAAATTTTGCCAGCATAATGTTACTATGCTAAAATTTAATAAAAACATAAAAACAATTTTACTAGGGTCTTCTAAATACCCAAATTCACAAAAAGCACATATCTAATTACTGAGACATTTAAAATTTTCTCAAACAAAGATAGCCAGATAAATGCCAAACTAATCCAACATGCAGGATTTCAAAGCCTACCTCCGATCCAAGCCAAAAACTAAGAAAAAGAACCTTTGAAGATCTGAAGCCCAGAATTACTTTGAAGATTGATTCAACCTGTAGATCTGAAACCACGAAGAATGCAACGCCCAGAATTTCAAATGCACAATGAAGCCAAAACAATAAGCAACCACAACAAGCAAAATTTCCCAAAATCCAAAGCACACAAGCTCTCCAAAATTCTCCTCCAAAACTTGTGTAATCCCCAAATGAATGCAAGTCCCCCTATTAGGCCAGAATTCAATTCCCCATTTCATGCAAACCCTAGAGATGATTCAACAGTTAACTCCCAATAAAACTCTAATTACAATTTGAAAGTAAATCCTAATAAATTAAAATAAATTTATTTTGCACAACTCAACTTTGACTTTTGAAAACAAGTTGTTATTTTTTAGAACAATTCACTTTTCAATAATGCACATGTTAATAATAAAAACTCATATTAAATAGATTAAATATTTAAAACATCCTAAGTCCATGCAATTAAATATTTAATTATTTAATAAAGTACACAAGCATAATTAAATCTAATGATAAACTAAATAATCAATTAAATCTAAATAATCAATTATTTAACTTTTAATTAAATTTACTCAAATAAACTTTGGAACATGATTAACACTAAATTTTCACTATAATCATTAATCAATAAATCACATAAAAATCACCCACATAAGGAATAAATCAACTAAAATCAATGACATAAAATGAAGCAAACTCAAGAGAAGGGATCCATGAATTTATGTCTACTAGACGAATTCGGGTAAGGTAGTCAAACTGATAGTTGTCCAATCCTAGGACAATTAGGCATAGGTTAGGGTTTTTGGTTTGTGTATTATCTCCCCTCTTTACCATTGAGATGGATATTTATGGGAACGCTCACTCCTACCAATTCAGGGAAGACGATGCCCTATACTTGCAAACCTATCATCACAAGAGAAATCATGTACATCCAATATATATATATATATATATATATATATATATATATATATATATATATATATATATATATATATATATATATATATATATATATATATATATATAACAAACAATGGCGGGGATTAGCTAATCATGTGGATCTCACAAGCAAGTAACTATGACTCTGTCCCTCAACCACATTAGGCACATAAAACAAAAATATAAAACAAACACATCAACCATACACATGCAAGTATGGGGTCAGTGAAATCATAAGTATCAATGATTTCCTAACATATAATCTATCATCCTAAAATAATCATAACATTTATAAAATTTAGACTAGGGTTGGGGTACTACATCCACCCCCCTAGGATTAGGCTTACTCCTGGAAGCCTACAAATAGATAACGATATATATCCCCCAAGCACGAAGCATTTACTAAAAATAAAACACAACATCTAAGAACAAGCCATAAAGTAAGCACATGGTATACAATAATTATGAGCAATATAACTCTGGTTAAGAATAACTGGAATTCATATTAATCAATAATTTATTAACAATTCAAATAGATCAAAACCTTTATTCATTCATCATCATAGAAAACATCTATGATCAATTGCATAAAGAACACATATTCGCATCGTTATCAAATAATGAGTTGAGAGGTTCATGAAAATCTATCTAGTTAATGCAACACTTATACAAACATAAATGATACACAATGATTCTAATCTCACATAAACTAACATAGTACCATCTCCGGGTTGTCCTCCCTTATACATACTATCAAGGGTTCATGATGAACATGATAGAAACAACACTTATCACATAACAGGGCCAACAATACCAAACATTCAGAATAGCCACTATAAAGTTCAAAAATAACAAACCCAAGCGGGGGAATCATAAGTACAACATTAAATCATAAGAGATCTCAATTTTAAGAATAAATTAAGTGTAACTAGCGTCACAAAATAGATAACAAAAACAGAGTTAGGTGACTAATCTAATCATAAGAAATTTCAAAAATTTCAATGCTAGCCCATACACAACACGAACAATTCATCAATAAACCAAAATAAATTATCAATAACAAAACATAAATCTACATAACAAGGTGACTAGTGGTAGCCACACTCAAGGGAGTAATCACTTCATGACATCTAAAGGTACTTCACCCTAGATGCATTAGAGAAGGTAACCACACATAATAAATAGTCAAATCACTTATGACAATCACTAGGTAAGTGATAACTCAAAGACATTTAAGAGGAAACAAAACATAAATGTTTAGATGTAACTTAATGGTTCTCAAACATAAAAGAGTTATATGTCTATGTTTGGCTTTAGGTTTTGACAGTTAGACATCTAATGGGAACACAACTTTCCAGAGTTCCCAGTGTAGAACTCGGTGCTCTGATACCAGATGTAATGCCTCGCTAGGGAACCCAAGAGAGATTAACCTAAAATGTGCTACTATGTTTGGTGAATAATTTTTTATTTCTAAAGTTAACATACAAGATAAATATCAGTACAGAAGCAATTACCATTTACTCACATTAATAAAATATCCAACACAGATTAAAAAACTCGAGGGTCCCATGATGTAGAATTACTTAAGAAAATAACATAACTAAAAAAAATATCAACAAAAGATTCCATAACATAAATATTACAATTCTCATGGACATCCATGAAATAAAAATAAACTTACATCCACTGCACATGTCACAGGGTATGTGGTAATCATTGTAACAATAATAATACAATGTCCAGATTAGGTATCACATGTGATACTCTAATTTCGGATTACAAATAATGAAGATACGAAAATAACCACCAATGAAGAAACATAAGGAATCCAACTGCAGAATCACCATCAAGCACTGGTACTAGGATTTCAAATGTCAAATGGTAAAGAATCAATACCACCCATCCATGTAGAACCATAAAGGCCTACCCCACCGTGCTAAGGAGATAAAAAAAAAACCCCAATTGGATAAACAATACAAAAGCAAGGTAAAACCACTAAGCAAGAGGATTCATGAAAGTTCTCTAACTCAAGGTGTACAAAAGACAGTGATAGGTAAGACTCACTAATCCAGAGGCATCCGATACATGAAGAATAACTATGGAGGTGACTTAGACTACATATTATGGGAGTGTCATCACATGGACAACTACTTGAGTTACCATAGACTGGTCTTTCTAGACCCCGGACCCTCAAGCATCTATCAGGTTGAGTTACCATGGACTAGCCACTCTGGACTCCAGACCCTCAACATGATCCATGGGGAGCCAGAATATCAATCTTCTATTTAGTGTTGTTCCTGAAGTTTTATTATTAAGTTATCACTTATTAATCAATTTACGATAGGTTACCCTGGTATTGGCCCCTTTTGAGCCCCAAACCCCTATTGTAAGCCACTCCCCTAAGATGCACCTATTTAACCTCTCCTAGGCTCACAAATCTCACATAGATCAAGTAGGTAAACAACCAGGTAATCCAAGATCTATTTTCACAAATAAGAAATCGATATGATTACAAAGATACCATAAACAGAATACAAGGCAACATGAGCCCATATGGTCAAGTCGGGTGATGATCCGAAAACACACACACATCAAAACATAGAAGAAAACATATCCAACTGACTCATATCCCGACCTTTATTTTTCCCCTAGGTCTTCTAGTACCCAATATCACATAATGAAGAAGAAGACACTGCAGGAACAAAGAATATAACACTGACGCCATAAAGAACTGAAACTGAACCATAATCATTTACATTCCATATTCATCATAATTGAATCCAAAAGTAGAAACACATTAACCGCTAAGATAAACTTATCATAAACATTAAGATAATACAATAATTAAAAGAATATTTCCTATATTCATTCTAAGAATTCAATGGAGTAAAGAGCCCAATTTCAGTAAAAACATAACACTTAAAAACAAATACATGTTGTTAATAAGATCTAATTTGAACCTATTTCATTAGGTTAAGATTTGTACCTAAGTTAAGATACATACAATTTACATTTATAATCGAGAAATAAACTGAGACTAACCAAATTCCATTTAATCCAAAGAAAGTAAACTATAGTAGTTTAATGTACTATTAAAATAAATTTAATACATAACAACATAATATCCACTAATTCTCAAAACAAATATACATTACAAACCAAAGTATTTATTTAAATATTAAAATTTAAATAACATTGATCAATAAAATGAAATAGAATCAAATTAATAAATTAAATTAAGTTAAACAAATTAAATTATATTAATTAATATAAAAAATAAATTAAATAAATTAACCTTTTAAATAAACATTAATTAATAAAGATCATTTAAAATAAATAAAATAAAATAAAACTAAAATTATATATAATACAACTTAGAAATTAAAATAAAATAAAAATTATAAAAAAAGCAACTTTATTTAAGTGGGGGGGGGGGGGGGGCATGACTCCCACCTAGTGACTGCGGCAGTACTCTAGGTACTGCCAACGCAGTCCCCTAGGGACTACGCACGACAGTGCCTAGGCTGTCATGCCAGTCCTCTTTTGGGGCTGCGCACGACCTTGAGTGCTGTGCAGGGGTTGGGGTAGGGGGTTAGGTGGCCCCCGCCTCCCCTTTAAATATTTTTTTAAAATAAAAATAATGCATTCTCTTATACATTGCATTTAATATTTTTTTTAAAAAACCATGCATTTTATTAAGCAAGCATATTTTTTTTTTTAAATTAAAGAATTTGAGAAAATAAGAAAGAAAGAAATATAAATAAATAAATAAATAAATAAATAAATAAATATATAGATATATATATATATATATATATATATATATATATATATATATATATATATATATATATATATATATATATATATATATATATATATATATATATATATATATATATATATATATTAACAATCCTACATAGAAATTCTGATTCTAATTTTTGGGAATATATTCTTTCTCTAGAATCACAATCTTTTGACTTTATTTTTTCTCTCTTTTCTAAGCTTTTTATTTGACTGTATATTAATTTCGACTGCATATATTTTACACAGAATAAATTTATTTTACCAGAATTGTGTTTTTGTAACAAATTAATTTCTTCCTAATGGGAAATTTATTTTTCTCTTAGCACTATAGTTCAACTATAATATAGAATTGATTTATCATTTTCTAAGAAAACTATGAAGAATCTTTCTATGAAATTTTGCCAGCATAACGTTACTATGCTAAAATTTAATAAAAACATAAAAAAATTTTAATAGAGTTTTCTAAATACCTAGATTCACAGAAAGCACAGATCTAACTACTTAGACACATTTAAAATTTTCTCAAACAAGGATAGCTAGATAAATGCCAAACTAATCTAACAGGAGGGATTTCAAAGCCTACCTTGGATCCAAGCCAGAAACTGAGAAAGAGAACCTTTGAAGATCTGAAGCCCAGAATTACTTTGAAGATTGATTCAACCTGCAGATCTGAAACCACGAAGAATGCAACACCCAGAATTCTAGATGCACAATGAAGTCAAAACAACAATCAACCACAACAAGCAAAATTCTCCAAAATCCAAAGCGCGCAAGCTCTCCAAAATTCTCCTCCAAAACCTGTCTAATCCCCAAATGAATGCAATTCTCCCTATTAGAGATTCAATTCCCCATTTCATGAAAACCCTAGAGATGACTCAACACTTAACTCCCAATCAAACTCCAATTACAATTTGAAAGTAAATCCTAATAAATTAAAATAGCTTTATTTTGCACAACTCAACTTTGACTTTTGAAAATAAGTTTTTATTTTTGAGAACAATTCACTTTTCAATAATGCACATGTTAATAATAAAAACTCATATTAAATAGATTAAATATTTAAAACATCCTAAGTCCATGCAATTAAATATTTAATTATTTAATAAAGTACACAAGCATAATTAAATCTAATTACCAATTAAACAATCAATTAAATCCAAATAATCAATTATTTGACTTTTAATAAAATTTACACAAATAAATTTAGGAACATGATTACCGTTAAATTTTCACTATAATCATTAATCAATAAATCACATAAAAATCACCCACATAAGGAATAAATAAACTGAAATCAACAACATAAAACCAAGAAAACTCACAAGAAGGGATCCACGAATTCATGTATACTAGACGAATTCAGGTAAGGTAGTCAAATTGATACTTGTCCAATCTTAGGACAATTAGGCTTAGGTTAGGATTTTTGGTCTGTGTATTATCTCCCCTCTTTACCATTGAGATGAATATTTATGGGCACGCTCACTCCTGCCAATTTAGGAAAAATGATGCCCTGCACCTGCAAACTTTTCATCACAAGATAAAGTATGTACATCCAATATATATATATATATATATATATATATATATATATATATATATATATATATATATATATATATATATATATATATATATATATATATATATATATAGTAGACAATGGCAGGGATTGACTGATGATGTGGATCTTGCAAGAAAGTAACTATGACTCCGTCCTTCAACCACATCAGACATGTAAAACAAAAATATAAAAAAAACACATCAACCATACACATGCAAGTATGGGGTCAGTGAAATCATAAGCATCAATGATTTCCTACAATCTATCATCCTAAAATAGTCATAACATTTATAAAATCAGACTAGGGGTGAGGTACTGCAACTTTTTTGAATATGTCTGCGAGTTGTTCCTTTGTGTTCACATATTCCATGCTCACTTCTTTTTCTTGTACCAATTCTCTTAAGTAATGATACTTAATTGCAATGTGTTTGGTCTTTGTGTGCATTACAGGGTTCTTTGATATGTTAATGGTACTTGTGTTATCACAAAAGATAACAATAGGCTTAGTAATTTCCTCTTTCAATCATTTCAATAATTTCTTGATCCATACTAGATTTGAATAGATCACTGGAGCTGCCACATACTCAGCTTCTATTGTAGAATGGTAAATGCAATTTTGTTTCTTTCTTATCTAGGAGACTAATCTTTGTCCAAGAAAGAAAGCTCCTCCACTTGTACTTTTCCTGTCATCAACATTTCCTGCCCAATCAACATCAGTGTAAACTCTCAATTCAAATTTCTCATTTCTCTTGTAGTACAATCCATACTCTTCTATCCCTTTCAGATATCTTAGTATTCTTTTCATAGCCATCATATGATTTTCCTTAGGATTGGCGGAGAAGCTCACCACAATCCCAACTACTAGAGCAGACAATGGCGGGGATCAGCTGATCGTGTGGATCTTGCAAGCAACTATGAATCCGTCCTTCAACCACATCAGACACATAAAATAGAAATATAAAATAAATATATCAACCATACACATGCAAGTATGGGGTCAGTGAAATCATAAGCATCAATGATTTCCTAACATATAATCTATCATCCTAAAATAATCATAACATTTATAAAATCGGACTAGGGGTGGGGTACTACATTCACCCCCCCTAGGATTATGATTACTCCTAGAAGCCTACAAATAGTAAGGATATATATCCCCCAAGCACAAAGCATTTACTAAAAACAAAACACAACATCTAAGAACAAGCCATAAAGTAAGAACATGGTATACAATCATTATGAACAATACAACTCTAGTTAAGAATAATTGGAATTCACATTAATCAATAATTTATTAACAATTCAAATAGATCAAAACTTTTTCTCATTCATCATCATAGAAAACATCTATGATCAATTGCATAAAGAACACATATCCACATCATCATCAAATTATGAGTTGAGAGGTTCATGAAAATCTATCTAGTTAATGCAACACTTATACAAACATAAAGGATACACAATGATTCTAATCTCAAACAAAATAACATAGTACCATCTCTGCAATGTCCTTCCTTATACATACTATCAAGGGTTCATGATGAACATGATAGAAATAACACTTATCACATAACATGGCCAACAATACCAAACATTCAGAATAGCCACCATAAACTTAAAAAATGACAAACACAAGCGAGGGAATCATAAGTACAACATTAAATCATAAGAGATCTCAATTTCAACAATAAATTAAGTGTGACTAGCATCACAAAATAGATAACAAAAAGAGAGTTAGGTGACTAATCTAATCATAAGAAATTTCAAAAATTTCAATGCTAGCCCATACACAACACGAACAATTCATCAATAAACCAAAATAAATTATCAATAACAAAACATAAATCTACATAACAAGGTGACTAGTGGTAGCCACACTCAAGGGAGTAATCACTTCATGACATCCAAAGGTACTTCACCCTAGATGCATTAGAGAAGGTAACCACACATAATAAATAGTCAAATCACCTATGATAATCACTAGGTAAGTGATAACTCAAAGACATTTAAGAGGAAACAAAACATAAATATTTAGATGTAACTTAATGGTTCTCAAACATAAAAGAGTTACATGTCTATGTTTGGTTTCAGGTTTTGACAGTTAGACATCTAATGGGCACACAACTTTCCAGAGTTCCCAGTGTAGAACTCGGTGCTCTAATACCAAATGTAACACCTCGCTAGGGAACCCAAGAGAGATTAACCTAAAATGTGCTACTATGTTTGGTGAATAATTTTTTATTTCTAAAGTTAACATACAAGATAAATATTAGTGTGGAAGCAATTACCATTTACTCACATTAATACAATATCCAACATAGATTACAAAAATCGAGGGTCCCATGACGTAGATTTACTTAAGAACATAACATAACTAAAAAAAATATCAACAAAAGATTCCATAACATAAATATTACAATCCTCATGGACATCCATGAAATAAAAATAAACTCACATCCACTACACATGTCGCAAGGTATGTGGTAATCACTCTAACAATAATAATACAATGTCCAGATTAGGTATCACATGCGATACTCTAATTCTGGATTACAAATAATGAAGATATGAAAAGAACCACCAATGAAGAAACATAATGAATCCAATTGCAGAATCACCATCAAGCACTAGCACTAGGATGTTGAATCTCAAATGGTAAAGAATCACTACCACCCGTCCATGTAGAACAACAAAGGCCTACCCCACCATGCTGAGGAGATAAAAAAAACCCCCAATCGGATAACCAATACAAAAGCAAGGTAAAACCACTAAGCAAGAGGATTCCTGAAAGCTCTCTAACTCAAGGTGTATAAAAGACAGTGATAGGTAAGACTCACTAATCCAAAGTCATCTGATACATGAAGAATAACTATGGAGGAGACTTAGGCTACATATTATGGGAGTGCCATCACATGGACAACTACTTGAGTTACCTTGGACTGGTCTTTCTACACCTCAGACCCTCAAGCATCTATTAGGTTGAGTTACTATGGACTAGCCACTCTGGACCCTGGACCCTCAACATGATCCATGGGGAGCCAGAATATCAATCTTATATTTAGTGTTGTTCCCCAAGTTTTATTATTAGGTTATCACTTATTAATCAACTTACGATAGGTTACCCTAGTACTGGCCCCTTTTGAGCCCCAAACCCCTATTGTAAGCCACTCCCCTAAGATGCACCTATTTAACCTCTCCTAGGCTCACAAATCTCACATAGATCAAATAGGTAAACAATCAGGCAATCCAAGATCCAGTTTCACACACAAGAAATTGATATGATTACAAAGATACTATAAATAGAATACAAGGCAACATGAGCCCATATGGTCAAGTCGGGTGATGATCCAAAAACACACACACATCAAAACATAGAAGAAAACATATCCAATTGACTCATATCCCGGCCTCTATTTTCCCCCTAGGTCTTCTAGTACCCGATATCACATAATGAAGAAGAAGACACTGTAGGTACAAAGAATACAACACTAACGCCATAAAGAACTGAAATTGAACCATAATCATTTATATTCCATATTCATCATAATTGAATCCAAAAGTATAAACACATTAACCTCTAAGAGAAACTTATCATAAACATTAAGATAATACAATAACTTAAAGAATATTCCCTATATTCATTCTAAGAATTGAACGGAGTAAAGAGCCCAATTTCAGTAAAAACATAACACTTAAAAACAAATACATGTTGTCAATATGATCTAATTTGAACCTATTTCATTAGTTTAAGATTTGTACCTAAGTTAAGATACATACAATTTACATTTATAATCGAGAAATAAACTGAGACTAACCAAATTCCATTTAATCCAAAGAAAGTAAACTATAATAGTTTAATGTACTATTAAAATAAATTTAATACATAACAACATAATATCCACTAATTCTCAAAACAAATATACATTACAAACCAAAGTATTTATTTAAATATTAAAACTTAAATAAAAATGATCAATAAAATGAAATAGAATCAAATTAATAAATTAAATTAAGTTAAACTAATTAAATTATATTAATTAATATAAAAATAAACTAAATTAATTAACCTTTTAAATAAACATTAATTAATAAATATCATTTAAAATAAATAAAATAAAATAAAACTAAATTTATATATAATACAACTTAGAAATTAAAATAAAATATTTTTTTTTTAAAAAGCAATTTTATTTAAGTTGGGGGGGGGGGGGGGGGGGGGGGGTGGGGGCTGACTCCCACCCAGTGACAGTACTCTAGGTACTACCGACACAGTCCCCTTGGGACTGCACACAACAGTGCGCAGGTTGTCATGCTAGTCCTCTTTTGTGGCTGCGCATGACCTTTTGTGTTGTGCAGGGGTTGGGGTAGGGGGTTAGGTGGCCCCCGCCCCCCCTTTAAATATATTTTTTAAAATAAAAATATTGCATTCTCTTATACATTGCATTGAATTAAAGAATTCGAGAAAACAAGAAATAAATAAATAAATAAATAAATAAATATATATATATATATATATATATATATATATATATATATATATATATATATATATATATATATATATATATATATATATATTTTAACAATCCAACACAAATTTTGATTCTAATTTATGAGAATATATTCTTTCTCCAGAATTAGAATCTTTTGACTTTATTTTTTTCCTGTCTTTTCTAAGCTTTTTATTTGACTGTATATTAATTTCGACTGCATATATTTTACACAGAATAAATTTATTTTACCAGAATTGGGTTTTTGTAACAAATTGATTTCTTCCTAATGGGAAATTTATTTTTCTCTTAGCACTATAGTTCAACTATAATATAGAATTGATTTATCATTTTCTAGGAAAACTATGAAGAATCTTTCTACGAAATTTTGCTAGCATAACGTTACCATTCTGAAATTTAATAAAAACATAAAAACAATTTAATAGGGTTTTCTAAATACCTAGATTCACAAAAAGCACAGATCTAACTACTGAGACACATTTAGAATTTGCTCAAACGAAGACAGCCAGATAAATACCAAACTAACCTAACAGGCAGGTTTTCAAAGCCTACCTCGGATCCAAGCCAAAAACTAAGAAAGAGAACCTTTGAAGCTCTGAAGCCCATAATTACTTTGAAGATTGATTCAACCTGTAGATATGAAACCACGAAGAATGCAACGCCTAGAATTCTAGATGCACAATGAAGCCAAAATAACAAGCAACCACAACAAGCAAAATTATCTAAAATTCAAAGCGCACAAGCTCTCCAAAATTCTCCTCCAAAACCTGTCTAATCTCCAAATGAATGCAATTCCCCCTATTAGGGATTCAATTCCCCATTTCATGAAAACCCTAGAGATGACTCAACACTTAACTCCCAATCAAACTCCAATTACAATTTGAGAGTAAATCCTAATAAATTAAAATAGCTTTATTTTGCACAACTCAACTTTGACTTTTGAAAACAAGTTTTTATTTTTGAGAACAATTCACTTTTCAATAATGCACATGTTAATAATAAAAACTCATATTAAATAGAATAAATATTTAAAACATCCTAAGTCCATGCAATTAAATATTTAATTATTTAATAAAGTACACAAGCATAATTAAATCTAATTACCAATTAAAGAATCAATTAAATCCAAATAATCAATTAAATCCAAATAATCAATTATTTGACTTTTAATAAAATTTACTCAAATAAACTTAGGAACATGATTACCATTAAATTTTCACTATAATCATTAATCAATAAATCACATAAAAATCACCCACATAAGGAATAAATAAACTGAAATCAACGACATAAAACCAAGCAAAGTTAGGAGAAGGGATCCACGAATTCATGTATACTAGATGAATTTGGGTAAGGTAGTCAAACTGATACTTGTCCAATCCTAAGACAATTAGGCTTAGGTTAGGGTTTTGGGTCTGTGTATTATCTCCCCTCTTTACCATTGAGATGAATATTTATGGGCACACTCACTCTTGCCAATTCAGGGAAGACGATACCCTGCACCTGCAAACCTGTCATCACAAGACAAAGCATGTACATCTAATATATATATATATATATATATATATATATATATATATATATATATATATATATATATATATATATATATATATATATATATATATATATATATATATATATATATATATATATATATATATATATATATATAGCGGACAATGGCGGGGATCGACTGATTGTGTAGATCTTGCAAGCAAGTAACTATGACTCCGTCCTTCAACCACATCAGATATGTAAAACAAAAATATAAAACAAACACATCAACCATACACATGCAAGTATGGGGTCAGTGAATCATAAGCATCAATGATTTCCTAACATACAATCTATCATCCTAAACTAGTCATAACATTTATAAAATCAGACTAGGGGCGAGGTACTACAACTTTTTTGAATATGTCTGCTAGTTGTTCCTTTGTGTTCACATATTCCATTCTCACTTCTTTTTCCTGTACCAATTCTCTTAAGTAATGATCATTACTAATTGCAATGTGTTTGGTCTTTGTATGCATTACAAGGTTCTTTGATATGTTAATGGTACTTGTGTTATCATAGAAGATAACAATAGGCTCAGTAATTTCCTCTTTCATTCATTTCAATAATTTCTTGATCCATACTAGATTTGAATAGATCACTGGAGCTGCCACATACTCAGCTTTTGCTGTAGATTGGGAAATGCAATTTTGTTTCTTGCTTGTCTAGGAGACTAATCTTTGTCCAAGAAAGAAAGCTCCTCCACTTGTACTTTTCCTATCATCAAAATTTCCTACCCAATCAACATCAGTGTAAACTCTCAGTTCAAATTTATCATTTCTCTTATAGTACAATCCATACTCTTCTGTCCCTTTCAGATATCTTAGTATTCTTTTCACAACCATCATATGATTTTCCTTAGGATTGGCAGAGACTCTTGCCACAATCCCAACTACTAGAGCAATATCTGGTATGCTGTGAACAACATATTACAACTTTCCAATCATGGATCTATACAAGGTTTGATTCACTTCAACAGTATAACCAGTCTTAGATAATTTTTGTCTAGTAGCCATAGGTGTACTCACTAGCCTTGAATCCTCCATTCCAAAAGTTTTCAGCATCTCTTTGACATATTTAGATTGTGTTATGAAGATACCTTTCTCCATCTGATATTTTTGTAAACCAACAAAGAATTTGATCTCACCAAACATAGGCATCTCAAACTTAGTTTGCATTTCATTTGAAAAGGTCTGACATAGGGCATCTTGTCCTCCAAATATGATATCATCTACAAAAAATTCTACTAACGAAATCCTTTTACCTTCTTCAGCTTTCATGTACAGATTGTTGTTGTCATTTGTTCTTGCAAATCTAATCTTGATCAAATAATTGTGCAGCCTCTCATACCATGCTCTAGGGGTTTGTTTCAATCCATAAAGTGCTTTGTTCAGTTGGAAAACCATATTTTTCTTGTCTGGATCAACAAATACTTCAGGTTGTTCAATATATACCTCTTCTTCTAATATACCATTTAAAAATGCAGATTTGACATCTATTTTATATACCTTGAAATCTCTATAAGAAGCATATGCAAGTAGAGTTCTCACTCCTTATAATATTTCTATAGGGGAAAATGTTTCCCCATAGTTTATTCCTTCTTCTTGTGCATAACCTTTGCATATTGGTCTTGCCTTGTTCCTTGTGACTTGTCCATGTTCATTGAGCTTATTTCTGAATACCCATTTTGTTCCAATAACATACTTGTTTTCTAGTCTCGACACCAGAGTCCAGGTATCATTCTTTTCAATTTAATTTATTTCTTCATTCATATCTTGAATCCAATCTTCATTCTCCAAAGCACCTTTTACTGTCTTAGGCTCAAAATCACACAATAAACATGTAGGGTCTTTCAACTTACTTCTGGTCAAGACTCTAGATTCTTTATCTCCAATGATTTGTTTAGGATTACGATGTCTTCTCATATACTGTGCCAATGTAGGTTTAGATCTCTTCTCAGGTTCATCATGAAAATTATCAAATTTTGCTTCTGATTTCTCAGCAACATTCTCCTGATGCTTAGAAACATCCTCCTGATGCTTAGCATTGCTTACCCGAGACTTTGCATTCAGTGCAAGTGTGTTACTTGCCTCTCCTTCTTCAATATAGACAAAAGATCTATAATCTTTAGGTTCTTTATTTTCTTCTTGTTCATTTTTCTTTGCATATTCATCAACTCTCACATTTGCACTTTCCACAATTTTGTTAGTGTTATAATTCAAACACTTATAAGCTTTACTCTTAGTGGAATAGCCTAGGAATATGCCTTCATCTCTTTTAACATCAAACTCTCCATTTCTATTATTCTTCAATATATAGCATTTACTCCCAAAGATTCTTAAGTATTTCACATTAGGTACATATCCATGCCATAATTCATAGGGTGTAACATTTGTACCTTTTTTGATTTGTACTCGGTTCAAGGTATAAAAAGTTGTACTTAAAACTTCTCTCTAGTATTTCTATGCAACATTCTTCTCAATCATCAGTGCCCTTGCACAATCCATAATAGATCTATTTCTCCTCTCAACTATACCATTCTGTGGAGGTGTTCTGAGTGTAGACATCTATCTCTTGATTCCTCTATCATTGAAGAACAGATTGAAATCATTTGATATAAACTCTCCACCTTGGTCAAATCTTAGACATTTCAAGCTTCTACCTATTTCTTTTTCAACCTTAGCCAAATACCACTTAAACAATTGAAATGTATTAGATTTTTCTTTCAAAAACATTACAATCATCATTCTAGTGTAATCATCAACAAATAGACTAAAATACCTAGCACCACAATAGCTTTGTATTCCCATAGGTCCACAAAGGTCAGTATGAAACAAATCCAAAGTGTTCTCAGAAGTGATTGTCTTGCTCTTGAAACTAGACTTTGTCATTTTTCCCAACTGACATGTTTACACATCACATTATCAGGTTTCTTCAATCTCGACAAACCTCTAACTTTCTTCTTTTTACTTATATTTACCAGATTGTCAAAGTTAACATGAAATAGCCTCTTATTCCATAACCATACATCTATAGATCTCTATAGTTTTTGTTAACCATTAGTGTTTCACACTTAGTCATATATCTAGGCAATGATGGTCGGTCATCACTATGACCGAGTCATTTTGTAAAGGTCAAGTTTTGTATTGTATACTTACTGAGTAGTAGTACTGTCAAGTAAAGTCATGGTCACTATATGTTTGTAATATGCCGAGAGTATAGTTATTCCTGAGTTACATATATCAATTATTACCAAGTGACAGAGAAGTTCAACCGATGCCAAGTATAGTTAATGTCGAGTGCTAGGAATAACTTTTGCTGAGTTAGCCAGAATTGACATACATGTTTGGAATGGCACAATGATCGAGGTAAACCTTTTTTGGTGATAATAATGTTTTGTATTTTGTCTATTGAGGTAATTATGGAGGTAATTACGTATCCATATTATTATCATTGATCGCTATGTAAAACCTAGAGCCAATCAAAAAATTGTATAGTTTAGGTGGCAATAAAAATAAATTTGAACCGTAGATCTTGAAACGGTAAAATGTTTTTGTTGTTATATAAGGGAAAGATCTAGATCATAGATAAGGGTGTGAATCAGAGAGATAAGATTGAATTAGTATGAGAAAATGATCAGAGAAGTATATTCAGAATAGTAAAGTATTCAGATAGAGTTCAGTGACCGAGCTAAGTAGTGAAAGGACAAAATCAAGAAAAGATCAGATAGAAGAGATCAAAATATAAAGTAAAGAGGAGATCTGTAATTTGCATATTAGTGCAAACCAAAAGATCAGGTACTGAGACATTTTGACCAGTGTATCAGGGTAAATCTCTTAACCGAGTAGTCTTATTAGACTTTTTGTAAATCTCTTTACCAAGTGCTTACTTTATTGTAAGTTTATAAATCCTTTAACAAGGTAGACTATAAAAGTCTTTTAGCTTTTGATAGAGTAGACCTTTCATAGGGTAGATCATGATTTGATCACATTTTGTAAGCCTTAACAAGAAAAAATTATTACTGCAATAGTGAAGATTTGTGGGTGTCATCCCCACCCCAGTTTTACCTTTCAAGGGTTTCTAGGTTACTAAAATTTGGTGTTATGAGTAATTTCATGTATGCTGCTTTATATGTTTTGTTGCTTACTATGATCAAGTTTTTTTTTTGTTAAGCATAAATTTTTATCAGATCAAAAAGGATGAAAGTAGGTAATATCTAATTCACCCCCCCCTCTTAGTATTACTTTCCCACTTATACTTCCAACAATTGGTATCAGAGCAACAATGTTTCTCTTAAGGAAGTCTAACCACTTGAGGAAAAAGATCTTAAAATGGAAGCTTATAAACTAGGGAAGATCATAGAGAATCAAAAGATTGAAGTACAACTAGCATTGCAGCAACTGGAAGCAGCCAGAGGAGAATTGAAGAAATATTTGAGAAAGAGAAGAGAGATTGCAATCTAACAAAATGAGCCACAGTACAAAGAGGAAGACATCTCTGGACTATTTAACAATGGTAACTCCGCTGAGAGTGATAAAGCTATAAAAGAACTATTGGAGAAAAATACCATACTAAATGATGACATCAGAACTCTAAGGAGAGAACAAGAAATTCAATCTGTTAGACTTTGTGAATTAGTGGAATAGAAAAAGAAAGCTGAAGATGATAAGACAATGGCTGAGGAAGACAAAAGACAAATTGCAATCAGACTAGATGAAAGAACAAGTGACATGCAAAGGTTGACTAATAATCAACTAGACATGGTAAATCAGCTATTGATGATTAATCAGGAATTGGGCAGAAAAGATATGGAAATCAATCAACTAAGATCTGAGAATGATCAGTTGAAACATGATTTGAGAGCTGAAAAAGAGATCAATGAAAGGATGAACAAACCCAATGAAGCTGCAAAATATTTTGAAGAGTTGTTAAGATCACCTAGAAGATCTAGTGATAGATCTGGACTTGGACTAAATGAACATTCATCTACTGAAGAAGGAGAATCATCAATGAATGGAGAATAGAAGATGGCTAAACCAAAGAACATCAAGCCCACATGTCATCACTATGGAAAGCTAGGACATACAACCAATATATGCAGAAGCAAATATGGTAAGTCTGATTCTAAGCCTAAGTTTAATGGACATTGTTTTAACTACAAGAAGCATGGACATCAAGCACATGAATGTAGATCCAAAGCTAGCAATTCATCCACCTCACCCAAGTTTCAAGGAAGTTGTTTTAATTATCAAAAATATGGGCACAAAGCATTTGAATGTAGATCTAGACCAAGGTGGTCATCAAATGAGAAAACAAAGCCAGTCACAAAGCACAACTGTTACAATTGGGATTATAACACCTGGTATAAATGTCATTATTATGGTAAGTATGGAAACATCGGAGCTAATTGCATGAAGACTCACTTTAGAGGTAAATCTAAAAGCTGGATGAATGGAAGCATGGTCTGTTACAAGTGTAACAAGGTCAGTCACTTAAAGAAAGATTCTAGATAACCTATGTCGAGCAATGAAAATTAGAATGAAGGTATCCATGAGAAACTAAAGAATCAGATGGAAAAGACATGGAGGAAGAAAGAAGAAGAAAATTCAAGCGAAGCTAGCACATTGGCGATCACCCAATCTAATGGATCAAGTGATCACACTTCTTCTAATTAAGCTTGAAAGGTATGTTTAGAACTGATTCTTGCAAAGCCTTATCTTTCATCAGTTCCTAACATAGAAGTGAGCAAAAGTCCACATCTGCATAGATAAAGATGCACTAGGACATATGTGAGCAAAATAGAAAATTTCATTTTTGATGCCAAGCATCAGTGTCAATGACCAAGCTATCAATGTATGTTGAGCACCTGCTATGGCTAAAATGATATGTACACTGAGCTGTATCGTAATGGTTATATCGACCAAGCTTGTGAGTTTGCCGAGATAGCTGTAATCTACCTAAATCTGTATGAAGCATTTATGAGGCCCTAATCCTATTTTTTCAAATTCTATAAAGTGGAAAATTGCCGTTAATTTCATTTCACCAAGCTATTCAAGATTTCAGAGAGTGATTCATAGTTTGAGCAACCAGATTAAGCAAAGAGATTCTGAATTCTCTCAACATGCCGTTGGCAAAATTCATTTATAGGGTTATTGACAAAAAGGTACTTTACTAAGAAAATATTTTTTTTGAAAATTACAGTTTAAAATGGCATCATCTTCATCCGCACTAGTCAAGAAACAAGGGATGAAAATTTTCAATATGCAACTTGTAAGGAATGAAGTTTGCAAACCGAGGGTACTCAAGAAAATGTCAGAAAGTGCAATTAAAGGATATTTGAATGGAGCACTATCTTCTATTCTAGAGAATGTGTTACTAATGAATGATGTTAGGTCTTGCTATATGTGCAAAATTGGAGAAATTGGTGATTATGAGATTAGGGAAGCATATGACAAACTATATGTCAATGGAGTGCTGAAGCTAGAACATAAGGTTGTTGCCGATCAAGGGTTAGTGCATGCCCTAAATTTCCTACAAAATTTCAAATTGGAGTGGATCAAGATCATTTTGGGTTGAGTACACAACATGTAGTTATGGTTGGAAGATGGACCGGTGAAGATCACAAAGGAAATGATACACAAGGTCACTGGTTACCCTACAATTGATGAAAAGTGAACGATGAAATGTGCAGGAAAAGAGGATATTCAAGAAAACACCTAGATAGTTTGGAACAAATGTGGCATGAAAATTTCCACCATTACTGATCCAAAAATTGACTTTACTGTTAGAGTCATCTCGCACAAGTTTTATCAATCCAGTCGGTTGGACAATGTCCCTTGTATGGTAATGGACCAGGCATGGAAGATAATTAAGAAAGGGCACACATATGACCTTGTCGAGCTCCAGCTGACTCAACTTGCCAATAATTTGAACTCCATCTAGATGGAAAAGAACTCTATGTGTAAGTTTGGTTCCCTACTAATCTGTATATTCTTTTATGTCAAGAAGTGTTTTCCTACACATGGTGATGTAACATGGGTTAAGAAGAAGCCCATCACTATTCAAATAAATGATTTTATAAACTAGATTGGTGATGATTTTGAAGGGATTATGGACAATTATTTCATTGATTTTAAGAAGAAGATGAGGAATAGGACTAGAGTCCCTGTGTCTTTGATTGAGAAATACAACAAAGATATATGTTTTTTGGTAGACATAGACTTTACCTATGCACAGGCAGTCCTACCTAGGGTTTCATGGTTAATGTCATTACCCTATGAACTCAACATAGATGAAGCTACTGTAGCAATCACAACCCTGTTAGCTGAGGAAATTGATACAAAGGCACCTTACTTTGGAACTTTTGAAGAAGCAAAATCCAAGATCTCTTTGGGATTATTGGCTGCCACCACTGAGAGGAAAAGAAAGAAAATAGTGAAAAATCTGGAAGAGTATGTTAAAGAATCTGAGAAGGATGCACCATTAGAGTTGACCCAAGGATAGGGAGAAGATGGACTGAGTGCAACTAGTAGTAGTGAGAAAGAAGAAGAAGAAGAGAAGAAACTAGTAATTGCTGAGTCCCTGCCAAAGAGAAGAGTGTTGAAATGAAAAGTGTCAGTGACACCATCTCTAAGGCCTTGGACTAGAAGAACTACTATTGAGACTCCTAAGAAGACTCCTACATCTACAAAGTGAAAATATTCTCAACCTAAGGCAGTACTGACCAAGGCTATGAAGAAGCTGAGAAGGAAACTTGTTCTAGCAGAGGATGATGAAGAAATAGAAAGTGATGAAGCAATAAAGGGGAAGGCTACACAACAAGGTACACATCAACTCATTGTTGATGAATTATGTCTTAAGATTACTAGCATAGCTACAGTAGATGAGGTGAAAAGATTAAAGTTTGGAAAAATGAGCATTGGAGATAAAGAGAAAGTTGAGGATGCTATTCTTGAAATGTTATGCATTTTTAAGATGTTGCCAATTGAGATTGAAAACAAAATTCCAAAGGAATTATGCAACAGGGTCACACAGAAATGGGAGTATGCTCACAAATAGAGAAGGAAATCAGGGAGAGTACATTGGCACAAGTTGAATCCACTCTCACCCCTACAAACATCAAATAGAAAATTGAGTGATACAGAGGCAAGTTTGATCCTAAACTTAGACCCTATCTAATTCTTCAACACAAGGTTGAAGATGTTGTGCAAGAAAGTTTAAAAATTTGGAAGGTATTGTATGGATTGTTACCCGCTTAAGATGAAGAACAGGATGAAGAAAAGGATGAAGGAAAGAATGAAGGAAAAGATGCTACCACTTCAATAGTTGTTGAACTTGATAGCAAGCAACATAAAATGGAAACTGATACTCCTAAGGAAGTAAAATCACATGATACATTTGAGGTTCACATTGTTGACATACTAGAGGAGAGTCCTATTAAGAATTCATTCTTAACTGAGGATGATTTAAAGAACATGAAAGAAAATGACACACCCCTGCTTGGTAGCAACATTGTACTATTGCAAGTCATGGATTATCCCACCATTATGAGCACACAATATGCCGATGATAATCCTACTCTACTTGGAGTTGTTACTATTGATCAGTTAGTTGGTACAAGTCTTACCGAGAAACCCATCAAGTCGGTACCACTAACTCAATCTACTGAGGAAGAAGTCAAATTAGAAGACAACATTCAAAGTCCTCCTAAGGAAGAACACAACACAGAAGAACAAGGAAGCAAATTAGATAAACAAGCTGTTAGACCTCATGTTGAGGAGAAGGAGAAAGGAGAAGAAAACATAAAAGGAAAATTCATTGTAGCACAAGAACCAAAGGAACAAGAGGCAATAAAAGCTCTTATACAGATGCCAAGTGGAAGCACCCCACTAAGAGCTATGAAGGAGAAAGATGAGGTAACAATTGATGAAGTAATTGTTAGTCCTAAATGGGATACATATAACCTTTCTTATGAGCAACTACAGATAATGAAAGATTTGTTGACAAGAAAGAGTAGGCAAGCAGAACTTCAAAGAGAGCATCAGCAAAAATAGGTTTTTCATGAAATTAAAGATATATTTAATGAAGTATATGACTTATCAGATGTAAATAGTTTCGTTCCCATATTGGAACAACTTGTACACATTGTTCAGAAAGTAAATAATGAAGTTAGCTGTGCAAATGATAAGTTATTTGAATGGTCAGAAAGGAGATTTGAGACCAAAATGCTAGACAAGATATCTACCGAGATAGCAGTAAAATAGGTTGAGCTATCCCATTTGGTAAAGGAGACTGAGGGATTAGTTGTGAATAGACAATCTCTATTGGCCAAGATATGTAATGTTGAACTATTCACAAAAGAAAATCAATAATTTCTTGAGACTCTCAAGCAACAAATCAAAGCTACAAGTTAGTCCCTGACTTTGGATGCAGACACCAGTGCTGCACATTATGTAAAAATCATGTAGACACAAGGTAAGTTAGCCGAGCTGATGGCTAATGATGGAAAGATTCATTCTCACCTACTCTCTATTCAAACTATTTTAACATCGCATCTCAAGGCTATACAGAGAAAATTAGCAAAGGCTAAAACATTGTTCCAGAGTGATCCACATCTATCCACAGCTGAGAGCCTTATCAGTTTAGCTACTAATTTAGAAGTGTAGACAGAAGTTTTGAACCTTGCTTCAACTGCTTGGACTGATGCACTCTACATGATCATGGTGCTGCATAAACCTTTTTTGGAGAAAATTTGTGAGCTACCTACTGATGAAGAGATTAGTCATGTCAAAAACAAGGGGGAATCATCATGACATGAGTCCAGAAAAGGACAAAACAGGGATAGGTAACAAAATTTTGAATGTGTATATATATCTCAGGGGGAGTATTAGGCTAGTACAAACATATTTTTGTAAATTGTGTATACCGATGTCATGACAAAGTGTTTTTTCCACTAATGTCAAAGGGGGAGATTGTAGATCTCTATATTTTTTGTTGACCATTAGTGTTTCACACTTAGTCATATATCTAGGCAATGATAGTCGGTCATCACTACAATTGAGTCATTTTGTAAAGGTCGAGTTTTGTATTGTATACTTACCGAGTAGTAGTACTGCCAAGTAAAGTCATGGTCACTATATGTTTGTAATATGCTGAGAGTATAGTTATTGCCGAGTTACATATATCGATGATTATCGAGTGACAGAGAAGTTCAATTGATGCTAAGTACAGTTAATGCTGAGTGCCAAGAATAACTTTTGCCGAGTTAGCCAGAATTGACATACACATTTGGAATGGCACAATGATCGAGGTAAACCATTTTTGGTGATAATAATGTTTTGTATTTTTTCTATTAAGGTAATTACATATCCATATTATTATCATTGATCCCTATGTAAAACCTAGAGCCAATCAGAAAATTGTATAGTTTAGGTGGCAATAGAAATAAATTTGAATTGTAGATCTTGAAACGGTAAAACATTTTTGTGATTATATAAGGGCAAAATATAGATCAGAGATAAGGGTGTGAATCAGAGAGATAAGATTGAATTTGTATGATAAAATGATCAAAGAAGTATATTTAGAATAGCGAAGTATTCAGATAGAGTTCAGTGCCTGAGCTAAGCAGTGAAAGGATAGAATCAAGAAAAGATCAGATAGAAGAGATCAAAATATAAAGTAAAGAGGAGATCTGTAATCTACATATTAGTGCAAACTAAAAGATTAGGTACTGAGACATTTTGACTAGTGTATCAGGGTAAATCTCTTAACCGAGTAGTCTTAGCAGACTTTTTGTAAATCTCTTTATCGAGTGCTTACTTTATTGTAAGTTTATAAATCCTTTAACAAGGTAGACTATACAAGTATTTTAGCTTTTAACAGAGTAGACCTTTCACAGGGTAGATCATGATTTGATCACATTTTGTAAGCCTTAACAGGAAAAACTTATTACTGCAGTAGTGAATATTTGTGGGTGTCATCCCCACCCTAGTTTTACCTTTCAAGGGTTTCTGGGTTACCAAAATTTTGGTGTTACGAGTAATTTCATGTATGCTGCTTTATATGTTTTTTTTCTTACTATGATCAAGTTTTGTTTTTGTCAAGCATAAAGTTTTATCAGATCAAAAAGGATGAAAGTAGGTAATATCTGATTCACCCCCCCTCTCAGTATTAATTTCCCACTTATACTTCCAACAACATCATCAAATTGTGCAAACAAACATGTCTCTTCAGATAGATCTAGATAGAACAAATTACCTCTAGTCTATTCATGACTTCCAATTAGTTCACCAGTAGCATCAAATATTTTAGCCTTTTTATGATGAAATTCCACTTGGTAACCAATGCTATTAAGTTGTGCAACACTCAACAAATTGTAGTTAAGCCCTTCAACCTAATAGGAATTTTCACAAGTGATCTTACTAGTTAGCTTAATTGATCCTTTACCTCTCATAGGAGATGGTGCATCATTACCAAACTTAACACTTCTACCTTTGTAATGATCTAGGGTTTCAAATTTACTTTTATCACCAGTCATGTGATGTGAGAAACCACTATCAATAATCCATTTATCACCTTTACTCACATAAGAAATAAGTGCAGTTTTCTCATCATCATCAGAGGCATCTTTCATAGCAACATAAACTACTTCAATATCAAAATTATCACTATCACTATCAATTTCCTCTTCTGCAATGTACAAGATTTCTTACCTTTTTCCTTGTAATCTTTGTATCTTCAGTGATCTCTATTATCTCTCTTATCTTTGTACTTCCTTTCTCTATCCTTATCCTTGTCATTCCTATCAGGACACCTTGCAACAATATGGTCAACTTTGTTACATGAAAAATAGATTATAGGAAGTTTACCTTTGTATTTTCCTTTTCCTCTCTTCAATATTCTAGCCATGAGTGCTTCAAGATCATCCAGTTCCTCATCAGAAGTGTCACTGTCAGTTTCACTTTTCACACATTTATCTTTTTCTCTTTTAGATTTATGCAAAACCATTTGTCACTTGAATGCAAATTCAACATTAGGAATAGTGTAGTTATCATAGTTAGATAGTTCAAAAGCAGTAAGCTTACCAACAAGGCTTTCCAGAGTTAGAACATTACCAGGGTTACATCTTGATTCTTGAATTGCTAAAATTCTGATAGCATATATAGGAAGAAAAGTTCTTAATACCTTTCCAATGATAGTCTCATCATCAATGATTCTATTAGCTCCTCTAATAGCATTCACTATTTCTTTGATTCATCCACAATACTGAGCAATATTCTCAACTTCTTGCATTTTCATTTCATCAAACTTACCACTCAAGCTTTTAGCTTTTTCCCTTAGTACATTTGTATCACCACCATAGATGGTTGTAAGAGTATCCCACATTTCCTTTGTAGTAGTGCAGTCCTTGATGTCTTCAAATTTAGGATAGCTTAAGGAAGATGCAATCTCCAACATTTCTTGATTGTGTTCCTATTTTGTTTTCATATCCTCGACAGTCATAGGTGTAGCAGGTGCAACATAGTCATGTTCAACATAGTATTTTGCTAAATCACCAATACGAGCTAGATACAGTTTCATCAGACTTTTCCATGCAGGGAAGTTCTCCTTGTTCAACTTCAGTACCTCCTTCTTGTACATCTTGATCATTATCTTCAATTACCTTTAAAATTTTTCTCTATAAGCACATACAACCCTAATACCAATTGTTAATATGATTTAGAACAATAGAGAGGGGGGGTGAAATAGTTGTTCTTAGGTCCAGATGTACCAATTGAACATTCAAATACTTCAACAAACTCAGATATAATCACCAACTCAACTCGGTCTCTAAAGAATATATATCAGAAAACATATAACATGCAGTCCACTATCCAATAGTATTTAACTTGCAAAATATCAAAACATTCATAACAAAACATTCAAACAAGTATGACACTAGGATTTATAGTGGAAACCCAATTTGGGAAAAACCACTTTGTAACATGTTCCTAATATTTTCACTCTTCTGAAGTGAGCTTTGTGAAAAGCCAACCTTGTTAAAGGTTTACAAACAGACTATTAGGTTTGACCCTGTTAAAGGATTTCAATCACCCTGTTAGGAGTGGCCTGGTTAGAGGACTTGAGTACATTCCATTAGAATGCCACCTTGATTAAAGGATTTATTAATGACTTTTAGGTCAACATTGATTAAAGGATTTTGACTATTACAATGGTTAGAAAGTAGAAGTAGTTTTTGATCTATAAAACATATAATTAACTTTGCATATATCAGATCCAATTTGCACATATATGCTGATTTACTGACTGAGTATCATTTCCATCTCCATCTCTGATCTACTCAGAATTCACCTCAAGTAATCACAACTTTGATCTTCATCTTCATCCTTCTACTTAGACTTATCAGTCAATAACATCAACATCACCAACATACTCTATAACCTCACCATTAGGTTTCCTTTATACCTCTCCAGATAGGTAGATCTATCTTTTGCCTCTTAATCTCCTCCGTATATCTTAGGTTAGGTCAGATTCAATGGATCCTTCCAACATTTAAGTCTTCATACATCCTTCTAGAAATATCTTCAATCTCCTCATTGAATCCATAATAAAATGATTTACCATGCATTAAATTCTCCATATAATCAATTAATAAAGTCAACATGATTTACATAAGCCAAGAATTCAACTGTGTTAGTTGGAAATCTGAATTCTTCCTCCAAAGGTAAATTGTTGACGCTCGGTCAATACTGTGTTAATCTCCTCAGTCATTAGTATGTAACTCGGTCATATATTCAAACTATCTTCCTCAGCTAACACTATCTTTCTTGGTAATTTCCTATTGCTCGACATAAACTAATGTTCGGTCAACACTAGATTTACTTGGCATATACTAGTGCTTGGTTGACACTAACATCACTCGGCTTAAACTAGATTTCTTCACTTTTTCTTGGTTAAGCCTACTTCTTCAGTCTTTCTTCTTACTTACATAAACAATACATTATCTCATCATAGTGCTAAATAATCAAGTACTCATTAAAGTATCAAATAACTCAACCTTTGCTTAGGTGCTATTGTTATCTCCTTTTTCCTAATCTTTTTTATCAACCAATAGATATAATACTTTCTTAGATAGAAATTGTCTTACCAGTTAAGGTTTGACATCAATGACAATACAAAAATTGTTTCAATTGCATTTTCCAACAATTTTGTGCTAGTAAATATTGATGAATGATGTGTTAATGAATTATTGATGAATGCTGTGTGTTAATGAATTTTATGTGTTAATGAATGTTATGTCATTATAATGATTGAATGTTATATTTCATAAATGGATGAATGAATGAATGAATGTTAGATATTAATAGGGAATTTAGAGTGATGTTAGGGGGGGGGGCGGAATGAGCTTCCACCTTCACGTGGTTGGCCTTGTTAAGTAGAGAATATTAAAATATTCTTGAAATGAAGTGAAGCTCAAACTAAACCAATGTAGATTCAATGGTCAAACACACCTACTAGTCCTATTCCACATGGATCAGTACCCATTCCTAGGTACCCACACTTCACTAGATCCCACTCACTCTAGGATCACTAACCCTTGGGATTATTCTCCTGGCCTAAACTCAACCAACTCCATGACCATTGATTCTACACACACTCTTCATACTTGATTCCAAATCTTCATGACATCATTTTGTCCACTGTCTTAATACTTGTGAATGTCCTCACCAATTATCTCTCTTCAACATCTATGCAACCCCAAGTATTAGATTAGATTCCACTTGGTCCTATCTTTCCCAACACCTTGTAACATGGATTACACCCACACAAGGACCCTTTATTTAGTACTGTAGCAAAACACAAACCTTAAAACTCACTGTCCTAACTCTGATTTTAGAACAATCACATAACAATCTCCCAAGACAGTCATCTCAATGTCCCTAACTGACCTTAGTATCCTCGTGTGACTCTTAGGATGCCTTCCCTAATTCCCATAGTATTTTCCCACCAATGCTATATCCTAACAAGATCATTCAATACACATGCATAAAATAAAACCAAAACATTGAACTTACTATCCTATCCTGGATAGTCACTATTTCCATGTAAAAACACACACACATTGAACCCTCCCCTTGGGTCAACTAGCCTCACCATTCACTAGGGAACACATGTAAATCCCTCTAAAACTCCTCCATGCCCAAACACAACCAAAAATATACTCCAATGATGTACAATCCCTCAACAACTCACTGTTTCTACCTACAATTTATGGAACGTGTAAGTACAAGGAATCACATAGAAACAATGGCAATTACCAAAATGAGGGTTTAATCACTAGTTCTAAATTTTTTTTGATAATTGAATCAATAAGAAATGAAATAAATTAAGATTTGGTTCATTTGAAATTTGATTCAATATACTTCCATCCCCTTACAAGATTCAATCAGTAAGACCCAACAAAACATTCAAGAAGATGACTGTTATCACTAGAGATAACCGACTATCATACATAGAAAGGTGCACAATTATCAATTTTATTAATTCACATCCTTCATACATGGACTACTATCCTCATTTGAAGACTTATCCAACATAAATAGATTCTTCCAACTCCAAATAAACTAACAACATCCCTCAAACTTCCTTCCTAACTTCCAAAGAGTAGTTTCAAACCTAACTGCAACCATATAAAACTAACTGTACCCATATCTAGTCATTGTACATTGGTTAAGGATGTTATCAACTCAAAAAATATTTGGTAATTCCTTCAAATGACCCCAAAACCCTTACATTTATCCATTATAGGCCTTATTTTCCAACTTGGGTAACATGAGACACACAGATATAAAACTAAACTAAAATGGCTCTATTGGCCATGAGAACAATTCAAAATGACCTTATCAAATTATTACAAACAAAAGTGAACTTAATGGTCCTTATCCATCCTCAAACCTATTTAGGCCCATAAGTTACCCCTAGTGATTCCATCATTGTTTTGATGCTCCTACATTAAATTCTTATATCTACTACCTGCACACACCAACTAGAGATCACATCCACTACATTTGATCTTTTCATTTGCCCAAACAACATTTAGCAATATTATGGAATTATGTCTTTCACATTGTGTTTATGCAACTTTATGACTATCCTTGTCCTATTCAAGACTTTCCTAAACCATATTTAGGGATGGTTTAGATCCACCTTCTTTTTTTAGCTCCATGGTGTCCTTGGATGTCTTCATAGGTGCTCTTGCACCAAAATTAAGGGAAACAATTGTCTATGTGCACATTTTAAGGGATTAAAGCCTTGAAGACTTAAAATGAAAACAACTAGGAAACACCAAATTTTGAAATGTGTCTCATCTATTTTGATTAGAAGTCTTCGAGTATTTAAGTTGCGACAGTTCAAGAAGGAGCACTGATTGTCTATATCAAAGGCATGCCTGATGTTATCACACACGCCTTTGATTTAGAGATTGTTGAAGTTGAAGATAAAGGCATGATCATATTCTCTTCTTGTTGATGATGTTGAAGATGAGGTTGGAGAATGTAGCTATGAAGAAATAAAGGAAAGTAAAAAGAAAAGGTATTCATCCTTGATATAGTTGACTATCCTCATTTGTAGATTTCTATATAGTATTTGTTCTATCCACTATGAATGACATCAAACCATTTTTTTTTTCTTTGACATCAAACATGTGTTCCTTTTCTATGCAAGATATTATACCAGTGTGCATTTGGTGGTCAAAGTCTATATTTCATAAAAGGTTTGTTTGGGGTTTTGTTCAACATGTTTAATTGTAGATAACCTACAGGGTTTTGCTTATTGCCTTAATTATTCATTTATGGAAGCTTTGCATGCATTTCTATTTTATATTAATTGTATTATATGAAATGGATCTTCATATAGGTGGATAAGTATATCATTGTACCTGTCCTAGAGACCGAATTGGCTTTTCTTTACTACACACACTTTATGGGTAGGCAATGAAACATAACACTCAATTCTTTGTGGAATACTTTGCACTAGATCTTATCATGGATGATGATGGTAAGAATTGTATTGATGTTACAATTGAAGGTCAATGTACTTTTCAACATTGATAGATGATTTACATTTTTGTACGCCTTATATTTTCCTTACCCCTTATATTTTCCTTATCTTACAGGTAAATCATTTGCATCCATTTCTTCATTCATTGATCTTCCTCTTCAACAAGCTAGTGTCAAAAGGTGGACAATGGTATTTATTAAAAGAGTTATGATATATGTGGTAGGTATGCATCTTCATTTATAAGAAATAACTTCTCAATGATATTGATAAAAATAACTTCTCAATGTTATTTGAGTGTTGGATGAAATGCTTGAAAATAGAACGAGTTTATGAAAGACCAGTGGACATGTGTCCCATCCATTTCAACAAAAACAATTAGTTGTAAGTAGAAAATCAATTTTTATATTCTTAACACAAATTATAATAGCTTCATAAGATCATACTTCTTGGCATCAAGCACAAATACAAGAATTTTGAACAACAACATAAGGATGTATAGGTTCTTGAAATCATTCTATTTTATGAACATAATTCATCAATTCATTATAGATGTTTTTTTTAGTTCCTCCTTATCTGTAAAAATGAAAGTAAAAGGTATAACTACAAATGACTTTAAAGTCTCATCTATTACCATTAGAAAATGTTCTAGCCTCTACCATTAATGAAAAATTAGCGGTGTCAGATAAATTACAACCTATCATGTTGTAGCATCTAATGTTAGAGAACAATATATATGCTCTTATTTAGTCCTTGGAATTCCACCTTAAAATTCCATTAAGATGAATTTACATTTCCCTATAGGTGTGCGGAAGGCCAAGTTACCTACATATAAATATCTAGGTTGGGGTCACAAAATAACAATAACACCACAAATTCACATTTTAATAGTTTTTTCCACCTTGAATGTTTGAATTTAATAACCCTAATAGTCTCAATAAAAAAATATATTTAAAATAAAAAAAACATTTCATTGATATTTTGATGGTCTTTGGACTCTTATATGATGAGAGGGCTATATGAGCGATGACATAATTTTTGTACCATTGTCGACACTCCGACACATACTTTATACCTTTTCGATGATGACGGTGTCACCTATATAGAATCATTGTCATTTTTTATTACTGTTCGCATTGTAAGTTGGTTGTAAGTTTGACCAATGTTGGAATGGGTTGGTCGTAACTTTGACCATAATTCTTCACCATGTAGTCTATTTCTTTCAACAACTACGTCATTGGCATTACATCTACAATGTTGGTCGTCAATCACTTTGACAAAAAAAGTTTGATGTACACATTCGTTGAATATTCTACATTTTTGAGTCACAAAAATGATGAACGCACACCAAAATTTGGGCAAAATTTTACTTGTGAGTTGAACCATTCTACTTATTAGATGATTGGTGATAAGAATGATTGTGTTCAGACTAGAAGAAAGATCAGAGAAAGTACTTGTCTGATTTCTGAACATCAACCTAAATTAGTAGCAGAGGCATTGAATAATAAAGAATGGGTTTAGGCCATGGAAGAATAATTGGATCAGATAAAGAAGAAAAATAATTGGGTACTAGTTCCCAGACCTATTGATAAGAATGTGATAGGAACTAAGTGGATTTTCAAGAATAAACTCAATGAAGATGGTGAAGTAGTTAGAAATAAGGGAAGACTTGTGGTTAAAGGATATGCTCAAGAAGAAGGTGTAATGCCCACCCTAGTACTATCATGTTTTGGAATGACAAGATTATTACCTTATTACTTTGGAATTATATGTTTTGTTTGTTTTTATTTCATGATGGGACATTTTAAGCATATATTTAGTTAATAGAATTATTTCGAGGAAGTAATAAATGAATTGGCTTGAGATTGTGTATATAGGTGTAGGAATATACTATTGTGAGAATGATTCATCTCTTGTTTTATATTATGGTTATTATGGAGCTAACCCTACTAATCCCACTATACTTTTTTGACTATACTATTTGATGTGATTGAAGGATAAGGAGAGGCAGTCGTAGTTACTCCTATGGGAGATCCACATGATGTCTCTCTCTCCCTCCTTATTTGCCACTACTTGTGTGTATATATATACATGCTGGTGTACTTGGTTGGTGTTGCAGGATGCAAGTACCAGGAATTGACTCCACTTGGTTACACATGTCTGAGCATGCCTTGAAAATCCTTGAAATGTTGTTGTGTGAAGATATTAGCAAGTTACTCCTAAGGAATCCCTGTTTAGGAAGTCACCTTAGTTAGGGGTTGTGTTCTATGTTATGGTTTTTGTATTGAGATTTAAGTTTGGTTTTATCTTATATATATGTGTATTTCTATCTATAATATATACTAGATGTATATTATATATGTATATGTATATATGGGTGCACACATATATACCTATGCATATATAAATATTATAAACTATGCATTTTACTTGCTAAGTGTAATTGTAATCCTATATTTTAAACAATGGTTATTAAATAAAAATAATAAAATAAAATAAATCTCTTTTAGGTAAAACTAGCTACCTAGGAGTTTTGAACCCAAGACCTCCTAGGAGTTAGGCTATTTTATTTCCAATTGGGCTATGTGAGTTATTTGTAAATTCTTGTGTTTTGTATCAAGTTATGGTATTCTTTAGGAGGATAATTTAATTAAAAATAAAAGCTTTTAAAGTTGTTTATAGGGATTGATTAATTAATTTCAACCAACTATAGTTGTTGGAGTAGTTGCTTCCCATAAAGATGTTAGGATTAAGTAATACTAAGAGGGGGAGTGAATCAATATTACAACACTTTAAATTAAACTTCAACCAATTGAAAATAAACCATATAAATGCTGAAATGAAAAGAACATAAACACATAACACATAACTCATAACACCATTATTTATTTTTGAGGAAACCCTGGCCAAGGGAAAACTCCAGTGGGGATGGTACCCACAACTATGCACTAAAATATTGAGTCCCTATTAGGAGATCTAGCCCTGTTAGGAGTTGAGTATTACATAGTACATTTCCTTGTTAGAGGAATAAAAAACCTTGTTAGGGGTATACAAAAAGCCTGTTAAAGGTGTGGTGAGCTTACAACTCTTACAATGATGTCAATTCATTTGCAATAATATCATATATATATTATCTTATGATCATATTGATCCCACGGTAGGTAGATCCCTTATGTGTTCTCTATATGTTTCTATGATATTTCCCTTGATTTGTCTTCATCTGGGGGCATCTCGATGTGGAAATGTAATCAGTGGAGTTGTTTACGTTTCTGTTAAAGCCATTTCTCTTGTTAAAGTGTCAGCAATACAAGCATCTGCTATGCTTTGATAGTTCCACTTATAGCTCTATCAAACTCAAATCTCACATTTTCTATTTTCCTTTACTAATATCACAAATTCACATCCATCATATCATCATCTCTTTTACACTTATCGCTTCCACGAAACACTCTATACTTATATCAATTCTACCATCTAGTCGGCTCTCAAATACAATACAAAACATAATAAATATTCATGCAAATGATAAATACTAAGTTGATGATCTTGTATTACCAAAGTGTCGGCAATATACAACTTTCATCTGACTTAGCACGTTACCATTCCATCTGATCTTCCCTTAATCATTGCGACTGTACACATACCCCGATTCATTGATTCTCTATCTTCACATACCTTCATATCATTGCATCTTACTGATATCAATACCAAAACATGTGCAACCTTAACTAAAGGTCCTACATATTCCAAACTATCTTCCTATAACTTTGCAAGCCATAATACATCATATACTATCTTCGCTAACCAAAACTGTACTACATAATACTATTATCCTGATTCTGTACTTAATAATTTTCATGACTGAGTCTTTCACACTTATCATCACTTCATGCTATCACTCCAGCATAAGTGTTTCCATAAATGACAACCCTTAAGTGATCCATAGTGCTCCCAAAACATCACTTGCCAACAATCTCTACCTTTGGCATTGATGGCAACACTTAGTGAAAAATGACTAAGTGTCAAAACATTATCTTCCTTATACTTCTCTATATACATATCCTTTATTTTATTTTATTTTATTTACATATTTCTCTCTCTCTCTCTCTCTCTCTCTCTTCTTTTTCTTCTCCTCATTTTTCTCTTCTCTTCCTCTCCCTTTGACATCAATGGAAATGGTACTTAAAAAATTTCAAAAACTTAAGCATATATTTCTTAGGGCTTACTCACCAGATTTAGAATATGTTGGAAAGAGTCTTCCAAGGTCTTCACTTCATTAATCCATGACTAAGTGTCAAAACATTATCTTCCTTCTACTTCTCTATATACATATCCTTTATTTTATTTACATATTTCTTCTCTCTCTCTCTCTCTCTCTTCTTTTTCTTCTCCTCATTTTTCTCTTCTCTTCCTCTCCCTTTGACATTAATGGAAATGGTACTTAAAAAATTTCAAAAACTTAAGCATATATTTCTTAGTGCTTACTCACCAGATTTAGAATATCTTGGAAAGAGTCTTCCAAGGTCTTCACTTCATCAGTCCATGACTTAATCAGAATCTCACTGACATGGATCATTCCATTCAGTGCATAAGATGCAGTCTTTGTTGCCTTCAGCTTGGTGGGTACAAAATTTGTCATTGACCCTTCTATCTTCTCCATCTCTCTAAGATGAGTTTCAAGAATTGATAGCTTTGGAGTGATTAGACTCTTTAGCAAACCAAATATTTCCACTACTCTCCATTTCTCTGTATTCAAGACACTTATCTTATCCAAAATCTTGGATGCCTGCTTGTCCATATCCAACATAGTTTATGAAGAGGTTTCACAACTGTCCATTAAGGTGTCTAAGGTAGCCCTATCCTTGGCTATGATATCTTCAATTTTTTTAACATGTCTAAGTTAGGATTTATGAAATAGCTATATACCTTTCTTCCTTGTGCCACACATCTTTTAGCTTTGATTGTAGTTATTTTCAGAATGCCCAAGTCCCATGAGATAGACTGACATACTTCCTTCAACTTCATTTCTAAGAATCTCTTCTCAACCTTATCCTTTGTGATCTTCAACAGTGACTCAAAATGATTGTCAAAGTTGTCCAGAGCCATGTTCAAGTTATCAACATCATCCTTTCATTGAAAAATAAGAGGTGTAGGGAGTATCTTATTTACAGTCTCTACTACCCTAGCAATCACCTTTACCTTCTTGTCCCCCTTTTGTTCTAACCTATCCTTTGCCTTAGAAAATTCCATGAAGGATAACCTCACGAGTTCATCCTCATCCATGATTTCCACATCTGCGCTCACTAGTTTGGCCATACTTTCCAACAATAGAGTTGAGGAGGTATTCAATTCTTGTTTAAGTTCAGCTCTTACCTCTTCTTTTTCTACTGCTATCTCTTCTTCCTATTTTTCCTCTCGCTATTTCTCCTTCTCTTATTCTTTCTCTTCTTATTTTTCTTCTTTATGTTCTTCCTCTTTCTATCCTTCCTCATCCACTATCATCACACTATCCATATTGTCTTGAAATGGGTCATTTTCATCAAGTGAGGTGTCTAATGATATAGGCATACCAAAAATGAAGAAGTCTGGTTGCTTGTCAACTTCGCTTGCTTGCTTACTCTCTTCCACTGTCCTAGATCTTTCTCCCATTTCTAAAGGTGTAGGCTTGGTAACCTTGGGAGGTGAAGTCTTCTTAGGCATGTATCACATAAGAATTTGGTCCAATGCCTTTTGTGTGTCCTCTATAACCTCATGATATGTCCTTGACATTATCTTCACAAGTCTAGCCTTTGTTCTTAGTAGAGGTTTCAACTCTTTAATGATTCTCTCCCTCTCTTTTATGGAGACTATAGGTAACATGTCTTCAATAGCGTTATTTCTTATATTCTCATCCTTAGACTGTGCTAACTATTTTCTTATTTCTAACTTGCTATACAAGTCCTTAGGGATACTTCCTTCTATCTCTAACAATTTTTTTTTGAAAAATAATAAGTACTCAATTACTGTGTCCTCAATTACTGCATGATTATTTGAATCATACCTTTCATAGTATCTATTTACTATCTTCATATTTCCATCTCTTATCACTCTCTTTTGTAGCATCTGAATATCCAGTTTCCATAGATCTTGTGGCCTCTTATGTACTTATTTTTCTTCTTTCTTCTCAGTCACCTTGTCCTCTTTTTTTTTTTTTTTTTTTCTGCTTCTACCTTTTGTTTCTTAGGGTGCTTAGTTTATTAGATCTTGTAGATCTCCTAGGTGTGTTCATAGGTGCAACCACTTATGTAATCTTCTCATGTGTAACTGATAAATCAATTATATCAGGAATAGGACTTACTATCTTTTCAGCTACAGAATGAGGAGGTGCCTCAATTGCCAAGCTAGATGATCCTTCTATCATCTTTGTCCTTACTTCTCTCAGTTGCTCCTTTGTGATTCCTACCTTTGCAGAAATTTCATCAACTATTTTCTCTATTCTTCTCTTCCTTGTTCCATTGTCCTATTCTTCTCTAACTTTTGCTGACTTCTCCCAGCAAGTTCCCCATCTCTCTTTAGATGTATCTATCTTAGCTTCTAGTACATGTTCAACTTGCATTGTTAGTACCTTAGAACTAACCTCATACCCCATACAGTAGCACCATTTCTTTCTAGGTTCAACTGCCTCAAAGAATACATGGTCAGTTTCAACCATGAAATAGATTATGTCTTTGTATTTCTCAACTATCTCCTTAGGTATCCTATACCTCTCCTTCATTTTCCTTTGAATAATTTTAGTCATTGCAAACAACTCACCATCTACCCAATTTTTATCTTATCTTTAGTAGCTTTTTGAGATTTGTATACTAGTAGTTACACTGTCCTTCCATGCCCTAGGGTGCATTCTAGGAAACTTGTGCTCAATGTGGATGTACATGTGGACTAGAAGTGATCCAAACCTGAATGCCTTTGACTTATCTTTCTTGATAATATTTACATTTTCCAAGAATTATTGTGCTAGGATCTCACAAAGGTTATATTTTGTGTTTTCCTTCACCATTCTGTATGCCATCATTATGACTCTTGTTGACACAGAATTAGGTCTACTGCTGTAGAACAACTTGTAACCTAGTAGCATTTCTACCAATCTCACATCTTGCTAAAAGATGTCATTCACTTTCATCGATCTCTTATCCCACTTGGAATGTGTTAGGTTTTCTACTTGTTTCCTGATGTTTTTCTTTGCTCTTGGTAGGGCTCCAATATTATCCAATCTAGTTATCTCATGAATCAACTGGCTACATATATTAATAGGCTGCTCTCTAGTCCAAATTAATTGGTCATAGATTCTACTTAGGATGATCTTGAACCATTTGGTTTCATAGAACTCATTCATGAGGGTTATCTTGATAATAGATTGGTCTTCCAAGTGTTTGAAATCCTCTTTCATCTTTCCATTATAATCTATCATTTCATCTATCTCTCTATAGATATCTACATCCCAAATGGTCTCATACTTGTAATGAATATAAGCCTTAATGTCTTCAATGTGTAACACGTTGTAAGGGGTTTACAAAAATGCTCCTTCTGGATCATCCTCGCAAGAATTAGATGGGCACTTCTTGAACTTATACCTCAGTCTATCAACAACATCAAATATCACAGGTGCATCCATATCTTCTTGAAGAGTATAAAATCTAAATAGATTTAATACGCTAAAGTCTAGAACTTTTTCTTCGAGCAATCACACGATGTATTTGCTAGATCACTGTACATCTTCTCAACTCTATTCTTCTTGGTCACTACTAATCGAATGGTGCTCAAATGATATGTTACAAGGTGTTCTATCCATCACAAGGTGAGTGAATGCATTAATCACATGTAGCTCAACTTCACATGTTGTCTAGTCAACACAAATCCCGTGAACATAGAATATGAATCTCTAAGTGCTGTGATCATAAACATAAACTCCATAGTGTCAGTACACACCATATCTAAGCTCACATGAGCTTACTCTACATAATCAAGGGCTGGATACATTTTGGTGTCTTCATCCAATGCTCCCCCTAAGGCTATGCGGCCTTGTAGGTCAATGTAGCAATGTAATCATCATGCGAAGACACAGTAGCATCTACTGTCTCTCCCTAAACCAATGCCTTATTTAACTCTTTTATCTTCCATATCTTCTCATCCTCTTTATTTTATGATTTCTTGAAATGATTCTTGAACTCATCTATATACTCATTAAGAATTTTACCATTGTCACCAATATTCTTCCTTATAACCATAGGTGGTGGTCCTCTTCTATTATTTGTTCCATTATACCTACAAAACTTCGCTATGTGTCCTAAGTTGTTGCATTTGAAACATGCAGGTGGTCTTCTATTCTGATTATCTTGCAGCTTAAAATACCTTGCAGTATGCCCAAATTTATTGCATTTGTGGCATGTGATCTTCACTGTTGATTCTTCTTTGATGTAATCTTGTTTATATCTAGACTGATCAGGCTTTCTACATTCTTCTTTCTTATGTCCATATGCATAATAGTTATGACAATAACTAGAAAAGGGTTTGAAATAACTATTACCTCTACAATCTCTTTTCATGTGTCCAAGTTTGTTGCATCCAAAGAATCTACCTCTGAAAGGTTTGATATGATCTCTAGGTCTCTCAAGAGTAGGTCTTTCTTCAGTCTTTACTTCATGTGTTTCTTCATTAGTTTTAGAACATTCTACTTTATTGAATCCAACTCTAGTCAAGTCTCCTTTAGGTTTCTATCTTTCACTCTATTCATCAATCTTATCACTGCTCATGTGTAACTTCTCAATATGCAATTTGGATTGAGTGAGTTCACCTTTTGTGATCTGATTTTACTTCTCCAATTCATGACATTTATCCTTGTAGTGATCAAGTTTAGTCTTCATTTGTCCTATATGTACATTTGATTCTTTTAGTGTCTCTTCAACTTTGTATCTTGCATCCTTTTCATGTTATATTTCTTTAATCATCAAAAGATTGATTTGATATTTTTATTACTCTAGCTTCTTTACTTGGTTTGATGTATCATTATCTAAATCCCATTTGATCTTATCCATAAGGTCTTGTCTATGAATTTTTTCAATTTCAAACCGTTCCTTTAGTTTCTTGATGAAACCTTCTGCTCTTCTCAATTTGAATTTAAGTTCTCCATTCTCAACCTTTTCTTTGTCCAGGTCATCAAGTGCTACTTCAAATTTTTCTTGTAAACTTTTTGAATCCATTCTAATCTCCCTTAAGTTGTTAGGCTTTCTCTCCAAGGGCCAATGGCTCTGATACCAATTGTTAGGATTAAGTAATACTGAGAGGGGGGTGAATCAGTATTACAACACTTTAAATTAAACTTCAACCAATTTCAAATAAACCATATCAATGCTAAAATGAAAAGAACATAAACACATAATACATAACTCATAACACCATTATTTTTTTTCAAGGAAACCTTGGACAAGGGAAAACCCTAGTGGGGATGGTACCCACAACTATGCACTAAAATATTGAATCCCCATTAGGAGATCTAGTCATGTTATGATCTGAGTATTACATAGTACATTTCCTTGTTAGAGGAATACAAAACCCTATTAGGGGTATACAAAAACCTTGTTAAAGGTGTGGTGAGATTACAACTCTTACAATCAAAACTCTGTCACAAAAGTGTTCTTCAAGTAGTGAACAATACAAGCATCTTCTATGCTTTGATAGTTCTAGTTATAGCTCTATCAAACTCAGATATCACATCTGCTATCTACCTTTACTAATATCACAAATTCACATCCATCATATCATCATCTCTTTTACACTTATCTCTTCCACAAAACACTCTATACTTATATCAATTCTACCATCTAGTCGGCTCTCAAATACAATACAAAACATAATAAATATTTATGCAAATGATAAATACTGAGTCGGTGATCTTGTATTACCAAAGTGTCAATAATATACAAATTTCATCTAACTTAGCACATTACTATGCTATCTGATCTTCCCTCAATCATCGCGATTGTACACATACCTTGATTCAATGATTCTCCATCTTTGCATACCTTCATATCACTGTATCTTACCGATATCAACACAAAAACATGTATGACCTTAATTGAAGGTCCTACATATCCCAAACTATCTTCCTATAAGTTCAAAAGCCATAATACATCATATACCATCTTCACTAACCAAAAATGTACTGTAGAATATTGTTATCCAAATTTTGTACTTAGTCATTTTCATGACTGAGTCTTCCACACTTATCATCACTTCATGCAATCACTCCACCATAAGTGTTGCCATAAATGAAAACCCTTAAGTGATCCATAGTACTCCGAAAACATCACTTTCCAACAATAGAAACTCCTCCAACCATATAGTTTTTCATTAAATTATTGGAGTATAAGGAGTTTGGGAAGATTGGAGAAATTTGGGGGAGTTTTCTGGAAGTGGTTGTTTCTAGGTTTTTCCATATTTGCATTATCATTTTGGTTTAGTGAGGTCTTTTGGGAGATTCTCAGAGGAGGAAGGAGGATTGTTCTTAGAAGGAAGATAATACTAGAAGACAATCATCACTCAAATCTTGGAAGGTTGATGTGGCATGCTCAACTCCAGAAGAGATTCTCCGTAGGACTCCAGGTAGGATCTGGAACTAGGAAGAATCACCTTCTTTCCTATATTCTTGTCATGTGTGTGTTTATGAAATATATAATGTGTTCATATGTGATTAAAAAATACTATGGTTATAGGAATAATTAGATTGTTATTTGGTTGTAGAAGAACATTGCATACGGGAAGGGTTAATAAATGTGTCTGTAAGATTTCTTGTTCAAATCTCTTCCTGGAAGTTTATGATTATTTATATTATTTTAATTTGATGTATTTTTTTTGTGTATGTTTGGTTTAGGAAAGTTTAGGAAAGTTTAGGGAAGGTTAGGAATGATTAGGGAGGTTCGTAGTGAGTTTTATTTTCCCATGGAATATGCAGATTTTGTTTTCATTTTGATCATCTGTTTATGTTTGAGGTTAGGAATGAATAGGAATGAATTTGATCATCTATTTATGTTTTGAGTTAAATGGTGTGTTGAAGATGTTTTTTGGATGTGGTAATGAGGTAGTTGAACTAGGTATACCTCAGGGAACCTTCCCCAGACACTCTCCACTCTTTATATTTCCATTTACAAGCAATTTTGAGCACTTTTGTGACAGTTCTCATACGAGAAAACAACTTTGAATCTATTTACTCATATGATTGTGAGTTTATACTAATATGGGCCTATGTAAATACTCATATGGCCCTATGAGAATACTCGTATGGGAATTATGGGTCCTAGGGGTTTGGTCTGTGACTCCTGTAATTAACTCCTGGGACTGGTTTGCAACTTTTCTCACCTTTGGATGTCATTTCCTTGTTTAGGTTGTGTTATAATGTTTTTTATAAGGTGTTTTTTACTTAACATTTTTTCCATGAAGTTATTTTTACATGTGTTAAGACTAAGACTCATCTTGAGGGCCTGAGAGCACATGAGAGTTCCCTAGACCTATAAAACAAACCACTGGATGTGTAATCTTATTTCTTCAGCTTGTATTTGGGTAGGGGACTGGGAAACCTAGGTGAGTGGCTCACCATAGGTGTTTGAACCCAAAGTGGTTGCCAGATGATCCTATAGGTGAGTTTGTAATCAAGTGATAACTTTAATAATTAACTTGGGAAAGGGGGGATTCAAAAGATAATAAAAGACATGTAATGTAAGTCCACATAAACCTATTAGAGTACCAAAACCATGGGTAACTACTAGGGTGGATCCTTCACATAAAAAGGGGAATGGGGTTACATGGTTTCCAGGGAGGATCCCAATGTATAGGTTGTGTGATTACACTCACCTAGATAGTATGTTGGAAACCTAACCTTGTGATTATGTATGATGATATGTTGTTTATGCCTTTTCTTTTGGGTTAGGTGAATGGATTGTATTACCTTAGGTTTCTTTAGGCCTTGTGAGTACCTTGGTTCTATCTCCTAGCATGGGGGGTGGAGCTTCACTAGTTTCACATTGTAGGGTGGTAAGTATTTTTTGAGGTACTGTTAGTGGTTCGTGACTTGGATTTGATTCAGATTCTTAGAGTGATAAATGCTTCTCATTTTTTACCATGTACTATTTGTATTTTAATGCAGGATGTAAAATAATCTCTTTGTAAGCCTTCGGGCCATTTGATGTAATTGTAATTGTAATTGAAATTGAAAATACAAGGCAATGCAATCAGGGAGGGATAGCTTTAGGGATTTTCAGGGGATGTTTATTAATTCAAAAGTTGTAATTAAGAAATGTAATCTTTGTATTCTTTCTTTTATCTCTCCTATGATTGAAATTAAAAGTAAGGTATTTAATGTGAAATCTTGATTATATTTTGTAAAGGCTAGTTATTAAATGTTTAGATAGGTAGAATTGGAAATGGAATGGAAAGTAAAAGATATATTCATTTAGTTAGGAGTGAAGCATTATGCTCTTATCTTTTCCTTAATTTCTAAAGTATGAAAAAGTAGAAGAATAAGTTAATGAATCCAATTAGTTAAGTAATGAAATTCCATGGATTTTATATTGGTAAAAGAATTCAATAAGGGAACCTTTAAGGAAATTCTAATTTGTAGATGTAATCAATGAGATGTTAGCAAAGTTTTGTAAAAAAAAGGTTCTAGTTTTATTTTTGGGACTTAAGACCTGATTCCTTATGGGTTCCTTGGCAGGGACATTACAAAAGCTTTTCATTATGGAGATACTTTTTCACCATTGGATAGACTTGAAGGAGTAAGGATTTTTCTAGCCTATGTTGTTGATAAAGGTTTTAAAGTTTTCCAAATGGACGTCAAATCTGCATTCTTGAATGGAATTCTAGAAGAGGAAGTTTACATAGAACAACCTAATGGGTTTTCACTGTCAAAAGATGAGGACTTCGTGTGCAAATTGGTGAAACTTCTTTATCGACTAAAGAAGACACCAAGAGCATGGTATGATAGACTCTACTCATATATGATCAAGATCAGTTTTGTCAGGACAAGTGAGGATAGTGATGTTTACTTGAAGGTTGAGAAGGATGACCGATTGTTGATTGTTAAAGTTTTTGTGGATGACATCATTTTTGGAGGAAATGATGAGATGATCATTGCATTTGAAGATGAAATGAGAATAAAATTTGAGATGTAGATGTTTAGAGAGATGAAACTCTTTGTTGGACTTTAGGTATATCAACTTAGTGGTTGAATCTACATCAGTCAGAAAAAGTATGTGAGGGAAGTGTTGAAGACTTTTGGGTTAGAAGATTCTAAACTAGTTGGAACTCCAATGGTGACTAGTTGTAAGCTATCTAAGGAAGATGATTCTAAAGAGGTAAGTGAAACTATATACAGATCCATGATCGGTAAGTTGCATTATGTTGTTCATAGTAGGCCCGATATAGCACATGCAGTTGGGATTGTTGCAATATTTCAATCAAATCCTAAGGAATCCCATATGGTGGCCGTGAAGAGAATATTTAGATAATTAAAAGGGACTAAAGATTATGGTCTTTGGTATGATCACAAAGGATATTTTTCTTTGAGTGTGTTCACTGATCAGACTGGACAACTAGTGTGGATGATAGGAAGAGCACAAGTGGAGGAGCTTTCTTTCTAGGAAAGAGACTTATGTCATGGACAAGAAAAAAGAATAATTGTATTTCTTAGTCTACTACATAGGCAAAATATGTTGCTGCTGCTAGTAATTACACTTAAGTTGCTTGGATGAAGCATTTATTAAAGAATTCAAATAACAAAACTCCCTTTCAAGTGTAGTTCCTGTGTTCTCCTTTCTTCTCCATTGAAATAGATATTATGTAGCTCTTGATTTTGACAAAAGATGCACAAATGTTGAAAGAAAAATGATAGCATGAGAATACTAGGAGTGTGGTTAGCCAAAAATGAGAGAAATGATCTCAATTTATAGAATTTGCAAGAGAAATTGAAAATTTAGCAATTAAGTGTGTAAAAGGGAAATTATCATAGATTATGGCAATTGAAAAATTTGAAAGAGGAAATTTGTCATTAATTATGACAACTTATGACAAATTGAATGCACAATTAGAAATTAGTGAGTTAAAAAGGGGAAATTTGTCATAAACTATGAAAAATATGACAAAAGGAAAAAAAGGAAAATCGTCATAAACTATGACAATTATGGAAAAAGGGAAAAATGAAAATTATCATAAACTATGACAATCTATGACAAAAGGAAAAGGGAAGGTGGATGCTAAAAAAGAGGAAGTGGTGGCTAGAAAAGTGGGTGAGGCACAAATTAAGGGATAAAATCCCATTTGAAAAAAGGGGGGAATTATTGAATTTTAAAGTTCATTTATTCCCACAAAATGGAAATTTAGGATTTAGAAATTATGAAAATTCCATAAATCAATAATTAGCCAATTACTTAATGTCAATTTAATTAATTGTGAAACTTAGGGAAAAGGGGATAAATAAATGTAATTTATTTATCAAGGCTAAGACTTAGGGATAAATTATGGGTTATTTACCCCTAACAAAGACAAATTAATTGATTTCAGCAAATTGGTAATTTTGATGAGGCAAAGGATTGATTTTGATAATGAATTGAATTGATTTAAAAAGTAATTGATTAGGTCAAAAATGAGGAAAAATCAAGGAGAAATATTAGTAAATTAGGGATGAAAATGAGACATTGAAGACATGTTAAGAAAAGGGGGCACATAGGTGTGAACCATTTTTTAGTGTCTACATTTTTCCACTATTTGAGACAATGTGATTATGAGCATTGGTTCAAAGAAAAAATAAAGATCATGCCCCAGTGGATCAACAAAAGGGAGGTAGGATTCCCCCTTGAAAAATAGGGCAAAAATTGATTCGAGGACAATTTTTCAAAAAAAGAATGATTACAAGGACTAATCGAAGGAATGTTAGTAAAAGTTTAAAATTAGACGGACAAAAGTTAATAATGATGAAATTTTTCTTTCATAAGTGCATTTTTTGTTACGAAAGCTTTATTTAATATGCAAAAATTGAATGTGTCACACCATGACACATAAAGTTAGGGTGATAACGCAATCCCTTTGCATAAAAAAAAACATAGAAGACAAGGAATATTTCCATCCATCCTAAAGCATATGACATATGTATTAGGAATAGTTCCAAGATATAACTAAGAGGGGGGGGGGGGGGGGGTGAATCAGTTATCTACAATATTCAATTCTTTATCCAATTAAGTATACTTAAACATAAATCATAAACACAATGAAAGAACACATGAACACAACACCAATATTTTGGTTATGGGGAAACCCAAATAGGTAAAAACCCGATGGGAATTGACACCAACTAATATTCTGCACTAGAGTATTATGATCCTTGTTAGAAGATCCTTAACCCTGTTAGGAGTTTCTTTACAATATATTTAGTGGTAGACCTGGTCAAGGGTCGGACCCTATTAGGAGTCTTTTAAAATTGTCCTTGTTAGGGGAGAGGATGCACTGTCCAAGAGCTCACTACTCAAAGGGCTGAAGGCTACAACCTTCTGAATAATAGATACACACTATATCTAGATCTTGGTGAACTGTGCTTTGACCTGCTATCTAGATTAGTTCCAATATATAGCACAAGTACTTTACTTGGTCACATAGACCTTCTTCATATGGCTCAACACTTCATACACTCTGCTCTGCCCATCTTAATCAACTATGAACCACACTTCAACAATCACAAATGACTGCCTATAAATATCTTTCCTCTAAATGATATAATCAAGCAGCCTATTAGAACCACCTTGAAATCATAATAGAGAAACTATAAAAAACTCCAATAAACATTATGTCGGCTCTACTATGCATGCAACACATTCTGGGACCTGTCCAATAAGATAATTGTAGACACATGCTACACACTGTCGGCTCTACCAAAACAACTAGATCTTTCTCCTCAAGATAAATTAACTCATGTGATCCTAATAGAACATCATTAACTCTCCTCTAAGCTTAAATCCAAGGGCACATACCCACAAGATAGGTGCAACTCAAGAACCAATAAAATCTCTGTCGGCTCTACTGAACAAACATAGGAAACTGCTGTTGGTGAATAGCGACTGCATAACTTCACTTCTACTCATTAAAAAACTATGCATCCATGAATGAAACATCACTAACATATCTTCAACATATATCCAAGTGCGTAAGGCTCCATGATAACTATACAGACAACCATACATAGAACATTATCTATTACTCTATCAGGAACACTGCTGACACTAGCTGCTATATAACTGTCTGTACTAACAGTTAACCTCTACGCCCATGATATCATGCTGATATCATGTCCATGCTACATATACTAAAATATTACTTCATAAGACTTCCACACATGCTACTTTCCATATGTTGTCATCAATGACAAACATACAGTCAGTACTGACCTGCTGGCGAATCTCCAACAATCTCCCCCTTTGGCATTGATGGAAACATGTGGAATGAAAAACCACCACCAACCCAAATGAACATTTCTTTTATAACATTCTCCATTTCCTCTTCAAAACTCACCCAAAGATGAATCCTCCATCTGCTACAATATTTTCCAATATTCTCCATTTCCTCAACTGAACTGCTGTCATATTTGAATGCTGCTCCCCCTTAGTATATTACTCCTCCTTTTTACTTCTATTTTTCATGACTCTGTATATTACTCCCCCTTTGACATCAATGGAAAAGGGCACCATTCATTTTAAGCACTGGTACTACTCCTGAGGTAGAGTAGTCAACCTTCCATTAGTCCTTGATGACTGATGCCTTTCCTTCTTTCTTCTAAGCAAGAATCAGGGAAGGGAATTACTCCCAACTTCTCCCTGAGATACTCAAAAGTATCATTAGGTAAGGGCTTTGTGAATATATCTTCCAACTGATCTTTAGTACTCACATAGTCCAACTTGACTTCTTTTTTTTCCACTTTCTCTCTTAGGAAATGATACTTTATCTCAATGTACTTTGTCTTTGCATGCATCATAGGGTTCTTTGACATATTGATAGTGCTAGTGTTATCAAAGTGAATAAGAATAGGATAATCAATTTGAATTTTGAAATCCTTTATGATCTTCTTGATCCAAACAATTGTAGAACAATTCAAGGCTACTCCAACATACTCCACTTCTATTGTTGATTGAGAAATACAATTTTGTTTCTTTCTTGTCCAAGTGACAAGTCTATCACTAAGAAACACTGCTCCACCTGAAGTACTCCTTCTGTCATCAACACATCCTGCCCAATCTACATCAGTGTACACATGAAGCTCAACATTTTTTGAATTAGGATACCATAGACCATAATCTATAGTGCCCTACAAGTATCTAAATATTCTCTTTACTACCATGAGGTGACTTTTTTTAGGCTCTACTACAAATCTTCCAACTATGCCAACTGCATTAGAAATGTCAGGTCTAGTCTGAGTAAGATATATAACTTTACCAATCATAGACTTATACAATGTTATATCTACTACTGGTGAGTCATCTTCTTTTGTAAGCTTGCATCCAGTGATCATAGGGGTTCCTACTGGCTTGCAATCATCCATTTTGAATTTCTTTTGTATCTCTTTCACATATTTTGACTGATTAATACAAATTCCTTTTTATGTCTGCTGCACATTAGTCCTAAAAAGTATTTGATAGGACCAATCATACTCATCTCAAACTCATTCTGCATTTATTTGGAAAATTCCGCACTTAGTTTGTCATTACCTCCAAAGATAATGTCATCAAAAAATATAGCTACAAGTACTAAACCTTCAGATGTCTCTCTAATGAATAGATTACAATCTGCTGCTCCTTTCTTGAATCCAATCTTTGTTAGATATCCATCTAGTATCTCATACCATGCTCTAGGGGCTTGCTTAAGTCCATAGATGGCCTTCTTCAATCTGCATATCATGTTAGGTCTATCTATTAAGGTGAATCCTTCTGGCTACTCAATGTATACTTCTTTCAAATATCCATTTAGGAATGCTGACTTGATAACCATCTAATAAAATTTGAATTTTTTGACTATAGCATAAGCTAGAAACAACTTAATAGCTTCTAATCTTCTCACAAGTGAAAATGTGTCTGAATAATCAATACCTTCTCTTTGCACATATCCCTTACATACTAACCTTGCTTTGTTTCTTACTACTCTACTATCTTCATTCATCTTGTTTCTGAATATCCACTTTGTTCCAATCACATTCTTATCACTAGGTCTTTGGACCAGTTCCCAAGTGTCATTCTTAACAATCTGATCAAGTTCTTCTTTCATAGCATCATGCCAATCTGAATCATTACAAGCATCTTCAACACTTAAAGGTTCAATCTGAGATAGTAAACATAGCACTTCACTGCTAGCTGAGTTCTTTTCTTGGGACCTTATTAAGACTTTTCCGCTCTAATCTCCAATGATGTCTATCTTGGAATGATTTTTGGATGTAAAGTTTGGAACTTTAGGTGATGCTGAATTATCAGCCTTAGGAGTTTCTTCTCCACTTGTCTTTGGGTCATTGAATAACACATCAATACTATCAAACATTTCTTCAATAACTATCTCACTAGTGGAGGGTCTGGGATCTTCTTCAATCATGGGTGGGTAATCATGCTATCTTTCTTGAATCATAAAATTTTCATCAATCTTTACATGAGCACTTTCAATGATCTTTTTTAGTCTTAAATTGAAACATCTATATGATTTACTTTTAGTAGAGTAACCAAGAAAAATACATTTATCACTTCTTGCATCAAACTTGCCTTCTGCTTCATCCCTCTTGATGTAGCACTTGCTTCCAAATATTCTAAAGTATTTTACTATGGGAAAATTACCAAACCATAGCTCATATGGTGTTTTGTTAGTGCCTGGCCTCAATTGAATTCTATTGATGGTGTAGACTACTATGTTGACCGCATCTCTCCAATAGGTGTGTGCAACATTTCCTTCAATCATGATGGTGCACACTGTATCAAGGATGATCCTATTCCTTCTCTCTGCAATTCCATTTTGCTAAGGGGTTCTAGGTGCACTTAACTATCTCTTTATGCCATGTTCTTTGTAGTAGTCATAGAATCTGTCAGAGGTGAATTGTCCTCCTTTATCCGATCTCAAACATTTTATCTTTTCTCAACCTTAGCTTTAAATATTTTGAATTTCTCAAATGCTTTTGACTTATTTTTTAAGAATACAACCCACATCATTATAGTATAATCATCAACAAACAAAATGAAATACCTTTCAACATAGTATGATATTGTTTGAGTTGGACCACATAGGTCTATATGAATTAGATCCAACGTATTCTCTGCTGAATTTTGCTTTCTCCTGAATGAATTTCTCACATGCTTTCCCATTACACATTCCCTACATATAGTATCAACTGACTTTGCTATGCTAGGTAGATCTCTTACTGCATTTACATTGCTTATCTTTACTATGTTATCAAAATTGATATGACATATTCTTTTATGCCACAACCAACTGTCATCAACTTTAGCAATAAAACAACTTGCTTCTGAATTGAGTTGAAAAATATTACCTCTTGTCTTTGAGCCTGATGCAATCATAACACCATCTTTGTTGTTAATGATGCATTTGTCATTTTTGAACTCCAACTGATAGCATTTTCTAAGTAACTGTCCAACACTAAGAAAGTTTTGTTTCAAACCATCAACATATTAAACATCATTAGTACTATTCTTTCCATCCAAGGTGATGGCTCCTCTACCAACTATTGGTTTAGGAGTGTTGTCTCCAAATCTGAGCATACCGCCATTGTATTTTTCCAAATGAAAAAACTTGTCTTTATCACCTGTCATGTGATGTGAAAAACCACTGTCTATGATCTAGTCTATCCTTATGTCAGCTTGTGAAATCAATGCTAGCTCTTGTTCCTTTTTATCAACTTTATGACTTGTATTATTATTCATTTTGTCTATAATAGTAATGAATCCAATTTCTTCTTCACCAGATTCTTCATCTGAAACTCCATCTCTAGCATAGTAGCATTCCTTAGAATACTTAGGCTTTTAATCCTTTTTGAACTTTCTAGCTCTAGTAGGAAACTTAGATGCAAAGTAACCGATCTTGTTACATGAAAAGAACTTAAATGGTAATTGACCTTCATATTTTCCTTTTCCTTTCTTTTCTCTTTTGGAAATCATATCAATGAAATCATCTATAGTTTTCTCTTCATCATCATCATCAAAATTACAAGAAGTGTTTGCAGATTTCTTACCATGAACTGTTTCTTTGAAGGTTGTCTCACTCTTTGGTTCTGTCTTCAATCTTGAGATCTCAAAAGCTGAGATTTTTTTGACCAAGGTCTCTCTCTTGAAATTTGATGTAAGTTGCATGGTCTCATCAAGGATGTTGATCTTGCTTTCATATTCAGGAGTGAGAGTAGTCATTAACTTATCCATAATGTCCTCCTTTGAAATCTCTCCACCATTGTTTCTGATTCTAGCAACTGCTTCATTTATTCTTTGATTATAAGCTTTGATGTTTTCTTTAGGTAGCATCTCTAATGCATTGTATATTTTCTTCCATGTCTTTCTACATGCATCCTTTTCTTGTTAGTCTCCTTCAAATATGTCTTCTAGGTGATTCCATATTTTGTGGGTTGTATCTATCTTTTTTATTTCTAAAAACTCACCATCAAATAGGGTGCTAATAAGGGCTTCTTTAGCAATAGCATTCTGATGAAACAATTCCTTTTGCCTACCAGTAGCATCATCCTATGTAAGGTCTTCAAGGGTAGGTATCTTGGCTGCTTTGATAGTCACATCAAAAACTTCAAAACCAATGCACTACAAATGGGTCACTATCTTGTTCTTCCAATCAAGATAATTCTCTCCATCAAAATTAGGACTTTCTTTCCTGAAGTACACCATCTAATCAACCTCAAGCTATTAAAATTTCTCTCCGAGGCACTTGGTTCTGATACCAATTGCTAGGAATAGTCCCAAGAGATAACTGAAAGGGGGGGGTGAATCAATTATTTACAAGATTCAATTCTTTATCCAATTAAGTATTCTTAAACATAAAGCATAAACACAATGCAAGAACACATGAACACAACACCAATATTTTGGTTATGGGGAAACCCAGATAGGTAAAAACTCTGGTGGGAATTGACACCCACTAATATTCTGCACTAGAGTATTATGATCCTTGTTAGAAGATCCTTAACCCTGTTAGGAGTTGATTTACAATATATTTAGTACAGTAGACCTGGTCAAGGGTCAGACCTTGTTAGGAGTCTTTTACAATTGTCCCTATTAGGGGAGAGGATGCACTATCCGAGAGCTCACTGCTCAAAGGGGCAAAGGATAGAACCTTCTGAATAACAGATACACACTATATCTGGATCTTGGTGAACTGTGCTTTGACCTGCTATTTGGATCAATTCCAATGTATAGCACAAGTATGTTACTTGGTCACATAGACCTTCTTCTGATGGCTCAACACTTGACACACTCTTCTCTGGTCAGCTTAATCAATTATGAACCACACTTCAACAATCACAAATGATTGCCTATAAATATCTTTCCTCTAAATGATATAATCAAGTCAGCCTATTAGAACCACATTGAAATCATAATAGAGAAACTATAACAAACTCTAATTGTGTGCTATAAATGTGTCACACTTCTATGAATCATTACATGCAAGGAAACTCAAGAATGAGCCCTCACAAATCGATCCATAGCTCCCTAGGCATGGAGTGCAAGGGTTTTTAAGAATGCTCTCAGCTAGAGCTATTAAGCCAATAACCTTGTTAGTAAACCATGCAATGAGAGATTCAATGAAGACAAGGGCAAGAATGCCAATATCCTCAAGAATCAAGAATGAAAATGCAATGCAATGCTATGCTAGAAATGGAAATGCAAGCTAAGCTATGAAAGGAAATATGCAAGTGTTACAACCCAAGCTAATTAATCTATGTGAGCTAATCTAGAGCATAGAAATGAAGCTAATCTAAGAAAGCATAAATATGAAGTTAAGATAAGAATGCAAGAATGAGATGTAGAATGCAAGAATGAGATGTAGATGCTAAGAATGCTCCAAATCTTCAAAAGCTCCAAAGTGACCTAGAAAACCTGCAGCATAAAGTTAGCATAAAAAGTTGGGGATCTAGAATGAAGAAGAGAGCTCTTCTTTTAAAGGAAATGAGAAGGAATGGACCATGGAGATTAAGAGACAAAATATTTAATCAATGGTGGAGCTTGAAAGAGGAGCAATCCATGTGCACAAATATCCTCCAATGAGAAAATAAGAGTTGACTTTTGTGTCCATATGAGACAAAAAGTGCTTTTTCCCTTTTTATAAAATAAGAATAATGCTTTATTTGTGCAACTTAGGATATGAGGAAAAGTGGGGGCTTTTATTTATTTAAAAGGGGAGGAAATATTCCTTTTAAATAAATAAAGACTTAGGATAAAATGGTTAGCCTATAGAAAATAATCAAATAAATGATAGAACTAGGATTTGATCAAGAGCAAGCAATTTATGATTTAGCAAAAGGGGCTAATAGTCTAGATGACCATTTTTAGGTGTATACACTAATAAACATTCTATCAGCTCTACTACACATGCAACACATTCTGGGACCTGTCCAATAAGATAATTTTAGACGCACGCTACACACTGTCGGCTCTACCAAAACAAATGGATCTTTCTCCTCAAGCTGAATTAACTCATGCATTCGTAACCAAACATCATTAAATCTCCTCTAAACTTACATCCAATGGTGCATACCCACAGGATAGGCACAACTCAAGAACCAATAAAATCTCTGTCGGATCTACTGAACAAACATAGGAAACTACTGCTAGTGAATAACAACTTCATAACTTCACTTCTACTCATTAAAAAACTATGCATCCATGAATGAAACATCACTAACATGTCTTCAACATATATCCAAGCGCACAAGGCTCCATGAGAACTGTACAGACAACCATACATAAAACATTGTTTGTTACTCTTTTAGGAACACTACTGATACCAGCTACTATATAACTATCTGTACTAAAAGTTAACATCTGCGCCCATGATATCATGCCCATTCTACATTTACTAAAAGCTTACTACATAAGACTTCCACACATGCTACTTTCCATATGTTGTCATCAATGACAAACATATAGTCAGTACTGTCCTGCTAGCAAATCTCCAACAATCTCCCCCTTTGGCATTGATGGAAACATGTGGAATGAAAAACCACCACCAACCCAAATGAACATTTCTTTTATAACATTCTCTATTTCCTCTTCAAAAATCCCCCAAAGATGAATCCTCCATCTGCTGCAATATTTTCTAATATTCTCCATTTCCTCAACTAAACTGCTGTCATATCTAAATGTTGCTCCCCCTTAGTATATTACTCCTCCTTTTTACTTCTATTTTTCATAAATCTGTATATTACTCCCCCTTTGACATCAATGGCAAAGGGTGCCATTCATTTTAAGCACCAGTACTACTCCTAAGGTAGAGTAGTCAACCTTCTATCAGTCCTTGAGGACTGATGCCTTTCCTTCTTTCTTCTAAGTCAAATCAGGGAAAGGAATTACTCCTAACTTCTCCCTGAGATACTCAAAAGTATCCTTAGGTAAGGGCTTTGTGAATATATTTTCCAACTAATCTTTAGTACTCACATAGTCCAACTTGACTTCTTTTTCTACCACTTTCTCTCTTAGGAAATGATACTTGATCTCAATGTGCTTTGTCTTTGCATGCATCATAGGGTTCTTCGACATATTGATAGTGCTAGTATTATCAAAGTGAATAACAATAGGATAATCAATCTAAATTCCAATATCTTTTATCATCTGCTTGATCCAAACAATTGTAGAACAATTTAAGGCCGCTGCAACATACTCCGCTGAAACAAAATTGTATTTCTCAGTCAAAAGATACAAAAGGTATAATGATCTATTTGTATATTTGTTTGTATATTTGTTGATGACATACAATAGGATAATGATCTATTTGTCATTGCCTCCAAAGATAATGTCATCAACAAATATATCTACAAGTAGTAAACCTTTAGATGTCTCTCTAATGAATAGATTACAATCTGCTGCTCCTTTCTTGAATGCAATCTTTGTTAGATATCCATCTAGTCTCTCATACCATGCTCTAGGGGCTTGCTTAAGTCCATAGAGGGTGTTCTTCAATTTGCATACCATGTCAGGTCTATCTGATAAGGTGAATCCTTCCAGTTGGTCAATGTATACTTCTTCTTTCAAATCTCCATTTAGGAATGCTGACTTGACATCCATCTGATAAACTTTGAAGTTTTTTACTATAGTGTTAGTAAATAGATTTTCACCTTAGTTTTGTATCTTGATATACATTCTCTATTGCCTTGTCTAAGGTCAATCATTCCTAACAATTGGGTAAGTGTCTTATATCTTCACTTCCCTCTGAATTTTTCTTAGGTATAGCTCCCTAATTTGATTTTCAATTTAGATTTATCTAACAACTATCTTGTCTTTTGGATTTTAACCAGAAAGCCCACAAGGCTGCTATAAAATTCTTCAGATGTTCAGTATCATACTTACACCTTAATAATCAAGACTTACTCACACAAAAAAACACAGTTCTCCGCATTCAAAGCATGTAATTCATCAAAACTAAATTAATAAAGATTGAAGTATAAACTGCAAAGATCTCAAGATATTGGCTAAGACTTATATACCAGAAATGAATACGTTATCAAACACAGGATATGCATTCATTTGATTCCAAACTGCAAAGATTGGAAGCAAGGTGTATATATATATATATATATATATATATATATATATATATATATATATATATATATATATATATATATATATATATATATATATATATATATATATATATATATATATATCACATCACTATTTTTGCAACATAGACTAAAACATATAACAACAATATGTTCTTAAACCACTAACTTGAAAATCTCCAAGTTCTGATTCAAAGAAACCTTTTGAAAGCAAAAATACTAAGTTCTACTTCTTCAAAATTCTTCTAACCCCTTTACTCTACTGAACTAAACTACTTAAAAGTTTTTCAAATCCGAGAGGTCTCCCGAAAAACCTGACCTCTCGGTTAAATAGTTAAGATCATATCAAGTATCAAAGGACACATGGCCCTATAAGTTTTTAAGCATGAAACTAAGAAATTTAAATATCAATATCTGCCTCTTTATTAGGGGTGCACTCTTCTTCCCCTACGACATCTCCTCCTTCTCCGGTGGTCTGCTTTGCTATTTCCAGCTATTTATGTGCTTGTAGCAATTCTTTGGCAAGCTGCATATGTGACACCTTCAGATTCATGACCCTAATCATGGCGGCTTCCTTGGTCCACCTAGATTTCTTAACTTTTTCGATGGTTAGAGGGAACTGATCCACGCTGAGATAGAGCATTGATTTGATGTGAGTAACCTGAGTTAAGTCAGAGGGTTTAGGGTTTGGCTTATCCTTTAATTTCTTCATTATGTTCTCAAACACAACAAGAGCTATTTTCTATTCCTATTCTTCCATAGTAACTGTATATGTATGAGCAAAATTTATTACCCTAAGCTTGGTGATCATGGATTTCTATAATTGTTTGATCTCATGCTCACTATCTTTTTTCTCAGAGATACTACTCCTAACTGTGCTTAGTCACCAACTGACATTTTCCCTTAGAACAAAGAAGGTAGACTCATATAGAGATTTAACACCATGATCAGTACAAAACTTAACATAGCCATATTTCTCAATTTCCAGGAACTTTGACATTGCACCAAACCATTTTTCTTCATCCTGCCCCCATGCCTACCTCTGAGCTTGTAGTTCCCCTATTAGAACCTCTGAATCATGCAGGAGTTCATGAACACCCTTTAAAAACTTGGAACCACTTTTACCGATCTCACAAATCCATTCATCGATAGAAACTGCCAAAGCACGCCCTCTCTGAACTTGATTAATGAAATTCTTACTTTTAGCTGATTCAGGATCAAATAATTGGGGTGACTGAACAAGGGGGGTAGCATCAAAGCTACAAAAGGTATTTATGAACTAGGATAGGGTTACTATGGTCTGCCTCAGCTCCTTCTTTTCCTTTCCATCCTACCAGGAAGTGTTTAACATTTATTGTGCAGTTTCCTTGAACAAATTGTTCTTACCAGCCCTGTCTAAATTACCTAGGTCCACCTTAGTAATTTCAAAGTCTTCAACCTTGATTTCCTGTCCATCTTCTTTTTCCTCCTTCAGCTTATAAGTGGAAACTTTGGCAGTGCATTTTCCAGTCTTCGTATCAGTGATCATGCGAGCTGTACTTTTTATTTTCTTTGCCTTAGGAATTTTTTGGACCTACTTACTCACAATATCTTTAACTAGAAGAGAAGTAGGAACCAAATTACACTTTTTACTTACAGAGGTTAGCGGCCAGGGAAGTAAAATTCTGATACTTAATGACTGTTTAGGTGCCTAGGTAGGTGTGGATATGACTTCTAGTGTAGCATCATCCAGGTCAAAGAGGTCTTTTTCTATTTGCTCGTTCTCTAGAATATGGAAACTGATATCTTCCATTTTATCCTCATCTAGATTTATTGTCAATGACTTAGCCTGGGCCTTATCTCTTTTGTGTTTTGACTTGGTTCTTGATCTAGTTACTCTCTATGGGAGAGTAGTTGAGAGGGAGTCTGTGACAACCTTTTTCTTTGACCTCTTAACCTGGAGCTTCCCAATAGTTCCTGTAGTTTCAATATGTGTAGGTGAATTAGAAATGGAAAGAGAAGGACATAAAGGAGAGAAAACAATTCCTTCTTCTTCTTCTACTCTACTCTCTTTATCCTTTCTTCTTCTCTGGAGCCACTTATTGGTTAATTGGATAACATGAGAAGTTCTTTTCTCAATATCATCTTCTTCATTTTTATCCCAGTCAATCACCATTTCTTTCTTCTCCACAGACTTTTGGTAACTTGGGTCAATCATATCTGACCTATCATCAGTCACACCTTCCACACTTATTTGCAACCTCATGGACTAAATTTTTGAAACACATAATCGACTGTGTTCTCTTCCTTCTACCTGTGACTCATCATTGCAATCCTCCTAGAAATCTTCTAGGTGAGGGATGGGAAACATATGTGCCCTAAGGCCCAGGACTCCACTAGCATAATTTTTATTATCAAACCCCACCCATTCTACATAAAATTTGAAGTTGAAATGATGGATATCGGACCCAATGCTAATAGCATTTGCCATGGTATTGCATGAAAACTTTCCTAGGGTAACATGAAAGTATTTAGTCCATTGATCTTCTGGTAAAAACCTTTTCAGAACTGTTGATAGTTGTCGACAAACCTCTGTTAGTACAAAACAGTCAAAGGTATATTTGGGAAGCTTTAACGACTGATCTTCAAACCCCCCAACCCTGACATAGGTAAAATCTAGGAATGGGATGTAGTAAGTTCTGTAGTTGATTATCAGGGTTTGGGCTTCAGTACTGAGTCTCTTACCAGATGAACTAGCAATTTCATAACACAATTTGCCTAGGAAAGTATCATGAACCTTTTATAGTCTGTAGTAGCTTTATCTTTTCGCAAAATAGGGTAAAATTCATATACAGACATATTAGCAGCTAATGGTTCATGTGGGAGACCTAGCTAGGTTTGGCTACATGCAAGGAAGTAAAGGAGATATGAAGACATATAGAAACCACTCCCTGTCAACTTGGAGGTATTTAATTGTTCTCACAAGGAACTCATGATTAATTCCACCCAGTCCAACATTTGGGTTCCATCTAGAATAATCTGAACATAGAAATACATCCAATCAACAAATAAAAAGGTAGACTGAGACCCAATGGCCCGATGCAACATGACCATAACATCACTAATATATGAATGAACATGGGTTCTATTGAATTTCTTAGGGAGATGAGAACAACCCCTTTGAGGATTTAAAAACTAGTTTTTAGCCATTGAAGTATGGTAAGCATCCCTATTTTCATTAAATTTCACAATAGCCTAGGTTGGGGAGAATGCAGAAAACTCTTTTTCTAGTATTTGCAGGGCTTGAGCAACAAGCTCTCATTTGACTAGGATCAACATAGAACCATCCTTTCTCCTTATAGACTCGAACCTAGCATCATAGCACCAGATACATTCAAAAATGAGCTCTGGATAGGGAATGGTGGGAGGAAATGTGGCTGCTGAACACAAATTACTATGCAAAATTTCAAGAGCTGGGGTATTTTCTAAAGAATCCAAGAGTCTAGTAGTAAGTTTTTTGATATCATACCCCTCCAAATCAGTATCTAAAATAATGGGGCCATCACACACTAGACTAGAAGAATTCCCAAACAAATGAAAAACTGACTTCATCTTTCTGCAAATATAATACCAACTTCTTTCCTGCTGAAATAAAACTGTGAAATGTAAGGAAGAATAACCAACTGACCTTTAAATTGCAGACATCATAGATTTTAGAGCACAACCAGAGCTATCCCCATGCACCAGCTTGCGAAGAAGACTTAAGCATTTGTAATGAAAATGAATGTAATAATAAGCTTAAGTAATACCTTGAGGGTTCATGGATTAATTACAAATCTTCACAATTAAATGCTGCAGATTTGATTTGACCTTCACGCCAAATGATATTAATCATTAATTAAAACCATTCCTAAGGCCATCACTTCTAATTATGGTCACGCAAACCAAGTGTGTACTTTAGCATGCCTAACATGTTATAGTATTCATTCCTTTATTCATGGGCCCCTAATACCGCTCACATAAGAAACTAATGCCTTTTGCTGATGTCATCGTACCCCCTTTAGACACTCTTGAATTTACTTCCCATGGGTTCTCAATAGTTCTTCTTAGTTCCTTGTTATTCACTTCTAACAGCCTTCTGACAATTCATATTCAAAACAGTCAACTTGCAAATCTTTACAATGCATACTATTCAAGCCTTAATCATATTCTGAATATCTCGAACATATAACCGATCACCTGCAAGCTTGTAAACCTTAACCCAAAATGTTAGAAAAAAAAAGATGAACGGTCATGAACCTATGTGAACAAAGTTCTACATTGGTCACCGATGTTCAGAGGTGTTCAAGGGTGTTCATGACGGTTGGTGACTTGCAAGATTAAATAACTAAGGAAGGAAAATGGCATTTGAACTAGCTATTAGGACGAGAGGAAAGTTCATAAAGGGTAGATATTTGATGGGTAGGCACTGTTGAGGTCGCATAATCATTTAGAATTGACTCAAGGACCAAACCAGAAACTGGGACTAACATCAGCTCTGACTAGGGACTGCTTTTTGACTCAAAAGGCAGAGAACTCAAAATCACTGGTTTCACAAAAGAAAAAGTGTTAGACAACAACACTAACTACTGACAAGGAAACTAACCTACTATGTACAAGGCAGGGACTCTAAGGGAACTTATAGTTTAGATAATTTCATATCTTGCCCATTATAAGAATAAGGCAGGATAGAACCATCTGGATAAGCTAGCTTGAAAGTATTTGAACCCAATTCCTCCTTAACTATGAAAGGGCCCTTCCATAGAGATTCAAATTTACCATGTGCTCCTTTCGGTTCCTTTCTTTTGTCCCACAATAGCACTTCATCCCCTTTCATGAATTTCCTTGGCCGTGCCTTCCTGTCAAAAATTTCTTTAACCCTGAGCTGATGTTCTGTAATCCTGTCCACTAAAGCTTCCCTCTCAGCTTCAAGTTTTTGCAAGTACATCACTCTCTTTTCAAGGGAATCTCTGAAAGTCTAATCTTCAATAGCTGCTTGTAATTTGATTGCTGATAGTTCTAAAGGTAGTGAAACTTGTGCCCCTATGCCATAAACAAGTTCAAATGGTGCCATACCGATCGCCCTTTTAGGAGTGATTCTATCTGCCCAGAGAGCTTCAAATAGTTTCTTATGCCAATTCTTTCCATTAACATCCACCAGCTTTTTCATTATGGCAACTAAATTCCTATTACTGGACTCAGCCTGTCCATTCCCTTGAGGGAAGTAATCAGAAAAATGTGCTAGAGAAATAATATGATCATAATAGAATAAAGTTAGCTCTTGAGATGAAAAATAAGTTACATTATCCATTACAATATTTTGGGGGACACCGAAGCGAACTAGAATATTGTTCTTCAAAAACTCACATACCACTTGGGAATTGGCCTTTTTAGTTGGGATAGCCTCCACCCACTTAGTAAAATAATTGGTGGCTATCAAAATATACATATCACCAGCACTTGAGATAGGATTTACGGGTCCTATAAAATCAAGTCCCCACTATTTAAAAGGTTCATCAATCATAACTAGTTTCAGGGGCAAGGCAACTAATTGAGGCTTTCCAGTGAATAACTGACACTTCTCACAATTTCTAACAAATGCATAAGCATCCTTGAACATACCTAGCCAGTAAAAAAAATTACCCAAAATTTTGAAAGCTGTGACAGAGGATGAAAAATGGCCACCGCACGCCTCTTCATGAAAAGCCTTGAGCAACTATTTCTATTGTCCTTCATCAACACATCTGAGGAATGTTCCATCTATCCCTCTCTTCTACAATGCACCTTGCCACATCGCATATTTGTCTACTTGTAATTTGAGGGTGCGTCTCTCCTTTGGTGTCAAGCTAGAAGGGCATTCACCATAGGTCAAGTAATAGGCTATATTACTGAACCAAGGATTTTTTACGCTTACTAATAATGCATGGGATGTCTCACTTTCTATATTTTCCCCTTGTTTTATATCTTCAGCTATAAACTTACATAATCCTCTCCCTCTGACTAATTTAGTGGGCTTTATAGTCAAGTCATACTCCTGAATTTTGGTCACCCATGCTGCTCTCTTATTTACCGCAACCTCTTGTTGTGTAAGCAAACTCTTCACAATAGTGTTAGGAACAAAGACCTCAGAATGTGAATGCAAAATATAAAACCTGAACTGCTTAACAGCTTTGACAACTGCGAAGGCTTTTTTTTCAATGAGAGAATATTTTAGTTCATGCTTTTTCAAGGGAGTACTCATGAATGCAATGGGTGCTTCATTTCCAGTGTCATTTTTATGAGTAAGCATAGCTGACAAGGTATGATCGGAAGCATAATAGTAGATAACAAAATCCTTTTTGTAATCAGGATATACCAGGGAAGGAGCATGAGCTACTACTTCTTTAATCTCTTTGAAGGCTTTCTACCCTACTTCTATCCATTTAAAGGGTTGTTTCTCACTCATCATCCCTATAATATGCCTAGTGAGTTTAGAGAAATCTGGCACAAAGGCCCGAAGGAAATTTATCTACCCAAAAAAATATTTTACACCAGTTCTTGAAGATGGAAGACTCAGCTGCTGAATGGCTTTTACCCTTTCAGGGTCTATTCTTATTCCTTCCTTAGAAATGATATGACCTAACATTTTGCCTTCAGTAACACAAAAGATTGACTTCTTAGGATTGAGTGAGATACCATGGTCATGACACCTTTGAAGTACTAATTTCAAATCTTTGAGGTGATGCTTTCACCTGCGGGAGTAGACTGTCAAATCATCTATATATATAACAATAATCTTATTCTTCATATCAGCAAAGGATGAGTCCATTGCCCTTTGGAACATTGCCCCAGCATTAATCAGACCAAAGGGCATTCTATTGTAAGCAAATGTCCCCCAGGGTGTGGTGAAGGCTATTTTATGTTATCTCAGATCCAGCTACTACCTGTAACACATGTTCCATCTTTGGGAGGGCATAGTTATCTTTCAGACTCACTTGATTCAGGTTACGGAAGTCAACACAAATCCTTATTTCACCATTTTTCTTCCTTACCAGAACAATGTTTGCAATCTAGGTTGAGTGATGAATTGGGTATATGATCCTTGCTTTCAACATTTTATCTACCTCACGCATTATGGCTTCTGACACCTTAGGATTATAACTACACAGTTTTTGTCTGAAAGGTTTACATTCTGGTTTAAGAGGAATATTGTGGCTGAAATTCCCACCCCTAAAATCCTTTAAGTCATCATAATTCCATGCAAAAACATCTACGAAGGACATCAATAAAGATTGTAGCCTCTCTTTCTCTTGTGAGGAAAGAGATCTCCCTATTGTATCCATTTAGGTTGAGACTCATCTCCAATGTTAATCTTATCATATTCTTTGAGTACTTCAGGATGTGGATTTTCTTTTCTAGAGTTAAAACTATCATCTTTTCTTGAAAATAGATTCTCTAACATAACCAACCCCTTAGGAATCTTATTACCTTTCAATTGAACAATTTTATTTGAACCAAGGTCTTTAGGAATTAATTCTTCATGCTCTCCTTCTGACCCTTCAAAATAAGTAGAGGCAAAAACTTCTACACAAGCCATAAAGTCTTTAATGCTTGCATCATTCTCAAAAATTTGCAAATGTTCTACATTGTTAGGAACTGATGGCCTATAGATCATTTCTATTTTATAGGTGGAGGTTTTAAAATTAGGATGTGGTTGCAACAAGGAAGCTAAAACAACTGATGAGTCTGCTCTAGAATTTAAACTTCTAGGGATGGTTTCAATAGAAAATGCATCAAAGGCTTCTATTTCCTTCCATAACAAATCCCTATAGTGTTTCAATCTTTCATTTTTAATTGTGAACTGCCCTCTTACTTGCTTGACAGTCAATTCTGCATCCCCCCTAGCAATGAGAGCTATGATTCCATGGGCTTTTGCTTCCTGAAGGCCTAGAAGCAAAGCTTCATATTCAGTTGTATTGTTGGTGTTATTGAAATCCAACTTAAAAGAAAAAGGCAAACACTCCCTGCTAGGACTTCTCAGAACAACCCTAGCTCCTGACCCTACGTTAGCACAACTTCCATCAAACTCCATTGACCACAATTGTGTTACCTTGCTTAGGTCTCTTTGAACTAGGGAAACATTGTCTGACATGATCACATAATTGCCAAACTCACACTCCTGATATAAGATCTGAGCCTTTGGATTATCTGAAGGAAAAATAGTATATTTATTCTTTGCTTCTGGCACCAACTTCACCTTCTTCTTTCCAACAGGGATGACTGCTTCTGACCAGTCCATCTTGATTTCACCACCCATATCTTGGAAAAAGGTCCTACTCAATAACATCCTGTAACTTGTTGGAATTTCAGCCACTAAGATCGTTAGTTTCAATCTTTTATCTGGATGGGTGGCTAGGACAGCTTGAGCATCTTTTACTTGACCTACTAGGGGCACTTGGTTGCCATCCATTGAATAGCATCTCCTGAAAATTTTTGTCAGAGTCAGGCTGAGGGCTTTAGCAACAGAGGATGGCATGATATTATTGGATGCTCCTGAGTCAATGATACAATTTCTCAATTTAAGACCATTGAGGAGCAGGGAGATATATAAAGGTTCAGGTTTCCTAGGTTCAAGTATATCACACTCAACTCCTGAAGTGGAGGTATTGGAGGAATTATTTTGGTTATTGCCTATAGGGGGAACTACTAATGGAGGTTGAACCACAACATTAGCTTGATTTATTGTGCATTGATTAGCACGTGAGGTATTAGGGGTATCACCTTTAACATATTGAACTAGCTTATCAAGTTCCTTAGGATTTAACCTTAGATATTCAACAGGTGAAATTTGGATAGCAGAAGATTGACAAAATTCTACTATATCAAAAGAAGGAACCTTAGCACCTTTTTGCAAGATTTTAATTTCAGGAGGTTTCACATTAGAAGATGAAGGATTACTCACAGGTTCTTTACCTTTACCAGAAATAATTGTCATGTAGGTGTGGAGTTGAGAGACCTCTGATTACGAGTGAGTATGGCATAGGATGAGTCTTCAAGAGTGGCCAAAATATCTTCTCTTTCTGAGTCTGATTCATATTCTAAGTAGAATGATCCAGAGTTGCCAGGTCACTCTTGAAATTCTTCCCCATCCCTTGTTTCTCCCAACACATCTGGAGTCATTTTCATTTGTATGTGTCTCATCATGTCAGGGCAGGTTCCTCCATCATGATCCGTCGTCAAATGGAATGAACACATAGTTCCCTCTTTTGGGATTGCTTCAATAGCTAACCTAGGATGAACTAAAGTTAGCTGAGGGTTTCTATTATGATATTTCCTTGATGATCTCTTGTTTGGGTCTTGCAGTGTGGGAGTATAAATTCCTCCTTGCTTGGGTACTTGTCTTTTCAAAGCTATGACATCATTCATTAGTCTTTGGACTACGGGGTCTGTGGAAGAGGTAGATGCTTGGGAAGATTATACTTGTAGTTCCTTCTTCCATTTCCTAGCTGTAATAAGATCATCCTCCAATTCAGTTACTTGAGCTTGGGCTGCTTCTAAATTTGCAGGCCTACTCCTTCTCAAATGAAAGCCAATATCTAGTAGCATAGAGTTCACAAAAAAACATTGTTGATTTTCGGGAGTAGGTCTTTTATTTGCAGGGATTTTATGTACAACCTTATTATACCTTGCCACATAGTCCCTCATTGGCTCATGGATTTCCTTTTTCATTTGTGTTAGTTGAGCCAATAGGGAATGCTCATCATCTACACTTTTAAAGCATCCTTCAAAGGCTCACTTCATCGTGTCCCAATTTGTTATTGACCCGGCAGGAAGGTGACCAAACCATTCTGCTGCTCTTTCTGTTAGGGTTTGAACAAAGAGTCTAACAGCTACATCTTCAGTCTAGACAGCTAGAATACCAGTAGCTACATTGAAGGCATTTAAATGTTCATCAACAGACACTGTACCATCTCCAGTGAACTTTGGAAGAACATCTTTGGCACCCTTAGGAAGATCATTATGTTGAGCCAAAGCTAAAGGTCCAACTGTAGCACCCCATGGTTGAGCCATGATAACTATCAGAAAAATATTTTGGAGGGGTGGGGCTTGAGTTCCTGAAAAGGTTAAAGCTTGCCAAATACAGGTCTTATCAGAGGACCTGAAAGTTTCTCTTGGAGGAGAAGAGGGTCTACTCTGGGCCTTTTTCTTGGGAGGATGAACCTTTGTGGTTTCAAGATTTCTCAATTCTTCAAAGACACTGTCAAACATTCCCACCTCTCTTTGAGATCTATAATATGGTCTTGAACCCAGCTTGACAATTTTATGGCCTTGGTATGGCTCTTTCAACTACTGCAGCTTCTCGGGCAACTAGAATACCTCTCAACCATTCACCAATTTCTTCTTCCTCTTCTAAAACTAACTGAACCTGCTGATACTGTTCATTACTTGTTTTCACTTTCCAGGCCAAGTTGTTCAAGTCTGCAATAATATCCTCATGCGTGTCATGAAAATCTAGATCGGGTTGTAAGACTGGGGGAAGTTCAACTCGACGAGGTATTCTATCAGTAGGTAATACCATAGTTACACATTTAAGCCAAAAATAGACACTGGCTTACTAATTCACTTCCCCAGTAGAGTCGCCAAAAATCTATTAGTAAACAGATTTTCACCTTAGTTTTGTATCTTGATATACATTCTCTATTGCCCTGTCTAAGGTCAATCTTTACTAATAGTTGGGTAAGTGTCTTATATCTTCACTTCCCTCTGAATTTTTCTTAGGTACAGCTCCCTAATTTGATTTTCAATTTAGATTTATCTAACAACTATCTTGTCTTTTGGATTTTAACCAAAAAACCCGCAAGGCTGCTATAACATTCTTCAGATGTTCAACATCATACTTACAACTTAATAATCAAGACTTACATAGAAAAACATAGTTCTCCGCATTCAAAGCATGTAATTCATCAAAACTAAATTAATAAAGATTGAAGTATAAACTGCAAAGATCTCAAGATATTGGCTAAGACTTATATACCAGAAATGAACACATTATCAAACATAGGATATGCATTCATTCGATTCCAAACTGCAAAGATTTGAAGCAAGGTATATATATATATATATATATATATATATATATATATATATATATATATATATATATATATATATATATATATATATATCACATCACTATTTTTGCAACATAGACTAAAACATATAACAACAATATGTTCTTAAACCACTAACTTGAAAATCTCCAAGTTCTGATTCAAAGAAACCTTTTGAAAGCAAAAATACTAAGTTCTATTTCATCAAAATTCTTCTAACCCCTTTACTTTACTGAACTAAACTACTTAAAGTTTTTCAAATCTAAGAGGTCTCCCGAAAAACCTAACCTCTTGGTTAAACAGTTAAGATCATATCAAGTATCAAAGGACATGTGGACCTATAAGTTTTTAAGCATGAAACTAAGAAATTTAAATATCAATATCTACCTCTTTATTGAGGGCACGCTCTTCTTCCCCTATGACATCTCCTTCTTCTCCGGTGGTCTGCTTTGCTATTTCTAGCTATTTATGTGCTTGTAGCAATTCTTTTGCAAGCTACATATGCGACACCTTCAGATTCATGACCCTAATCATGGTGGCTTCCTTGGTCCACCTAGATTTCTTAACTTTTTCAATGGTTAGAGGGAACTGATCCATGCTAAGATAGAGCATCAATTTGATGTGAGCAACTTGAGTTAAGTCAGAGGGTTTAGGTTTGGCTTATCCTTTAATTTCTTCATTGTGTTCTCAAACACAAAAATAGCTATTTTTTGTTCTTGTTCTCCTATAGTAACTATATATGTATGAGCAAAATTTATTACCCTAAGCTTGGTGATCATGGCTTTCTATAATTTTTTGATCTCATGCTCACTATCTTTGTTCTCAGAGATACTACTCCTGACTGTGCTCAGTCACCAACTGAAATTTTTCCTTAGAACAAAGAAGGTAGACTCATCTAGAGTTTTAACACCATGATTAGTACAGAACTTAACATAGCCATATTTCTCAATTTTCAGGAACTTTGACATTGCACCAAACCATTTTTCTTCATCCTGCTCCCATGCCTACCTCTGAGCTTGTAGTTCCCCTATTAGAACCTCTAAATCATGCAGGAGTTCATGAACACCCTTTATTTACTTGGAACCACTTTTACTGATCTCACAAATCCATTCATCGATAGAAACCGTGAAAGCATGCCCTCTCTGAAATTGATTAATGAAATTCTTGCTTTTAGCTGATTTAGGATCAAATACTTGGGGTGACTGAACAAGGGGGGTAGCATCAAAGCTAAAAAAGGTATTTATGAACTAGGATAGGGTTACTATGGTCTACTTTAGCTCCTTCTTTTCCTTGCCATCCTACCAGGAAGTGTTTAACATTTGCTGTGCAGTTTCCTTGAACAAATTGTTCTTACCAGCCCTGTCTAAATTACCTAGGTCCACCTTAGTAATTTCAAAGTCTTCAGCCTTGATTTCCTATCCATCTTTTTTTTCCTCCTTCGGCTTATAAGTGGCAAATTCGGCAGTGTATTTTCCAGTCTTCATATCAGTGATCATGCAAGCTGTACTTTTTATTTTCTTTTCCTTAGGATTTTTTGGACATACTTACTCACAATATCTTTACTAGAAGAGAAGCAGGAACCAGATTATGATTTTTACTTATAGAGGTTAGTGGCCAGGGAAGTAAAACTTTGGTACTTAATGACTGTTTAGGTGCCTATGACTTCTAGTGTAGCATCATCTAGATCAAAGAGGTCTTTTTCTATTTGCTCATTCTTTGGAATATGGAAACTGATATCTTCCATTTTATCCTCATCCAGATATATTGTCAATGACTCAGCTCGGGCCATGTCTCTTTTGGGTTTTGACTTGGTTCTTGATCTAGTTACTCTCTGTGGGAGAGCAGTTGAGAAGGAGTCTGTCACAACCTTTTTCTTTGACCTCTTGACGTGGAGCTTCCCAGTAGTTCCTGTAGTTTCAATACGTGCAGGTGAATTAGAAATGGAAAGAGAAGGACATAAAGGAGAGAAAACAATTCCTTCTTCTTCTACTCTACTCTCTTTATCCTTTCTTCTTCTCTGGAGCCACTTATTGGTTAATTGGATAACATGAGAAGTTCTTTTCTCAATATCATCTTCTTCATTTTTATCCCAGTCAATCACCATTTCTTTCTTCTCCACAGACTTTTGGTAACTTGGGTCAATCATATCTGACCTATCATCAGTCACACCTTCCACACTTATTTGCAACCTCATGGACTAAATTTTTGAAACACACAATCGACTGTGTTCTCTTCCTTCTACCTGTGACTCATCATTGCAATCCTCCTAGAAATCTTCTAGGTGAGGGATGGGAAACATATGTGCCCTAAGGCCCAGGACTCCACTAGCATAATTTTTATTATCAAACCCCACCCATTCTACATAAAATTTGAAGTTGAAATGATGGATATCGGACCCAATGCTAACAACATTTGCCATGGTATTGCATGACAACTTTCCTAGGGTAACAAGAAAGTATTTAGTCCATTGATCTTCTAGTAAAAACCTTTTTAGAACTGTTGATAGTTGTCGACAAACCTCTATTAGTACAAAACACTCAAAGGTATATCTGGGAAGCTTTAATAGCTGATCTTCAAACCCCCTAACCCTGACATAGGTAAAATCTAGGAATTGGATGTAGTAACTTCCGTACTTGATTATCAGAGTTTGGGCTTTAGTACTGAGTCTCTTACTAGATGAACTAGCAATTTCATAACACAATTTTCCCAGGAAATTATCATGAACCCTTTTATAGTCTGCAGTAGCTTTATCTTTTCGCAAAATAGGGTAAAATTCATATACAGACATATCGACAACTAATGGTTCATGTGGGAGACCTAGCTAGGTTCGGCTACATGCAAGGCAGTAAAGGAGATATGAAGACACATAGAAAGCACTCCCTATCAACTTGGAGGTATTTAATTGTTCTCGCAAGGAAATCATGATTAATTCCACCCAGTCCAACATTTGGGTTCCGTCCAGAATAATCTGAACATAGAAATAAATCCAATTGGCAAATAAAAAGGTAGACTGAGACCCAATGGCCCGATGCAACATGACCATAACATCACTAATATATGAATGAACATGGGTTCTATTGAATTTCTTAGGGATATGAGAACCACCCCTTTGAAGATTTAACAACCAGTTTTTAGCCATTGAAGTATGGTAAGCATCCCTATTTTCATTAAATTTCACAATAGCTTGGGCTGGGGAGAATGTAGAAAACTCTTTTTCTGGTATTTGTAGGGCTTGAGCAACTAGCTCTCATTTGACTGGGATCAACATAGAACCATCCTTTCTCCTTATAGACTTAGACCTAGCATCATAGCACCGAATACATTAAAAAATGAGCTCTGGACAGGGAATGGCGAGAGGAAATGTGGCTGCTAAACACAAATTACTATGCAAAATTTCAAGAGCCGGGGTATTTTCTAAAGAATCCAAGAGTTTAGTAGTAAGTTTTTCGATATCATATCCCTCCAAATCAGTATCTGAAATAATGGGGCCATCACACACCAGACTAGAAGAATTCCCAAATAAATGAAAAATTGACTTCATCTTTCTGCAAATATAATGCCAACTTCTTTCCCGCTGAAATAAAACTGTGAAATGTAAGGAAGAACAACCAACTGACCTTTAAATTGCAGACATCATAGATTTTAGAGCACAACCAGAGCTATCCCCATGCACCAACTTGCGAAGAAGACTTAAGCATTTGTAATGAAAATGAATGCAATAATAAGCTTAAGTAATACCTTGAGGGTACGTGGATTAATTACAAATCTTTGCAATTAAATGCTACAGATTTGATTTGACCCTCATGCCAAATGATATTAATCATTAATTAAAACCATTCCCAAGGCCATCACTTCTAATTATGGTTGGACAAACCAAGGGTGTACTTTAGCATGCCTAACATGTAATAGTATTCATTCCTTTATTCGTGGGCCCCCAATACCACTCACTTAAGAAACTAATGCCTTTTGCTGATGTCATTGTACCCCCTTTGAACACTCTTGAATTTACTTGCCCTGGGTTCTCAATAGTTCTTCTTAGTTCCCTGTTATTCACTTCTAACAGCCTTTCGACAATTCATATTCAAAATAGTCAACTCACAAATCTTTACAATGCATACTATTCAAGCTTTAACCGTATTCTGAATATCTCAAACATATAATCGATCACCTATAAGCCTGTAAACCTTAAGCCAAAATATTAGAAAAAAAAAGGTGAACGGTCATGAACCTACATGAACAAAGTTCTACATTGGTCACCAATGTTCAGAGGTGTTCAAGGGTGTTCATGATGGTTGGTGACTTGCAAGATTAAATAACTAATGAAGGAAAATGGTATTTGAACCAGCTACTAGGACAAGAGGAAAGTTCATAAAGGGTAGATTTTTGATGGGTAGGCACTATTGAGGTCGCATAATCATTTAGAATTGACTCAAGGACCAAAACAAAAATTGGGACTAACATATAGCATAAGCTAGAAACAACTTAATAGCTTCTAATCTTCTCACAGGTGAAAATGTGTCTGAATAATCAATACCTTCTCTTTGTGCATATCCCTTACATACTAACCTTTCTTTGTTTCTTACTACTGTACCATCTTCATTCATCTTGTTTCTAAATATCCACTTTGTTCCAATCACATTCTTATCACTAGGTCTTGGGACCAGTTCCCAAGTGTCATTCTTAATAATCTGATTAAGTTCTTCTTTCATAGCATCATGGCAATCTAAATCATTACAAGCATCTTCAACACTTAAAGGTTCAATCTGAGATAGTAAACATAGCGCTTCACTGCTAGCTGAGTTCTTTGCTTGGGACATTGTTAAGACTTTGCCGCTCTGATCTCCAATGATGTCTATCTTGGAATGATTTCTAGATGTAAACTTTGGAACTTTAGGTGATGCTGACTTATCAGCCTTAGGAGTTTCTTCTTCACTTGTCTTAGGGTCATTGAATAACACATCAATACTGTCAAACATTTTTTCAATAACTGTCTCACTAGTGGAGGGTCTAGGATCTTCTTCAATTATGGGTGGACAATCATGATATCTTTCTTGAATCATAAACGTTTCATCAATCTTTACATGAGAACTTTAAATGATCTTTTTCAATCTTAAATTGAAACATCTATATGATTTACTTTTAGTAGAGTAACCAAGAAAAATACCTTCATCACTTCTTGCATCAAACTTGCCTACTGCTTCATACCTCTTGATGTAGCACTTGCTTCCAAAGATTCTAAAGTATTTTACTGTGGGAACATTACCAAACCATATCTCATATGGTGTTTTGTCAGTGCCTAGCCTCAATTGAATTCTATTGATGGTTTAGACTATTGTGTTGACCGCACCTCTCTAATAGGTGTGTGCAAATTTTCCTTCAATCATGATGGTGCCCACTGTATCAAGGATGATCCTATTCCTTCTCTCTACAATTCCATTTTGCTGAGGGGCTCTAGGTGCACTTAACTGTCTCTTTATGCCATGTTCTTCATAGTACTCATAGAATCTATCAGAGGTGAATTCTCCTCCTCTATCTAATCTTAAACATTTTAGCTTTAGTCCAGATTCATTCTCAACCTTAGCTTTGAATATTTTGAATTTCTCAAATGCTTCTGACTTATCTTTTAAGAATGTAACCCACATCATTCTAGTATAATCATCAACAAACAAAATGAAATAACTTTCACCATAGTATGATCTTGTTTGAGTTGGACCACATAGGTCTATATGAATCAGATCCAACTTGTTCTCTACTAAATTTTTCTTGCTCCTGAATGAATTTCTCACATGCTTTTTCATTACACATTCCCTACATATAGTATCAACTAGATTTGCTACGCTAGGTAGATCTCTTACTGCCTTTACATTTCTTATCTTTACTATGTTATCAAAATTGATATGACATATTATTTTATTCCACGACCAACTGTCATCAACTTTAGCAATAAAACAACTTGCTTCTGAATTTAGTTGAAAAACATTACCTCTTGTCTTTGAGCCTGATGCAATCATAACACCATCTTTGTTGTTAATGATGCATTTTTCATTTTTGGACTCCAACTAATAGCCTTTTCCAAGTAACTATCCAACACTGAGAAGGTTATGTTTTAAACCATCAACATATAAAACATCATCATACTATTCTTTCCATCCAAGGTGATGGCTCCTCTACCAACTATTGGTTTAGGAGTGTTGTCTCCAAATCTGACCATACCACCGTTGTATTTGTCCAAATGAATAAACCTATCTTTATCACATGTCATGTGATGTGAACAACCACTATCTATGATCCAGTCTATCCTTATGTCAGCTTGTGAAATCAATGCTAGCTCTTGTTCCTTTTTATCATCTTTGTGACTTGTCTTATTATTCATTTTGTCTATAATAGAAATGAATCCAATTTCTTCTTCACTAGATTCTTCATCTGAAACTCCATCTCCAGCATAGTAGCATTCCTTAGAATACTTAGGCTTGTAATCCTTTGTGAACTTTCTAGCTCTAGTAGGACACTTAGATGCAAAGTGACCGATCTTGTTACATGAAAAGCACTTAAATGGTAATTGAACTTCATATTTGCCTTTTATTTTATTTTCTCTTTTGGAAATCATAGCAATGAAATCATCTAGAGTTTTGTCTTCTTCTTCATCATCATCAAAATTATGAGAAGTGTTTATAGATTTCTTACCATGAGTTGTTGCTTTGAAGGCTGTCTCACTCTTTGGTTCTGTCTTCAATCTTGAGGTTTCAAAAGCTGAGATTTTTTTGATCAAGGTCTCTCTCTTTAAATTTGATGTAAGCTACATGGTCTCATCAAGGATGTTGATCTTGCTTTCATATTTAGGAGTGAGAGTAGTCATTAACTTATCCATAATGTCCTCCTCTAAAATCGCTCCACCATTGTTTTTGAATCCAACAACTCCTTCATTTATTCTTTGATTATAAGCTCTGATGTTTTCTTCAGGCAACATCTCTAATGCATTTTATCTTTTCTTCCATGTCTTTCTACGTGCATCCTTTGCTTGTTTGTCTCCTTCAAATATGTCTTCTAGGTGATTCCATATTTTGTGGGTTGTATCTACCTTTTTTATTTCTAAAAACTCACCATCAGATAAGGTACTGATAAGGGCTTCTTTAGCAATAGCATCCTGATGAAACAATTCCTTTTTCCTATCAGTAGCATCATCCTGTGCAAGGTCTTCAAGGGTAGGTATATTGGCTGCTTTGATAATCACATCAAAAACTTCAAAACCAATGCACTGCAAATGGGTCACCATCTTGTTCTTCCAATCAAGATAATTCTCTCCATCAAACTTAGGACTTTCTTTCCTAAAGTACGCCATCTGATCAACCTCAAGATGTTAAAATTTCTCTCTGAGGCACTTGGCTCTGATACCAATTGTTAGGAATAGTCCCAAGAGATAACTAAGAGGGGCAGGGGGAGTGAATCAATTATCTACAAGATTCAATTCTTTATCCTTAACCCTGTTAGGAGTTGATTTACAATATATTTAGTACATTAGACTTGGTCAAGGGTCGGACCTTTTAGGAGTCTTTTATAATTGTCCCTGTTAGTGGAGATGATGCACTTTTCGAGAGCTCACTGCTCAAAGGGGGGAAGGATACAACCTTCTGAATAATAGATACACACTATATCTGGATCTTGGCGAATTACGCTTTGACCTTCTATCTAAATTAGTTCCAATGTATAGCACAAGTACTTCACTTGGTGACATAGACCTTCTTCTGATGGCTCAACACTTCACACACTTTGCTCTACTCAGCTTAATCAACTATGAACCACACTTCAACAATCACAAATGACTGCCTATAAATATCTTTCCTCTAAATGATATAATCAAGTTGGCCTATTAGAACCACCTTAAAATCATTATAGAGAAACTATAACAAACTCCAATAAATATTTTTTCGGCTCTACTATGCACGCAACACATTCTGGGACCTATCCAATAAGATAATTGTAGACGCATGCTACACACTATTGGCTCTACTGAAACAACTAGATCCTTCTCCTTAAGCTAAATTAAATCATGCGCTCTTAATTGAATATCATTAAATCTCCTCTAAGCTTAAATCCAAGTGTGCATACCCATAGGATTTCTGCAACTCAAGAACTAATACAATCTCTGTCGGCTCTACTGAACAAACACAGGAAACTGCCGCTGGCAAATAATGACTGCATAACTTCACTTCTACTCATTAACTGACTATGTGTCCATGAATAAAACATCACTAAAATATCTTCAACATATATCCAAGTGCAAAAGGCTCCATGATAACTGTATGGACAACCATACATAGAACATTATCTGTTACTCTGTCAGGAACACTGCTGACACTAGCTGCTATATAACTATTTGTACTAACAATTAACCTCTGCACCCATGATATCATGCTGATACCATGTCCATGCTACATATACTGAAAGCTTATTACATAAGACTTCCACACATGCTACATTCCATATGTTTTCATCAATGACAAACATACAATCAGTACTAGCCTACTGGAAAATCTCCAACAATATGTGCCGTAGAACTTGGAAAACACCCTATAAATAGAAGAAAACAAAAAAAGGGCCATGAGCCATCCCAGTCGCTCTCATGACTCAGTGATATCCTAGAGTAGCATATGAACATGATCAAATGATAAATCAATAAAAGATAAGACTCACTAAATAAAGAAAGCCAACAACCATTTTGATCTAGTTGTCAAAATTGATATATTTTTTTTATTTGTTTGATGCTGGTGATTGTGTCTAGTTTCAGGAATGAAGTACCCCGTCTAAGACAGATACCCTCTGGTTTCTAGTATACCGTACCCTGTATAAGATAAATGATAGGTTGATAAAGGATTGATTGGACAAGTTTTATCTAATTGATCATTGACATGATTGGATAGTTTACCTAGTAATACGTGATTTCATTAAGCACAATGTTTTAAGAAGTCTTTAGATTGCATCTGCTGAAATGTTTGTCTTGTCGCAAGGGACAATTTATTGAAAGCATAGAAATGATCATGTACATGTTTATTGCAGATTTTTAAAGGATAGGATGTTTCAAGATTTTGAAAATATTTAATGTTTTGGTGTTTTTTTTAGGACATTTTGCAATTTTTAGGATTTTCCAAAAACAATTGATGTTTTGATGACTTTTTTAGGACATTTTACAATTTTTACAATTTTTTCAGATTCATATTTGATTTTTAGAGGTTTATTTCAGGACTTTATTTGATCTTTAGAGATTTTTTGGACTTTTTATGCTTTTTAGTGATTTTTTTAGGACTTTTTATGATTTTTAGAGATTTTCTAGACTTTTATGCTTTTTAGTGATTTTTTCAAGACCATATGCAATTTTTTATGATCTTTTTAAAGATCATATGCAAATTTGTAGGATTTTTTCATGACATGTTATGATTTTTAGTAATTTTTTAAGGATCATATGCAAGTTTTTTGGATTTTTTTTAGGACATTAGTATTTACATTTGCAAGAATGATTGAATTTCCCTAGTGTCTAGCAAGTCAAGGACATTATGGATTGATTGATAGGCTGGTAGATGGATGAAGGACAAAGGGTTGTTGAGTATGTCATTGAAGCTTTTTTTGGGGTTGCCAAGGACTATCCATAGAATGGGGATAATATGTTTTAAGCATGCTCAAGGATTGGAGTGGATATGATAGGAGATGGAAAGTGATGCATAGGAATAGATATGTCAAGATGTTTTTTTTTGAAATATGTATTACATTTTAATGTCCTTATTTTCATCAAGACCAAGATAGGGATTTGGATAAGAAAGTGATAACATATGGACAGGGAAAGCAAGACCAATAGTTGATAAAATGGGGATGGGGACTGAAGGATCAGGAGGTTGTGATAGGTTAGGTAGTATGGACCAAAGGGATGTGATAGGATAGGTAATATGACATGTAATGCTTTGAGGAGGATCCACAACCTTGTCAAGATCAAAGTTGGGAAAAAAAAAGAATGTGGATAGGATAAGGGTTATGAAAGGAAAATAATAATGGAGGAAATGATAAGGATAAGGGAGGATGATATGAAATATTAACAAAATCTTCCCCCAATAATAGAATGCAAGAAGCTTAGAGATTACACATGACACTTGTTTTCCAAGTTTTCATCGTGGTACTTTCCCAAAGTGACTGTTTGCCAGGTTTTCACTATTGGATGCAATAAATTTTGTTTGTTCTATTTTTTTGTGTTACCAAGACACCTATTTTCCAATTTTTCATCAAGGCAACTATTTTTCTCTTTTTTCATTTTAATTTTTTTTTTTGACTTTTTTAAAATTTTTTTTGTATTTTTTTGACATTTTTAGAAGATAACAGATGCATGACATGAAAGGATGAAGGAATCAAACACCTTGTTGTTTGGATGGTGTTCTTGAAAGGACATGTAATAATGGGCCATGACTATGATGGTATGCTCAAAGATGTTGGTAGGGTGATGACAAAGGATATGACATGGATGATTGGATAGGATAGGATTATGAAAAGGATCAGATAGGTTGAATGAATGGTTTGAAAATAGGTGTTGGATGATGGAAAGAGTGGAGAAAGGATTTATTTTGAATGGATGGAAATGGATGCAAGAAAAAAATTGGCACATAGCTTGAGGGGTGATGGGGTGATGGAGGAAAAGGAGATGTAGGATTTGGTGGAGGAATGGATATGGATTTTGGGACAAAAGGACCCAAAATGGAATTGGAAGATGGAAGGATTTTAGATGGAGGGATAGAAAATTTGGATGCCAACTTGGAATTTTGTTTAGGACTATGTGCTTCAAGAAGTTTTTTTGGAATCCACATGCATTTTGATTTTTCATTCTTTTGTGGGTCCTTTGATTGCATTGTTTGAAAAAGAGATTTAGGAACCCATATTTCTTTTTATTTTTATTTTTCTTTAACGGGCCTTTGTGGCCTTTTTTGATACTTCTTTTTCTTTTTCTTTGTGGATCATGGTTTTTTTTGTATTCACATGTCTATTAAACTGGATCAGTTATGAATTTTGAAATTTGAAATGTGATCAATACTTAGAGTACAAAAAGAAATATGATAATGAATGCAATAATAAAATTTAAGTTAATAAATACCTGAAAGGTAATATTAATTGGACCCTTAAAGATGTAATCTTTTCCTATTTATGTTTATTCTGCTGTATGCTGTAGTTTTAGATAACATTTTTGGTGACTTCTACTGGATGTTTACCTGCTAGACATGAATTATAGACCTTATCATTTGGAAATAGAGTTAGGAAACCTCAAACCATGAATGCAACCATTATTGAAATGAAAATGCATCTAATCTAGACTCATGCAACCTAGAGACCTAGTGCTTGGACAACGCTTATTGAAAAACAACTAGATCTAACCTATCCCTCAAAGAAAAGCTTGAGGTAAATTCCATTAACTGGAATCTGTAGAAATTCTCCTTCAGTTGTGGACAACTGAAAAACATTATTTTCTTTGCAAGCTGTAATAACAAAAGGGCCTGACCAAAATTTTTCAAATTTATCATGTTGGCCTGGTTTGCTCTTTAACACATCCCACTTGAGTACTAGATCACCTTCCTTGAAATCTCTGGATGTAGCTTTCCTGTCAAAAGATCTTTTAGTTTTTTCTTGTCTTAACTCCATAGTTTCCAATTCCTTGTTCCTTTCTTCTTCAAGCTGTAGCAATTCAACATACCTCAGCTTAAGAGGATCTTCCTCTTCAAACAAATTTTTTTGATCAACTAGCTGTAAAGCTGGAAATTCTATAGAAATTGTCAATCTGGCCTCTTTACCATAAACTAGAACATAGAGTGAGTTCCCAATAACTTGTTTAGGTGTGATTGTATTAGCCATAAGGTTGCCTTAAGTTTAGAATGTCAATCCCTCTTATTTTCTTGCAAAGTCTTTTTGATTATCCTAATTAGGTTTTTATTAGTAGACTCTGCAAGACCATTACCCTGAGGATAATAGTTAGAAGAAGTATTTAGATAGATACCATTTTTAATAGCCCACTCTATTATAGCTGAACCAACAAAAGACAAAGCATTATCTGAAATAATTGACTAAGGAACTCCAAACCTAGTTATAATATCATCATATAATTTTAACACAACAGATATAGTAGATTCCTTTAATGTAATGGCCTCAGTCCATCTTGTAAAATAGTCTGTAGCAGTCAAAATCCATTTATGACCTGCACTAGAATTAGGATTTATTGGACCTATAAAGTCCATTCCCCATTTATTGAATGGTTGATCCACAACAATTGGTTTTAATGGCAATGCTACTGAGTTTTGTTTTCCTACAAATAGAGCACACTTTTGACACTTTCTTTCCCAAGCATGGGTATCTTTGAATAAATTTGGCCAATAATAGCCAGCTCTTAGAATTTTCTAGGCTGTTGTTTTAGTACTAAAATGCCCCCCACAAGATCCATCATGAAATTCAAATAGAATCCTATCTTGATCAACTAAATCAATGCATTTAAGAAACATACCAAAAAAATCTTTCCTATAAAGAATATCATCAATAAGAACATAAGGAATAGATTGTAACTTGTAGTACTTTCTCTTAGCTTTATCAAGGTTTAGTGGACATTGTCCAATTTGTAGAAATTTGGTCATATCTGATAACCAGGATGTAGAGTCATTAAATAACATAGTATCACCTTGGAATAAGGTAACCTCTTCATGGATTTCAGCTTTATCTTCTTCTTCTTCCATCTGAGCAGAGAGGCCTTTGCTTCTAACCAACTTGGTCACATGAATTTTTACATCATATTCCATAACCCTTGTTATCCAACCTGCTCTCTTTTCATTAACATCTTTGTTTAGCAAGAACTCTTTAATACTAGGATGTGCAACCATTAGATGTACTTTATTTTTGGCAACCAAATGCTTAAAATTCTTAAAGATTTAATAACTACTAGCACATGTTTTCCTACAAAACTATACCTTTTCTCATAATCATCCATTTCTTTGCTAAAAATGCAACTGGCTGCTCCTGATTATCTGCATTCTTTTGCACTAGCATTGCTGAAATAGTGTCAGAACCACCATAGACATATAGAATAAAATCCTTAGTAAAATCAGGATTAACTATTTAGTAGGGGCTGAAGACAAAGCCTATTTAATTTGTTCAAAACTCCTCTTTGCCTCATTAGTCCAGCTGAAAGGTACATCCTTCTTTAGCATAGCAGTCAAAGGTTTTAACAAGTTTGCAATATCAGGGATAAAGCACCTAACAAAATTTATTCTCCCAATAAAACTCTACAAACCTTTCATGTGTTTGGGCAATGAAAGCTCAAGAATTGCATGAATCCTTTTAGGATCAATAGTTGTACCTTCTTTAGACACTTGATATCCTAAAAGTTTACCCTCATGAACTACAAAAATAGACTTCTTTGGGTTAAGAGAGATTCCAAACTCTCTACATCTTTGCAAAATTTGTCTCAAATGATCTATGTGTTGGTTTGCAACCTTGCTGTAAATTGTAACATCATCTAGGTATACCAGAACAAAATTATACATTAAATTATTGAAATCCATGTCTATTTATTTCTAAAAAGTAGCCCCTGCATTTGATAACCTAAATGGCATTCTCCTATAAGCCATTGTACCCCATTTAGTTGTAAAGGCTATTTTAAACTGGTCAGATTCTTTAACTAAAATCTGATTGTAACCAGAATATCCATCTAAGAGTGAAAATCTCTCAGAACCTGAAACATATTGTAAAATTTGTTCCATGGAAGGAAGAGGGTGCCTATCTTTCAAAGATGCCCTATTAAGGTCTCTAAAGTCCACACAAAGTCTTATCTCTCCATTCTTCTTCCTTACTGGCAATAAGTTAGAAACCCAAGATGTGTGCTTAATAGGAAATATGATACCACCATCTAGGAGTTTTCTTAGCTCTTTCAACATTAATGGTTCTAGTTTAGGGTTTATGGGCCTTTTCCTTTGTCTAATTGGCTTAGCATTTGGTTCTAGCTCTATGGTGTGCTGGGTTAATTGAGGATCAAATCCTTTTAAATCAGCATAATCCCATGCAAACACATCACTATATTCTCTGAAAAGATCAATAAATAATTATTTTTCTTCAAGAGATTTAATTTTACCAACCTTCAAATACTTATCTCTAAAAATTTCCAGTTCTTCATAGTGATCCTCTTTTATCAGCAGGCTGGTTTTACCCCTCTCGAACTGATCATCAGAGTTAAAAGTTGACTTCAAGCTACGAAATCCTTTTGGAAGCTTATTTTTTTTCAACTTAATGATTTTATCTTCCATTTGGTGATTGAGTTTTCCATTTTTGGAAGTTGAGAAACCAACTGTTTCTATCATAAAACTTAAGATATGTTCATCAGTATTGAAAACTTGCCAATTAATATCATTATCTAGGATAGATGACCTAACAATAATTCAGATTTAGAATTTGGATCTTTTATCAAATTAGGCAAAACTGCATCAGACTCTAAAATCATATAATTACCAAAACCAGCATCAAACATGTCATCATTCTGATCATTTCTAGTGGCCCATTCATCCAAAACAATATCATGATACTCATCAGTTTGTGTGTTATAGGCTGAATAGTCTTGAATTTCATCTGAATCCATAACACACAATTGGCATTAATGGGACTAGGATTGTAAGGCTCTATGTGATCTTTGGCAAACAATTCTAATCTTATGGTTACCTTTGTACCATATCTAGTTCTAAAATATAAGTGAGATCAATCTGATGAGAAATAACCATCTATTTTGGTTGTAAAGTCTCTGGACAGACACATAGCAAAATAAGGTGGAAAATCTATAACATATATATCCTGAGGGATTGAAAAATTTGGACATGAGTGTAAGGTCAAACTTGAATTTTTAATGACCCCTAAGGTCTTGATTGAAGTTCCATCAAGCTGGACTACACCTTTCTCAAGAGGCTCATACTTTAGATCCAACAAATCTACTATTTTCTTAGGCACGAAAGTGCTAGTTGCACCACTGTCAACCATACAATTATACACTAATTTGTTTCCAATAATCAATGAGACATAAAAAGGAGGAGGATTATTGTTTTTAGGTTTCTTACCTTCCTTTTCTATTGTCTTTTGAACACTTGCTGACTTTTTGTCAACTGTCACTGTTGATTGCTTCAAATCTGTAGTCCTTTTAACTTCTTGTACTACTGGCTGCTAAACTTTAGCAGGCTTCTTTTCTTCTTTTGGTGCCTTTTCCTAAACTTTAGGAGGCTCATAATTAGTCATAACCATTCTAGGAGGCTGTTGTATAGCTTTCTATGAATTGGCTACCAACTTGGAATACCCCTCCTTTAAAATTTCAATCTATCCTGGAATAGCTAAAGTTTCCCATGCAAACAAGGTTACACTCATTTTTTTCATAGTATCAACAATATTGTATGGAACATAAAATTGTACCTTTTGTGGAGATCTAGGAGAACCTTAATCAACACTCTTTTGATTTTGATCCTTACTAGAAGAAGTAGATGGATTCTTTAGAATTGAAATTGGTGAAGAGGGAACATTACTAGTTTCTTGATCTACCTCAAGAGCTCTCTTTTTGGCTCTGGTATTTTCTAAAATTGGTGAATCATCATTTAGCCCATAAAACTCCTCCTCTTGCAAATTTAAGAAACCAGTATCTATAACACTCTGATTTGATTACTAGTGTACCTCCTCAATAGGCACATTCTATTGTGAATTCATTGCATTTTGGACCATAAGAGCTTGGTTAAGAACCCCATTAGAACATGTAGACTGATCATGAGCTTGATTGCATGGAAAACACCAGTCAATAGCAATGTTATTCTAAGTAGGAACAATATCCCTAACATTATTAAGAGGTGTAGGATTGTATGGCTTATTAGGTCTCTGATTCCAATTTTGTCTATTTGCATTATTGGTACCTTGGAATTGCTGCCTATTAGCTTGATAGTTAGGCTGATTAGGATATTGGGATGAGGAACCAAAAAACTAATTTTGAGCAACAGGGTTTGTCTATGCTTGATTCCTCTTTAGGGTCACTAACTTATTACCAAAAGACTGTAGTAAACTCTCTATCTTTTGCTGATTGTCCTTAATACTTTGTAATTCATTCAGAGGGGCAGTAGGGGCTACCTCTATGGATTTATATGATGGGACAATAGATAGAGGTGGGACTATCAATGGCATATTGGATTTAATACTTGGAAAGAAAGGGACAGGTGGCCTAGGAGCTATCTTTCCTACTTGAATAAGACTATTCTCTACCCTAATAGTAGTATCAAAAGCTAGAGGCAATGAAGTAGCTCCCATAGATTGAATCATAATAGAAATATCACTATTCAAACTCTTCAAATAATACAAGAAAGCATATTCAGCAAAAGGCCTTATTGTAGCAGGAATTTGGTTCCAAGTCTTCTAGAAATGGAGATTGAAATCACTCATTTCCTCTTATGGGGCCCTCTTGATAATAGTTAATTTCTCCACCAAAGACAAGTTATCAGACTTGTCTTCAAAGAATTTAGAAAGCCTTTCTCCCAAAAGATACTAGGTATCAATAGAATCCACTGGAAGGGTCCTGAACCAATCCAGAGCTTTACCCTTCAGAGATGCAGCCAATAGCTTCAAAGCTACATCCTCCTCCATGACATGATGAAAATTGCAAAGAGATGCAACATCTCTAATGTGTTCTATGGTTGTTACTTGTCCTTCTCTAGTGAATGATGTCAAGCCTTTCAGAGAAGCTAATGAAATGTTATTGTGGTTTGCAATCCTCAGAGGACTGCCTTGATTGAATGGCACAAATGGAAAATTTCTTGCCATTGCTTGATGCGCTATATTAAAACTGGCTGGCAGAGATTGATTTACCAGTGGTGCCTATTGAGAAATAGTTTTTCTTTGAGAAACTCCAAGATCTTTAAAAGTCTCCTGCTCTGAATCAGGAAATTCAGTGCAATAAGAGGGAGGAGCTGAAATTCTCTTAGATCTTAACTTCCTTGGTCTCTCGGGCCTCCTTCCTCCTTGAATAGGATGATCTGAAAATTCTCTAGAAATTTTTGGTTCCCTTTGGACAGCTCTACCTCTCCTAGTGAAAGACAACTGTAAATACTCAAACTCTTTAACACTCCTTGTTTGAATTGGAATCATGTATCATTCATGTCCCACCGGGCATGCCAAAAACTATTTAGGCTTAGAATTACCACCCCAACTCAGGCATTGGGGCTACACAGTATCTCTATCCTAACAATGGAAACCTCCTTGAGTTGTTTGTGGACTCTGAATAAGGAGGAGTCTCCAGATTCTAGGTTGGTTCCTATTTGATATGGGATATCACCTCTTGATTTGTAACTTAGTGGAAAAAGGGAAGAAGGAAACTTTAAAACTAAAAATAGATAGGGGGGTGATACACCAAGAATGGATTCAGACTTTTCTAGAAAGATAAAATAGTAACTCTAACTCATATATCAAAAATTTGACACTTTATATCACTGTTCAACATATAGGCTGACAAATCTCACTACTAGGGCTAAACCATGAATAGCTTGAATATTCAACAAACATACAGATCCCTTATGAGGTTTGAATAATTTATCACCTTGAGAAGGAATAAGTATACACTCTCTTCTCTTATATAACAATAGAATAAACACTAGAAAGAAAAGATGAAATCATGATTATGAAATCAAAAACTCCAAATGTATGGGCCAATGAAACATCTGCTTTTTTCCTCAAAATTTGACAACGTGGTTACAAAAATGGTCTCCAAAAACATCTAGGAACAATAAGTTCACTATATGCCCTCTCTCCAAAACTCACAACCCCTAAAACTGATAAAGAAAACTAGTTTTATACAAAGCCCTAGCCTCAAATCAAAAAATCAAAACCTCACTTATTTTCCCTAATTTGGCCAAAAAAAGTTCCAAAACCTTAGTCTATCTCCCTAATTAGTGCCCTAAATATTGGCTTTAATAAGGATTAAAAATCCTTTTACAATAGTTTTACCAATATTTAAATGACTAATTTTTGAAGTAAATTCAAAAAACATCAAAACCTACACTACCCTAACTTAAGAAATGAATTCCTAAGTTTAAAAAAAATGCTAAGTGGAGGGGGTCAACATGACCACTCTTCCCACTTGCATGCAATGCAGATATGGGGTAGTGAGGTGGCACTGTCAACAATCTCAAGGCCTATAGGATTGGACATCTGCATTAATGTAATTGAATGAACTTGTTGTGTTTCAATCTCAAACTTGGTGTTTTTGTTAACTTCCTTGAGAAGAAATAGGAAGAAACCCTATCTCGACAGTAAGGAAACTATCGTAAAAATTTCCATGAAGCTCAAATTTTACTGTCATTGAGCTCTTTGTCTTCGATTGTTCACTCAATAGTATCAAATTTGGATTGAGAGCTTGATTTTATGGAGCTCGGGTTCCCTTTAGTTGATCTAGAGTTTCATTTTTGGTTGACTTTGCTTGTGACTGTAGTCGTAACTGGTGCTCTCCTTTTGGAGTTGATCTATGAATTCAACCTGAGTTTAAACAACTCACGACCTTAGCTGGTAAGTGATTGTGTTTCTCATTTGGGTTGTGAGATGGCTACATGTTTTCTCTTTTGTATGAGGCCAAGATTATTGCATTACTTATGGCTCCATCTTTTGTTTGTAGTAATGACTGGATGTCTTCATGACCTGCGCTAGAACTTTGTGTTTGAAGTCACACCTGCTAAGACTGTGACTCAGCCTTGAGCTCAGGTTCACTGTGACATGTCTCGACTATCATGAATAGCTCACTACTATGAGTATTTTGTAACATGAAGTTAAAGCCTAACTCCAACTCGGCTCCCTCTTTTATTTCTAATTATGATCCTTGGCTGGATTGTGAACTTGGCCATTACTCAGCCTTGCATTCTTCTACCATCAGTCATGACCTTTTGACTGTTATTTCATTTTGTATATGTGGCTAAGACTGTGCTTGAGTTTCAACTTGAGGGTTTTTAAACTGTGACTCACATTCAGTTCATGACTTGTGATTTGGCGTGAATCTTGAGTTTTGTTAGTTTCTTGCTTCTCAACTCAAAGATGTAACACAACCTGTGAACATTTTGTAACATGAAGTTACACATGGTTGTAACTCAGCTATGATCCCTTCTATTTCCCACCATGAACCTTGACTATGAATCGGTCATGACCTATCTTGAGCTTGTTGTGATTCCTTTCTTTAGCCGACTGGTAAGCTTAACCACTTTCAACTGGCAATTTTTTAGCATGAAATGTATGTTTATTACACCACATTTTGATGCAGGTTTTTTTGACTATGACTAATGGCCACATCACTTATGGGTCTTCTTTAATCATCTTAGCAAGGCCCCAAGCTATGACTAAGATATTTAAAAATGTAACTCGGCTTTGATCTATGACATCTCTCAGTCTCAGCTTGAGACTCTTACCGAGTTGACTGAACATTGAGCTTCAATCTTGAACAAAAGATACAAGTCATTTTAAAACACATACAGATCAGTTAACTTGACCCTTCATTTGTTTTGTACTTGTTGTCGGCAGCTTGTGCATCTCTATCTTTGTTCTTTTCTTCTTAATGATTACAACCTTTTATTTGTTCCTTAATGAACATTGATGTCTCTTAAGCTCGACTGTAGATGCTTACTGAACTTTGAAAACTTGTAAGATGAGTAACATACTCATAGCTTGTTTAAATGAACACACAACTCGAGCATACTATATACACATGCTTACTACTGAACACTATTGAACGCACAATATAAAGCTCTTTCTTCCTTAGTCTGTGGTACTGATTTTTACTTTCTTCTCTGTTCACTAAACCCATATACACAAAGAATTAACAACTCTATAGATAAATTCAAATCTCTATAGCCTGGTTGTGGATGCACTTTAAACATCACTATTTTAATCATATTGCATATATTTACCCACTGTTGTCATGCTTACTGCTTTTTTTTTTGTTGTTTAATATGAAAGCCTTAGAACACTAGTTGCACTAATCAACTAGTTTAGCTTAAAAGAATATATCATGAAACTTTATGCCTTAGAGCTCCTATAACATAGCCACTATCATCATTTTTCACTAGTCACTTTATTTTAACTATTTCAACAGCTTTTACTAATACAACCATTTCCATTTTCTCCTCTGTTTGACACAGTCACCATTGCTCCATAGATGAAACCAAGTCTTTAAAACTCACATTAATACTGGTACAGTCACTATTGTTGTAATGCAGTAGTCATGTTATTTTCTTCAACACCATTGATGAATAAGCACAGTTACTTTGAATTGTTACTTTGAAAATAGATAACACTCCAAGACTTACTAGCACAAATTACCAAGCTTGAATATAATTCTCTTTTGATTCTAAATCTAAATTTTAATACGAAATGCAACAAGATGAAAAATGTTTGTTTACTATCTAAGGAGTTTGAGCATGGGCTTGTGAAATCCAAAAGACATTAGAATGCTATTCAATGAAGTTTGATCACGGGCTCGTGACATCCACAAAATACAAACTGAAAACATTTTTATAATGTTAAAGCTCAATTCTGAAGCATTTCTCTTTTTTTACCAGCAACAACAATGGATTTATTGAATTTGTACCTTGATTTCAGAAAAGATGTGCAATACCAATGATTATGTAACTGTAACTTAGCATTTGATCATGACTGTTCTATAATTTTGGCACTTTGTTGTAGCATTTCAGCTTATTCTGCATCTTCTTTCTTTGACTGAATTGTGAAAACCAGTCAGCTTGAAACACTACAAATTGTTCTATTAAGCTCTTTGAAACAGCAATACTGCAAACTTGTTAGATTAGTGAACATAACAAATAATCAGTTTATAAAAAATGCCAAAAATCAATGACACTTATGAATCAAAATTCAGGTTATTATGTTTACTAATATAGCAAGAAATTGTTACAATCTCAAAAAGGTTTCTTAGTTGGAAACACTAAGTCCCTTTCATTCAAATATCTGGTTTGTAAAAGGACAACATATATAAGAATGACCATAAGTAGTAAAAGGTTTCATGTTTAGAAAACAAGTCCCTTTAATACTACCTTTCACTTATTGTGGATACATTTTCCTTATTGCATTGAATTTACCAGATAGATGTGCATCATTAAAAGAATTGATTGTCAGTGTACGTTGTTTGTGTTTCATGCATTGCTTAGATCCAACATGATCTAACACCACTTTTTTCCTCTCATGCAGGTGAAAACCCTAAACCAAATACAGATGAAGACTTGGACCTGAGGACTTAGGACCTAACAGACAACTAGTTGACAACACACAAACAACAAGGCAATGCATGGGACCCTTATTCCATACTTCTATCATGCTTTCAATTTTGCATATGTACTCAATTATTGACATGAAATATGAAATATGAAAAGACACTTGTATACTACATTCAGTTTGAATGCACAATGTAATGATCAGTTATGAATTTTGAAATTTGAAATGTGATCAATACTTAGAACTTACAAAAAGAAATATGATAATGAATGCAATAATAAAATGTAAATTAATAAATACCTGAAAGGTAGTATTAATTGGACCCTTAAAGATGCAATCTTTTCCTATTTATGTTTATTCTATTGTATGATGTAGTTTTAGATAACAGTAACTATGTTTTTGGATTTTTGGACTTAAGATATGATATGAAAGCTAAGGCTTTATGCAACTTGATTTTTGGACTTTAAAGGTTTTTTTTTTTTTGAAAGCTTCAGTTATGCAACTTAGGATTTGGCCTTTGGAATTTGAAAATGAAAATTATGAAAACTATGTTTTTTGGAATTTTGGACTTTAACAAAATCTTTGGAAAATACAATTATAAGGGTATAACCTTTGGAAATTGAATATGGATCTTGACTTGAAAGGATCAAAGGGACAAATATGTTTGGATAAAAAGGGATTGAGTCAAATCCAACATGACAACAATGGAGTTTGACAAAAAGATAAAAGGACAATTTTGATAAAAATGGATAAAAGTGACCAAGTCAAGATCCATTTTTCAACAACATAAGGAAAGACTCTAAAAATTTGGATTTTATGGGATTTTGCAAAGTTTTGAAAGGTTCTAAGTGCAAAATGAGGACTTATGCAAAGAGACTATAATGAGGACAACTTAATGCACATACTTGAAATTGCAAATGAAAAATAAGGGAATATAATTCAATGTATGCAAAGGTTTCAAAATGCAATAGGAATAAAAATGAGGGTTAAAATGAAGACTATGATGGGGAAAAAAATTTGCAAATGGAAGAGGGATAATGCATATTATGCAAGGACTATGATATGAAAATGGATGAAAATGAGGACTACTAATGCAAAATATTACCCTAGGATTGCAACAAGGCTCCAAGGAAAATGTTTTAAAATTTCATTTTTGGCATATTCTATGACAAAGTTTTGAAATGCTCTTGAATTTCTTGGGATGTTTTTGACAAGGTTTTTGAAATCTTTTGCAAGGTTTTGAAATGTTTGGAACATTTTGAAGGTATTTTTAAAATCTTGCAATATTTTGAGCACTCACACAAGACACATCAAGTAGAATGGTTGTTGTAAAATTGAAAACAAACACACCACAAACTAGGCTAGAGGACAATATCCACTGAATTCTCACTCGAACAAAGTTTAGCCATGCCTACTCATATCAGATAGCCTAAAAAATTGGAGGTACATGCTCTCCCTTACAGTGCACTCACTTCTTAGGCACACCAAGCTTCAAATTCTAAGGGGCATCACTTCCCAAGGAACATCAATATCTACTATGAGCCGCAAAAGTGTGGGATGTCTTTACGGGCATGGGTGACCCCTTACATCAGTGAAAGATTTTTGGCAACTAGAACATAGTTTTTAGTACGTGACATTTAGTTCAATGGGTGGTGTGATAAACTCCCACATGAGGTCTCCCAACCTTGAGAACCAAGGTTTTAAACATCACAAGGGTACTAGAGGAGAGCTATCACCCAACCATACTGTATATTGGATAATTAGTCACAATCACACATTTATATACCAGTTTGGATGGAGACCTGACTTTGGCCCATTACTACTTGAGGTCATCCCTTGGCACATTCAAAGTGAACGCCTTGGTCCAAGGCATGCCTCTCTAAAATAATTGCATGAATTTCTCTTCACCCAAGATCCATGAAGGTGAGGAGAGAGGATACATCCATATAATTCTTTGGGATTACAAAGAGAGAAGACACACCAAGCACTTAAAATAAAAGGTTCATTTTCCAATTAGAAAGGAAATGTGATTAAAAAAACATAGTTTATAGTTCTTTTCCTTTCTAATTAAAATTTCATGATAATTTTTGTTCATTATCCCATTAAGAAAGGAACTGTGATTAAAATAAGATAGTTTTTTTGTTCTTTCCCTTCCTAATTAAAATTAAATGTGAAACTTGTAGAGTTCTTTGATCCACCTAATTAGACTATGTCAAAATTATAGTTCATTTACCCACTAATTAGGCTATGTGAAATTTGTAGTTCATTTCCTCCTAATTAGGCTACATGTAATTTTTTGTTCATTTAGCCTACCAATTAGTCTATGTGCATTTGTTGTTCATTTCCTCCTAATTAGGCTAGATTCAATTTATTGTTCATTTTAAATTCCCAATAAAAAAATCTGATTTGTTGTATGCCAAAAATAAGAAATCCTACAAGTATCACAAGTGAGGCTCCCAAGTGCACAAGTCTTGTTCTTTTACCTACAAAACACATCAAAAAACACCAAACCAAATCAAATTTTGCATGTTTACATCGGGTTCACCAAATGTAAGACTAGAAAAATGTCATGGAAAACATAAATGAGAGAGCCACAAATATCACACAATATATGCAAACCAATCTAATATAACATTACAACCATTTGAAATGAGAGCTTAAAAACATATGCAAAATAACATAAAACTCCCTTCAAATGTAGTTCCAATTCTCTCCTTTCTTCTCCATTGAATTTGATTGATGTAGCTCTTGATCTTGACAAAAGATGCACAAAATATTGAAAGAAAAATGATGATAATGAGAATACTAGGAATGTGGTTGATAGAATGAGAATAATAGGAGTGTGGTTAACCCAAAAAAGAGAGAAATGATGTCAATTTATAGAAATTGAAGACCAAATCTCAAAATTAGCAAATTGATGTGCAAAATAGAAATTGTCATAATTATGACAAATTGAATGCATAATTTGGAGTGCATAAATCAATGCACAAATCAAGGACAAAGTGGAAGGATAAAGATAAGGCTAAATAGTAGGCAATTGGAGGCCAAATTAGTGGAGAAATGGATAGGGAAGGTGGAAGGAATCATGAAGCATAATTATAGGGATTGGAAGCACAAGTAGAGGGAAATAATTTTTGAATTTAAAAACTCATTAATTCCCACCAAAAGGACAAACTAGGAATTAGGAATTAAAAATTCCAAAATTCATGGAAAAGGGAAAAATTAATTAATATAAAATTAATTAATTGTAGGATACATAGGATAGGGGGAATTAATCTAATAAATAGATTAATAAAAAGGGATAAACTATGGGTTATCTATCCCAAGTGGAAAAATTAGTAGAAACGATTGACCGAATTAATGATGTATGATCTAAATGGGATTGGTATTGAATGAATTGATTAGGGTTTGAACTGATCTTGATGATTAAAAAAAATTAGGAAACAACACAACATTGATGAACTTTGACAATGTGCGCGACCGAATGATGACGGGATAAGATAGCATCGATGAACTTTGGCAATGCTATTGGGATGAGTGATGTTGATGAAATAACATCAATGATCTTGAACAATGCTATTTAAATTGAGTTGGATTTGGATGGAAACTAGGCATCGATGAACTTTGACAATGCACTTGGGACTGGATTGATGATGAAAGAGACTTGATTAGGCATTGATGAACTTGGACAATGCCTTGGATTGATTTGGGATTGAATTGAATTGATTTAGGAAGGTTTGACATGGTTTAGGATTGATTAGGATTGGTTTAGGAATGATTAGGATCAATTTTGGAATGATTAGGAACATTTAGAATCGGTTTAGAAATGATTAGGAATGATTAGACTCAGTTTAGGAAAGATTAGGAATGATTAGGATTAATTAGGATCAGGATGAAGACTTGATCGATTCAACCAAAGAGATCAAGGTTATGATGAAAAAAATGGTTAGAAATCAATTAAACAATTTCCAATGTCTAATCGGTAAGGGAGGACAAAATGCTGACATATAGTGAAAACCATATGCACAAGATAAGGGAAGACAATTAGAATGTAGAATAATGTTTCAATTCTAATGCGAAAAGGATAACACCAAGGCTAGTAGGCTTGATCCATTTTTAGGTGTCTACACTTCTTTGTCAAACTCTTCAAATTTGTAGTTATGTCAATAATATTACAACTCCAATTTCTTTTTGATAGTTTAAAACATATAAGAAGCCTCTGAGACTGAGAATATAATGCACAGTATTGGAAGAAGGAATTAATACCAAACCAATAAGAATGAGATTGTATATAGATATCAACAGATAACTTTAGAAATTTATATCTTGATTGTTAAATATTAATGTGAGCATTCCTTATGAGAGAGTGAAGTGTCATTTTTGGACTCTATTGTGAAGTATGGGAAGTCAATTTCTTTAGGGGCTAGTTTTCATTTCTTTTTCATTAATGTTCCAAGGAAATTTTTTTTAAAAAATATTTGGCCATCTACCTATAATCGTAGCTTAAAGCTTGTGAGCAGAATGCTTTGGAATGTGTTGTTTTATAGTTTTGGCATTGTCTAAAGCAATAGGAAAATTTTGATCTCCTTTCCTTATTTTGGAAAAAGATTGTTGAAATGCTGATAATGCCCTTTATTTTTTTTTTTGGAATAAAATAGTGCGACCGGAGAATGGATGCCTAGTTCTAAATGTTTGTGCAAATGATTTTTTCTAGCATTTTTTATATTTATTTTAATTGTGGAGTGTTCTTAAAGGTCCAATGAAGAGGTCTTCAATCATTTTTAAAAAAAATTAAAATTTGAGGATAGTAATTTTGTTGGTTTATATTAGAATAAATACCTTATGTTCCATTCTATATTTATTTTTTTACAATTTGAAAATAGGCATATTAGTGTAAAAAATAAAACTAGGTTTTGATGCAACATTAAATTATGTTCTTACTTATAGGTTTTTTGAGAGAATAAATTATTGTGTTATTATAATGCCATAAAAGATGGAATTACTCTTGGAATTTTTTGAGAATTATGAAAATTATATTTCTTTTCTTTGTATGTGAGATATTTTTGGGAAAGGGTGTTGAATATGGGCAATCAGAGAAGGGTAGATATTACCTTCCATCTGCTCGCCAATAGAAGTTTGGTAATTAAATGCTTAGGCCTAAGCTTTGGAAACTCACATGTTGTATAAACATATTGGTTATTTGTACTTTCTCTCTACCATATTTGTGTTAGTTCTACTTAAACTTATGAGGAAAGTAGATAGTTCACAACTTACACCAGATTCCTTTTGATCTATCAGTACCGAGTTGCTAGGCTTCTCTTGTAGGGTTGGTGCGCTCTCATTTCAAGATGAGCCCCAGGGGAGATAACCACTCTATGGTTGGGCATAAAAAGTGCTTGGACCACATTTTTGTCTCAAAATTTGTGAATGGATAGTTGTCCGATGACTTAGGAGACTAGAGCATGTAGATAGACGATGGATAGTCTGATGGCATATATCTTGATATCTTATTTCATTACGACCTTTTGGTCATGTACATGATGTATTTTATATCTCTGTGATGTATGATGCATGACGTATTGGTCGACATATTTGATGTATTTTTTTTGTCTTATATTAAAATGGATTAAACTTGTAAAATCAATAGTATGGTTGACTTCTTTGTATTGTACCTTTGCATATATCATATATTATTTGACTCTTTGGGTCTATTGTTGTAATTACCTATTTATGAAATGGAAGATCTTTTTAGTCTTAGCAATTGACCAACTATGACTATGTTTTTCAACTTAACTGAGTTTTTTCTTTATTTTGCTTATGTAGCATATTGAGGAAAGAAAAGAATAACTTAACATATATAGTATAAACACTCTAGATGTGGTCCAAGTTAGGTTAATCTTATAAAAACTAAGATAAACATCAAATAATTTTCCAATGTTAGAAAACTATCACTTAGTTATATTTATTTTACTATCGCACACTTTACATTTCCTACAATATTATTAAATAATATCCGTCCATCTTATTTTATCAAATTAGAAAATTCATAGATTCATTTTGATTGTAAGGATGGATCCACTTAGATAGATGACAATGTAAAAATAAATTTCCCTCTAATAAGTCTCCACCTCCTCATATTAGGATGTTAGATAAGTAGAAAAAAAACTCTGATTCAAATTAGTTTATAACTTAGTTGGCTCTAGTTCTGTTGTTTTTATATTGGTTTTTTTGTTTTGTTGTTTTTGAGATTGGTTATGTTCCACTTCATATTTAGATGGTTTTGATCAAATTTGTAATGAGTTGGGCCCCTTCCCCACTTAATTTAGTAATAAAAATTCATAAATTTATACAATGAGTGTTCTAAAATCCATAACATAGCACGCTACAAATTACTCATGACAAAAATCAATATGTAATTACTTAAACATATTTTCCTTGAATGTCTATTTTATTTTTCTTAGTCGTGCCACTATGATCATTAGTTATTTTTATTATTATAATTAATGTTCTTTAGAAAAGATACTTTTTATTGTCACATATAGTTTTGCAATGTGTTATGAGATGTATATATTACAATTTGATATGCTTGGACATAGTGTAGTCAACCTATGGATTTGTGATCATTTTCATTGGACCTTCTGTCATTAATTTTTACATTGATTAATGTCCCATATCTAAATAATATTAGTTGGATTTAGGAAAATTAATATCAAGGTTTAAATTAATGAAGAAGTAGCCTCCCACTTCTCTATTTGGCTATAAGGATACTCATTGATAAATCTAAATAATATATTAAATATTTTAATCCATAAAATAATTGGGGATCAATAAATCATACACATAAGTAAAATTATCTACACCATGAAATCAATTACAATTTATTGAGTATTCTTCATAATTTTGAATTGAAAATATTAGACTAGAAATTGTTGCAAGGTGGTTCCATTGATTTGTTGATAATAGAACCATATACAAATTAAATGCAATAAGATAAAAACATCTCATAATAAAAAAATAAATCTAATTATGTTTCTATATCTTGCCAGGTTTAGATCTTGAGAATGCTTCCCTAATAGAAATATAGATAATTCTAGGCATAATTTGAATGACATGCTAATTAAATTTAACACAAGCATAGATAATCTATTTTTAGAAACTTAGGAAATTCCTTGAAACATGATATAATTTGAGATAAATGATAAGATTTCCTTTTGAATTGATATCACAAAAGGATTTACAATTGAGTTTTATAATAATATTATTTAGAATACTACTTTATTCATGTGCTCTTAAGAAATTTAATTCTCACAAATTTATCTAAGATTTGTCTTCATTTAAAAATCAAATTTAACCCATATATACCCTTCTAATTAGTTCCAATAGTGCCAATATAGATGGTAGTCTTCTCTAAACACCTTAGCACATAAAAACAATCAATATAGTAAAAGGGTATCTTCATCTCAATTGAATATGTAACACTTGTCCAATTACCTCATATTCTCAATAATATGATTATTTAATTAAAATGTTATTTAGAACAAAGATTTGTATTGTTAATATGATTTAGAACAATAGAGAGGGGGGGTGAATCAGTTGTTCTCAGGTCTAGATGTATAAAATAAAATTTCAAAATCTTATACAAATCAAATCTAACAACCAACAGCTACTTGGTCATTACTGAATGCATAACAAAGACATATAACAGTGCAGTCCACTTTCCATTAGTATTAAACTTGCAAAACATAGAAATGATCAAACCAAAACATTCACACAAGTATTAACACTAGGATTTATAGTGGAAACCCAATTTGGGAAAAACCACTTTGTAACATGTTACTGATATTTTCACTCTTCTGAAGTGAGCTCTGTGAAAAGCCAACCCTGTCAAAGGTTACAAACACATTGTTAGGTGTGACTCGGTTAAAGGAATTTAACCACCCTGTTAGGAGTGCACCTTATTATAGGACTTACATACATTCCATTAGAATGCAACCTTGTTCAAAGGATTTATAAAAATGACTGTTAGGTCAACCTCTATTAAAAGGATTTTGACTGATACAATGATTAGAAAGTAACAATAATATTGATCTAAAAACATACAACTCACTTTGAAAATAATAGATCCAATTTCATACACATATGTTGCCTTACTGACTATGATCCATTTCCATCTCCATTACTGATCTGCTCAAAAAACCCTTCAAGCAATCACAACTCCTTCTCCTTCAACCTTTTCTGCTTATATAGTCAATAACAATAGCTCCAACATTCTCTCTACTCAACCTCATCCTTAGGTTTCCTTAATATTTCCTCAATTAGGTCAATACAATCTTTTTTCACTTAATCTCTTCCGTAGATCTTAGGGTTAGGTCAGATTCATTGAATCTTTCCAAATTTTTGTTCTTCTTCCATCCTTCTAGAATCATCTCAAATCTCTTAATAGATTTACAATAAAAATTTTTATAGTGCATTAAATGCTTCCATATAATCAATAAATAAAGTCAACACATTTTACATAATCCAAGAATTCAACTATGTCGGCTAGGAATTTGAATTCTTCCTCAAATGTAAATTACTGACGCTTAGCCAATACTATACATGTTCAACTCCTCGGTCTTCACTGGAAATCTTGATCACCACTAAAACTGTTTCCTCGGCTAATACTATCCTTCCTCAGCAATTTCTTGAAGTTCGTTCAACACTAAATTTTCTCGACATATACTGGCTCGGTCGACACTAACATCACTCGGCTTAAACTAGATTTCTTCACTTTTGCTCAGTTAAGCCTACTTGTTTAGTCTTACTTCTTACTTAGATAAGAAAAAAATTATCTTATCATTGTGCCATATAATCAAGTACCCATTGAAGTATCCAAGATAACTCAACCTTTCCTTAGGTTCTATTATTATCAACCTTGCCCACATCCTTCTCAACAATCGAATAGATATAGTACTTTCTTAAATAGAAATAGTCTTACCAGTTAAGGTTTGACATCAATGACAATACAATAATTTCTTCAATTATAGTTTCCAATAATCTCCCTCTTTGGCATTGATGGAAACACCATATGAATAACAAATGAATCACCAACCAATCCAAAACTTATCTGTCCATCATAAATAGTTATAATATCCTTAGCTTCATTCTGATTCAGAATCAATTAGCCTACATACATGACCATCCATATAATAACATCCACTTGATCTCTTCTTAGTTCCTTTCCTTTGAATTTCTCCCTCTTACTTGATCTTCCATGAAAACTCACCATGTGTTTTCATCTTATTCATCTCCTTCTTTGACAATAATGCCAAAGAAGCAACTAAAAAATTACATCCTACAGATGTAGATATCATCTTGTCAGTTTAGTAACATTGTGTCTCCTTCTGTCATCTTGGCTTATGACTGATTATCAGCTTTGCTATATTTTTCACAACTCTACGCTGCTCCTAAAGTGTGACCTATCTCTGCATCAATTTGTCAGATACTCTTTGCAACACATTTGATGCAGTGCTCCTAGCTTGACTAGGAAGCCTCAGTTAGGGGAAGAACCCCTAATTGACTTCTCAGATACTCATGAGCTTCTTTAGGTAAATCTTTTGTGAATATGTCTGCTAGTTGTTCCTTTGTATTCACATATTCCATTCTAACCTCTTTATCTTGTACCAATTCTCTCAAGTAGTGATACTTGATGGTGATGTGTTTTGTCTTTGTGTGCATCACTGGATTCTTAGATATGTTGATAGCACTTGTGTTGTCATAGTAGATGACAACTGGTTCAGTGATTTATTCTTTCATTCCTACCAACAATTGCTTTATCCACACCAAGTTTGAACAGTTCACTGCTGTAGCAACATACTCAGCTTCAATTGTAGACTGGGAAATGCAATTTTGTTTCTTGCTTGTCTAGGAAACTAATCTCTGTCCAAGAAAGAAAGCTCCACCACTAGTGCTTTTTCTGTCATCCACATTTCCTACCCAATCTGCATCAGTATAGACTTTCAGTTCAAATCTTTCATGCTTCTTGTAGTACAATCCATAGTCAACAATTCCTTTCAAATATCTCATTATCCTTTTCATAGCCATCATGTGTGTTTCCTTAGGATTGGCAGAGAATCTTGCCACAATCCCAACTGCTAGAGCAATATCTGGTCTACTGTGAACAACATACTACAGTTTTCCAATCATGTACCTATACAAAGTTTGGTTTACTTCAACAACATCATCATTTTTAGACAATTTTTGTCCAGTAGCCATGGGAGTACCAACTGGCCTTGAATCCTCCATACCAAAATTTTTTAGTATCTCATGAACATACTTAGACTAGGTAATGAAAATACCTTTCTCCATTTGATATACTTGTAAACCAACAAAGAATTTGATCTCCCCAAACATACTCATTTCAAATTCAGTTTGCATTTCATTTGAAAATTTCTTACACGGGGCATCTTTTCCACCAAATATAATATCATCTACAAAAATCTTAGCCAACAAGACTCCTTTACCTTCTTCATCTTTCATGTACAGATTGTTGGTGTCATTTGTCCTTGAGAATCCAATCTGTATCAGGTAGTTGTGCATCCTCTCATACCATGCTCTGGGGTCTTGCTTCAATCCATACAATGCTTTATTTAGTTTGCAAACCATGTGTCTCTTGTTTGTATCAACAAATCCTTCTAGTTGTTCAATGTAAACTTCTTCTTCTAATATACCATTTAAAAATGTAGACTTGACATCCATTTGGTATACCTTGAAATCTTTGTAGGCAACATATTCAAGTAGAGTTCTCACTCCTTCTAGTCTTACTACAGGGGAAAATTTCTCCCCATAATCTATTCCTTCTTCTTATGCATAGCCTTTGCATACCAGCCTTGCTTTGTTCCTTGTGATCTGTCCATGCTCATTCAACTTATTTCTAAACACCCACTTTGTTCCAATGACATTTTTATTTTATGGTCTCGGCACTAGAGTCTAGGTATCATTCTTCTCTATTTGGTCTATCTCCTAATTCATAGATTTGATCTAGTCTTCATTTTCTAATGCCTCCCTTATTTTCTTAGGCTCAAATTCACACAACAAACATGTAGGGTCTCTTAAATTGCTTCTTGTTAGAACTCCAGTTTCTTTGTCTCCAATGATTTATTCAAGCTTGTGATGTCTCCTTACATATTATGACAAAACAAGTTTTGTTCTCTTTTCTTCTTATTCTTTAGGTTCACCAACAAGATTATCAGATTCAGTTTCTAAATGCTCGAAAACCTCATCCTGATACTCGATAGTTTCCTCCTGTTGCTCGACATGTTCTTCTTGTCATTCAATATTTTCTCTCTAATGCTCGACATTACTAGCCTGAGACTCGACATTAGGTGCAAGTGTGTTACTTGCCTCTCCTTCTTCTACATAAACAAAATATCTATAATCTTTTGGTTCTCTTTTTCTTTCAACTTCATTTTTCTCTACATGTTCATCAACCTTGACATTTGCACTTTCCACAATTTTGTTAGTGTTAGAGTTCAAACACTTATAAGCTTTAATTTTTGTGGAATAACCTAGGAATATGCCCTCATCACTTTTAGCATCAAACTTTCCATTTCTATTGTCTTTTAGTATATAGCATTTGCTTCCAAAAATTCTAAAGTACTTTACATTAGGTGCATACCCATGCCATAACTCATAAGGTGTAATATTTGTACCTTTTTTGATCTATACTCAGTTTAGGGTATAAATAGTTGTACTTACAACTTCTCTCCAGTACTTTTGTACAACATTCTTCTCGATCATTAGTGTTCTTGCATAATCTAGGATAGATTTGTTCCTTCTCTCTGTTATACCGTTCTATGGAGGTGTTATAGGTACAGACACCTGTCTTCTGATTCCTCTATCATTGAAAAATAGATTGAATTCATTGGATATTAATTCTCCACCTCAGTCAGATCTCAAACATTTTAGGTTCCTTCCTGTTTCTTTTTCAACCTTAGCCAAATACCACTTAAAGAATTGAAAAGCATCAGATTTTTCTTTTAGAAACATAATAGTCATCATTCTGGTGTAATCATCAAAAAAGAGAATAAAATATCTAGCACCACAATAGCTTTGTACACCCATCAGTCCACAAAGGTTAGTATGAACCAAATCTAAAGCATTTTCAGAAGTAAAAGTCTTGCTCTTGAAACTAGACTTTGTCATCTTACCCAATTGACATTGTTTGCACATTACATTCTCAAGTTTCTTCAATCTAGACAGTCCTCTCACTTTCTTCTTCTTACTAATTTCTACCAGATTATCAAAGTTAACATGACATAGTCGCTTATGCCATAACCATATATCATCAGATTGTGCAATCAAACATGTTTCTTTAGATAGGTCTAGATAGAACAAATTACCTCTCGTCTGTTCTCCAATTCCAATCAGTTCACTAGTAGCATCAAATATCTTAGCCTTTCTGTGATGAAATTCCACTTGGTGACCAGTGCTATTAAGCTGTGCAACACTTAAAAAATTATAATTAAGACCTTCTACCCAATAGGCATTTTCACAAACTATCTTATGAGTTAGCTTAATCAGACCTTTACCCTTCACAAGACATGGTGCATCATTGCGAAATTTTACATTTCTGCCTTTGTAATGATCTAAGGTATCAAACTTACTTTTATCACTAGTCATGTGGTGTGAACAACCACTGTCAATAATCCATTTATCATTTTTGTTCACATAGGATATTCGTGCAGTTTTATCATCCTCATCAAATTCATCCTTCATAGAAACATATACTACTTCTATCTCAAAATCATCACTACCAGTGTCAATTTCTTCTTCAGCTATGTAACAAGATTTATTACCTTTTCCTTTGTAGTCCTTGTACCTTTGGTAACCTCTATCTTCTCTTTTATCTTTATTCTTTCTATCTCTTTCTTCTTCCTTATCATCCATGTCAGGACATCTTGCAGCTATATGAACAACTTTATTACATGAGAAACATATGATAGGGAGTTTACCTTTATACTTTCCTTTTCCCCTTTTCAATCTTCTGGCCATAAGAGCTTCAAGATCCTCAAGTTCTTCATCAGATGTGTCGCTTTCACTTTCAATCTCACTGTTGCATATTTCCTTTTCTTTCTTTGACTTGTTCAGAACCAATTGTGACTTAAAAGTAGATTCAACATTAGCAACAGTGAAGTTATCAAAATTAGAAAGCTCAAAAGCAGTGAGCTTGCCAACAAGACTCTCTAGAGTAAGAGTGTTAATAGGGTTACATCTAGATTCTTGAATTGCTAAAATTTTGATGGCATAAATAGGATTCAAAGTTCTCAAAACTTTTCCAATAATAGTCTCATCATCAATAGTTCCATTGGCTCCCCTAATAGCATTTACAACTTCTTTTATTCTACCACAGTATTGTGCAATATTCTCACCTTCTTGCATTTTCATTTCATCAAATTTACCTCTTAGGCTCTTAGGCTCTCAACTTTTTCTCTTAGTACATTTAAGTCTCCACCATAGATGTTTGTAAGAGTGTCCCACATTTGTTTTGCATTTGTGCAATCTTTGATGTCTTCAAATTCCAGATAGCTTAGGGAAGATGCAATCTCCAACATTTGTTGGTTGTGCTCTTGTTTAGCTCTCAGCTCCTCAAGAGTCAGAGGTGCAACATGTGTGACATAGTCATGCTCAATATAATACTATGTTGAGTCACCAATACCAGCTAGGTGTAGCTTCATCAAACTATGCCATGTGGGGAAGTTCTCCTTATTCAGCTTTGGTACCTCCTTCTTATACATCCTGATCATTTACTTCAAGTACCTTTAAACTTGTTCTCTATAAGTACCAACAACTCTGATACCAATTGTTAATATGATTTAGAACAAAAGAGAGGGGGGGTGAATCAGTTGTTCTCAGGTCAAGATGTATAAAATAAACTTTTGAACTCTTCTACAAATCAGATCTAACAACCAACATCTACTCGGTCATTACTGAATGCATAACATAAACATATAACAGTGTAGTCCACTTTCCAATAGTATTAAACTTGCAAAACATAGAAATGTTCAAACCAAAACATTCACACAAGTATTAACACCAAGATTTATAGTGGAGACCCAATTTGGGAAAAACCACTTTGTAAATGTTATTGATATTTTCACTCTTCTGAAGTGAGCTCTATGAAATGCCAACCCTATCAAAGGTTACAAACACACTATTAGGTGTGACCCGGTTAAAGGATTTTAACCACCCTGTTAGGAGTGTGCCTTGTTATAGGACTTACATACATTCCATTAGAATGCAACCTTGTTCAATGGATTTATACAAATGATTGTTAGGTCAACCTATGTTAAAAGGATTTTGATTGATACAATGATTAGAAAGTAACAATAATATTGATCTAAAAACATACAACTCACTTTGCAAATAACAGATCCAATTCCATACACATATGCTGGCTTACTGACTATGATCCATTTCCATCTCCATTACTGATCTACTTGGAAATCCCTTCAAGCAATCAAAACTCCTTCTCCTTCATCCTTTTCTGCTTATAAAGTCAATAAAAATAACTCCAACATTCTCTCTACTCAACCTCATGCTTAGGTTTCCTTAATATTTCCTCAATTAGGTCAATACAATCTTTTTCCACTTAATCTCTTTTGTAGATCTTAGGGTTAGGTCAGATTCATTAAATCTTTCCAACTTTTTATTCTTCATCCATCCTTCTAGAATCATCTCAAATCTCTTAATAGATTTACAATAATTTTTTTTACAGTGCATTGAATGCTTCCATACAATCAATAAAGTCAACACATTCTACATAATCCAAGAATTCAACTATGTCGGCTAGGAATTTGAATTCTTCCTCAAATGTAAATTACTAACGCTTGGTCAATACTGTGTTCAACTCCTCAGTCTTCACTGAAAAGCTTAGTCACCACTAAAACTGGTTCCTCGGCTAATACTGTCCTTCCTTGGAAATTTCTTGATGTTCGGTCAACACTGAATTTACTCAGCATATATTGGATCGGTCGAGACTAACATCACTCGGCTTAAACTAGATTTCTTCACTTTTGCTCGGTTAAGCCTACTTGTTTAGTCTTACTTCTTACTTAGATAAGAAAAACATTATCTTATCATTGTGCCATATAATCAAGTACCCATTGAAGTATCCAAGATAACTCAACCTTTCCTTAGGTGCTATTTTTATCAACCTTGCCCACATCCTTCTCAACAATCGAATAGATATAGTACTTTCTTAAATAGCAACAGTCTTACCAGTTAAGATTTGACATCAATGACAATACAAAAATTGCTTCAATTATAGTTTCCAACATTGTATATGGTATAATTATTATAAGGATGCAACCTTATAGGAAAGGTATTCATTTGAAGAAGAACGCCAATGCTACTATATAATTTTTGGGGTCATTTTCTAAAAAAACTATATCTATTCAAACAAGAAGATTATACCTCCTTAAAATTATACACAGAACATTACCTCTGATTACAATTATAGACATTTGACCCATTGAAAGAAATTGAATCAAACATTTCTCCCAAACTCCTTATCATATTGTTCCACTTGAAACTACCACCATTAATATTGTGAGAGAATAATTCATTCTCTTCTGAATATTTCTTTTATTTTTTCCTAAAAGCTTTGATGACTTAAAAACCAGTTATATTTTCTTTGTGTTCTTACTAAATTTATTCAAATATAAACTTGAACAAAAAGGTAACCAATTCAATCTTTATATAAAGAATTTTGCATGGAATATTGCATATTATTGTCCGTGTGATTTCTTTGTATATTTAGTTAAATCATTTTATTTGGTGCATCTTGAAAATTGGATTCATTATAAATGCATTCTAATAAATATTGAAAATAAACATTGAGAAGATTTGTAATTACAATACAAAGAGAAGGCACAAATGAAAGAAAATAAAACTATCATAACTTCTTTAACATTGATATGTATTATTCTTCCCTCTCTTCATGGCTAAGCCAGTTAGTATGATTGATAATCCTTAGCATAATTCCAACCTCCTTGATACATTTTTCCACCCTTGTTTCTGATGCCAACATCTATCAAATTGATAACTAGAAACGTCTATACAACACCTATAATGCACTATTGATTGTATTTATTGATTAATCAATAATATGTAAATTTGTTGAAACAATTGTATTTGGAAAATTTGTAATTATGGTAATATAAAGGTTTGTAGTTTCCATTCAATTTAAATAAATGAATTATTTGAACTTTAGAAAATAATTAATGAGAAATCAGCATAATGGAATTTTCTGAGATTTTGAGTATATTTCATTAAAGGCTTTAAAGTTTATTTAAATTTTCGTTATTGTGGTGGGGATTAGTATGTCATTATCTTGATTTTAGTTTGTCTTCATTTATACTGAAAAATTAAATAAATTTAATTGAGGGATTATAATGTGGGTAAATTAAATGGTTGAAATAAAAAAAATAAAGGTTTAGAATTTGTGTGTTCTACACTTAGTTTATTTTTGAAATTTTTGTCAAAATTTAAAATGCCCAAAATAAAAATTTGTTTCATGCATGTTGTTTAGCTTGTATTATGGAATCCAATAATGTATTTAAAATTTTTAAAAAAATACTCCTACTATCCGTTGTTTCAATATTCAGGTTTTTGAAAATTTCACGAACAATAATTTTATTTAATTATGTTTTATATTAAGTTTGTATATCCTTTTGTTTGGACTAAAGTTCTTTAATTAAATTACTTCTCCTTTTGGAAAATTGTAATCTAATAGAACTTTTCTCTAGTTTAGCCTATCGTTTAAGTTATTATCGTTATTCTGGCTTGAGGTTATCTTCTTTTCCCTATGGTCTCGTCTAGGGTCTTAATGACCATACTAGACTTGATGGCCATTATCATGTACAATTAACTTTTAGTCAACTCTAGACAAATCTGAGACAAGTGTCTCAATTTGAGTACACAATCCGTACCAGATACATTGTAAATCTTTTAATATTTGTAGGAGGCCAATTTTATGCATAGTTGACTTTTTGGTCAACTTGGTCAAACCTTGGACATCATCTCAGTTTGCGTGCATAAAACCTACTTGTCATATTGTTAACCTTTGTAGAACCTTGTTGGACATGTTTGGGCACAGTTGACTTTTGGGTCAACTCTCGGTCAAATGCCTCGGTATGCATGCCCAAGTATTCTTGGTTGCATTTTTGTACCCTTTTAACTTAGTTGTGCATTTTTTGGTGATGGTTAACTTTTGGTCAACTTTGGTTGACTTTTAGTCAACTATCCCAATTTGTGTGCCAGTCAAAGCTAGTAACTTTAGGGCAACCTTATAGCTTATTTTAGAGCTGTTTGATGAAGTTTGACTTTTGGTCAAACTTGGTCAAGCCTTTTGATTAACCTTTGAACTATAGTCAGACTCTCCTTTATTTTCAGTTGCCTATTTTCTCTCTGCACTGTTTAGCGTGCACATAGGGTCTTGTTCCAGTTAGTGAATTCTTCTTAGTTGCGTTGGTGTGATTGTTTGTAGTTGTTTAGTAGGTTTTAGAAAAATTTTGTAGTTGTGTTTTGCTCAACTTTTGGGCATGACACTAGAAACATCTATACAACACCTATAATGCACTATTGACTGTATTTATTGATTAATCAATAATAATAAAGACTATAAAAAACTCAATGTATTCTATTTTTAATTAATTAATAAAATAACCTAAGTGTGCCACCAGCCAAGGCCAACATGACATATGGAGATTATAACTTTTTCCTCTACTTACTCCATAAAATCTTTTATTAAATCGAAAGTCAACCATGCAATGCATTTTCTTGTCATATATTGGAAATAAATAGACACTCCATATATATAAATAAATTATAAAACCCAACCCTAGCACCAACAAAACAAAAACACCCATAATCGCAAAAAAAAGAAGGCCCAACTTGCAGCTAGGGCAAACCTAATAAATTTAGGGAATTTGAAGATTATCAAAATATGCTAAACCAACTATTGTCTTCCTGAACAATCATTAATGTGAAGTAATGAATATATCATAAATAGGTAATTATATTATCAAATCATTAGGAAAGACAAATATTAGAAGATGATAATATTACAAATGATATGCATATAAAAGTCAAATAATAATTAATATATATTACATCTAATTCAACTCAAAATCTATTATAGCGGTATATAACATAGTTCAAACATAGTTCACATATATTATTAATAACAAAAATGTTTTATTATTATTATTTTTCTATATGCACAATTATTTTATTATTATTATTTTTCTATATGCACAATTCAAGTGTCTTGAAGATAAAATAAAATATACTATATTACTTAAATATACAAGTTATTTGTAATCACATGGTCATAAACATTATTTACCTAAACATCTTGAGATTAAAAAAATAGTAATATAATTATAATTAAACCAAGTAAAGATAACATAAAGGTCTTATAATTATGTTCCAAAGTAAAAATAGCATACAACTCAATCATTTGTTTGTTAATTTTTTTTGGGGGGGTTTTCTTAGTTTTCTAAGTATATAATAATAGGGGAAAGAAGAAAGGATTTTCATTTTAAGGCGAGAATCTATAATAAAGGAATGGAATTTTTTTTAAGGAAAGGTCGATAGAGAAGAGCATATTTCAAGAATATATTTTCTAGCATAATAATTCACTGTAAGAACCTCGAGCTTCTTTTCAAAAAGAAATTTTAATAAGAACATTTTTTGTACATAGAAAAATGAGAGGCATTATGTATATAAGAAGAACTAAAGAAGTTTCACTTGAACACATTTGATATTACTAGATGTTCTATAATAAAAATATAACAAAAACACAAAAAAGAGAAAATATACTTATTTTTTCAAAATTTAACACCATCAAAAAATTAAATGTTGTAGAAATAGATTTTTAAACAACAAGTCAAATGTAAATCTTAAATTCTATTTGTGTGCTCAATTACCTTTATAACTACTGTTCTTTTTTAAATTATTTATCAAGTATTCTTCATAAAGAAAATAAATTAAAGTACAAAAATATATTAAATGAATTTTATTACCAAATTAATCATGCATTACTAACTATATATATTAACTTTGAATTCTATTCCACATGCTAGAATATTCTATCTATAGTTCAATAGATTAATATAAATAAAACCTATTCTAGAATGAAGATTTATCTAAGATCTAAAGAGATAAATTACAAGCACAATAATGAATGAGACCACAAAGTCAAAATTCCTTTCATTGGAGAAGAAAGATACATATATGAAGAGTGATTGGGTTGAATTAGAAGTCAACTCCAACACTCAATGAGTTGTAGTGAGTTGCCTCCCATGAACCTAGGGTAAGATGTCGAAATGAAATCGACACATCTACTAAACGACTTACTAATGATGACTACTTGCATGAATGAGTGTCATACTTGTATGTAGGACTAATTAGGATTAAAAGCCTAAGTGAAATTAATTAAATAATTACACTAACACCCCCCCTTAAGTATAACTTAATAGGACAAGATAAAAAATGGGTCTCGACTACTAGCCTGATGATCTACCCATGTACAATGAAATATCTCATAAAAGGAGAAAGATAGAAAACCCAGTGGGAAAAAAATATCCCCCAAAAAAGAGATAAGAAGTGAAGAAGCCTATAAGACCTCTCCAAAGGATGATGATGATGTTGACAAATCTGTCTGAATATGATTGTCACCTGTTGAATCATCTAAATTTTGAGGATTGGAATCAAGATCTAAATGAGATCCCATATGGTGTGTAGCACTAGAATCTGTAATGGCTTGAGAAAATAATACCCTACCTTTCAATTTCTCTTTGTCCTTAGTAATTTAATGATTTGAAGAAGATGCTTTGACATAATTAGTTAGCTCAATATTATTCTTTTTGAGTAAAAAAGTGAGGTGCGAGCAGTTTTTTTTTTCATGCATTGATGTTCTTCATGACCAGTTTTGTTACAAAATGAACATTTAAGTCTCTTAGTAACTCTCATTGTTGAGATTAGTTATCTTTTTAAAAGTTGTCAATTTTATCTTCTTTTCAAGTTAAGGGAAAAAGTTAACAACAAATGAAGTTTTGCCTCTTTACAAAATTATACCTCCTCCCCCAAAAAAAATTAATGGTGAAATTTTTTTAACTTCACCAAAAAATTATTTGAGCTAGAAAATAAAAACATGGATAAAAGTTAAGCCCCTTGGGGTAGGAGACAACTAGGAGCTAAAAAACCCATGTTACTAGGGGCTAAACTTTAAAAATAGTACATGCCCCCCTGACATCACCCCCCTCCCCCACAAGTTTCTTATGTCATCACAAAAAGACCTTTGGGGAGATGAATAGTGCCACCCTTCCATGAATTAAAATTTATAGTTGTTGAAACCCTCTTTCAAATTTGAAACCTTTTTACACCTCTCAACTCACTTGAAAAAAATTGTTGCATACTAGAACCGTTTTAGATTCATATATTATCCCACAAGATTTAATGGTCATAGCATGAGGGTATTTTCAAACAAAAGGGTGAGATTCCCAACCACAAGAGGACCCCAAACTATACAAGTTCAACCATAGAAGGGTGAGATTCCCAAACCGCAAAATTGGAACTGCACAAATTCCGCTCCCAACCTACAACCAACAAACAAGGCTAAATTTTGGAAGGGGCATCACAGGTTTCCATCACCTGGATTGGGCTGACATGTTATCGTGGATTGATAGACATTCTTATCGTGATAGAGCCAACCTGAGGGTTTGAACATTGTGCACAATAAAAGATCACAAGAACATACCCCTCTATCAAATGCTATTAGACATCATAGGCTTAAAAATATCTCTATACAACTCTGATACCATGAAGATTTAGCTAAGATGTAAAGAGATAAAATACAAGCACAATAAAGAATGAGACCACAAAGTTGAAATTCCATTCATTGGAGAAGAAAGATACATATAAGAAGAGTGATTGGGTCAAATCAAAAGTCTACTCCAACATTCAATGAGTGGTGGTGAGTTACCTCCCACTAACCTAGGGTAAGGTGTTGAAATGAAATTGACACATCTACTAAACAACTCCTAAATGATGACTACTTGCATGAACAAATGTCATACATGTATGGATGACTATTTGGGATTAAAATCCTAAGTGAAATTAATTAAATAATTACACTGACATAAAATATCTTGGATTTTGTTTAATTATCACTTTTATAAATAAATTGATAGCACCCTCCTCTTTTTAAGGAAAAAGGCCATAGGCCTATACTTAAAATTAAAAATAAAGAGTTACATAACTTGTCGATACCAAGAAGTTTATTAATTTTCCTATATGCCTGAAAAAAAAATTACCTAAAAAGAAACAAAATTCCTTAAGGAAACATACAGAATGAAGGCTCATTCAACACCATAATTACTCCAAAAGAGCTTAAAGATGAATAGATGATTTTCAAGACCATTCTCGAGAGATTCATGAATTATCTACAACTTCTTCGCTCGAAGGAAAAATAGGGCCAATATTTTCCATGATATCTTTTCTCCTTTGTTTGTCATCATCAGCCAAAGGGGCTACAATCCTTGCCTTTTCTTCCATGTCCAAAGCCTTATCTTTGGGGTGTGCATCATAGAAATTCTATGTAACATCAACTAAACATGGCATATGAATAGGCCTTTGTGCCAATAGCTTGTGCAAAGCATAAAATACTATCTTTGTAGAAACAAAATGTTCATATGGAAATAAATCTCCAATTAAACCCAATTCTTTGTCAAAAAGTTAGCAATTATAAGAGATAGTACCATTCTTAGTTGTAGCATATAGTCTAGCCATAACCACCTTTTTCCTAAGATTCTTAGATGGAAATAAACCTCCAACTAGAGCCTTACCATAAAAAGGATCACATTTCTTATTAAATACTACTCCAATATGAAATCCCTCCAGAAAACCCTTACGCACATAGTTAGCAACCAAAGTTTCAATAATACCTTTCTCCTAAATTAAATCAACTACATTTGAAATGAAAACCATCAAAACTTAAGACAGAAATATAATTCGAGGAGAATTTGGAGCCAACACATTAATCCCTATAACATGACTAATTCCAAGATTCTTTTTGTTGAATAGTCTTTACTTTTAAAACTAGATTTTGTCATCTTCCCTTTCTGACATTCATGACACATAACATGATCAGGTTTAGTCAGGCTAGGCAGTCCTCTAACTTTACTCTTTCTATTGATCTTAATCATGTTATCAAAATTTACATGACATAACCTTTTATGCCATAACCATGTATCCTCATTTTTCACTAGTAAACAAGAAGTCTCAGCATTGTTAAGATAAAATAAGTTACCTTTTGATTGTCCTCCTGTTCCGATAAGCTTTCCACTTTCATCATATATTCTCACCTTCTTGCTTTCAAATTCCACTCAGTGACCTGAGTTGTTAAGCTGTGCTACACTTAGCAAATTGTAATTCAGTCCTTTTACCATAGATTATCACATCTAGTTTTATCATTTATCAATAAAGATCCTTTTCCTTTAACCATGCAAGGTGTATCATTACCCATTTTTACTGAACCTCCATTATAATGCTCAAGATGATCAAAATTATCTTCATCACCAGTCATGTGATGTGTACAACCACTATCAATGATCCAAGTATCATTTTTACTAAATTTAGAAATGAGTGTTATTTCTACATACCTTTCCTCTTCCTCTGAATTATCTTTCATTGCAACAAACACCACCTCAATGTCATCATATGTGTTAGTGTCTGTATCATTCTCTTCAGAAAAGTAACATCCCTTTTTACCTTTATCTTTTTTATCTCAATTGTCTTTGATGTACTATTAGTTATCTCTGTTATTGCTTCTACCATAGCTTCCACCTCTGGATCTATCTCTGTCATTATCATCTTCTTTCTTGTTCAGGCATCTAGCAGCAATATGACCAACTTCTTTGCAATTAAAACAAGATAAAGGTAATTTAACCTTATATCTACCTTTACATTTAGGAAGTCTCCAAGCCATTAGTGCTTCTATTTCATCAAGCTCATCATCGGTATTGCTATCACTTTCATTCCTTATATTGTGCTTACTACTAGATTTACCAATCTTAAGAGAAGACATAAAAGTAGACTCAATAATTGGTACAACACTATTATCATAATTGTTTAGCTCAAAAGTGGTTAACTTTCCAATCCGACTATCAAGAGTAAGTGTGCTATTAGGTGCAGACCTCATTTCATGAATTGCATATATTCTGATTGCATAGAAAGACAAAAGTATTCTCAAAATTTTACTTACCATTGTTTCTTCATCAACGACACCACCAGCTCCACGAATAGCATTGACAACCTCTTTAATTTAGTCTGCGTACTATACTATGTTTTCTCCTTCCTTCATTTTCATATCATCAAATATGCCTCTCAAGCTTTTAGCTCTGGCTGTCATCACATTTGCATCACCACCATGTACTAGGGAAAGTTTCTCCCATATTTCTTTTGAAGTAGTGCAGTCCTTGATGTCTTGAAATTCAACATCAGTAAGAGCAGCAACTATCTCTATCATAGTGATGTTGTGTTCATGTTGGTCTCTTAACTGATCAAGAGTCAAAGGACTAGGTGATTGTAAATAGCCATTATCCAGTAAAGGTATAGTAGATTCTCCAATTCCAGATAGATGAAGTTTCATCCAACTTTTCCATGTACTAAAATTGTCCTTGTTCATTTTAGACACTTCCCTCTTATACATCTTGTAATCTTTCTACTAAAGTCCTTAAAACTTTGTTCCAAGAAACCAACGCTCTGATACCAATTGTTACAATAACTAAGAGGGGGGGGGGGGGGTAATTAGTTAGATCAGTTATCCTACAGTCCCAAATACAAAGATGTAACACTTAAAACAATTCCAATAAATTCTGCAGCTCGGTAACATAAACTATTAAATTGTTTGTGCCTTTTACCAATTACTAGTTTATTAACTCACTGTGATTATCGATGAAATCAAATATGCAGTATGTAAAGTATGACAATAAAACAATCATCATAGAAACACATAACACAATGATTTAATGTGGAAACCTTGCTAAGGGAAAAACCACCTGGGACCGGTAACCCAAAATAATTTTCACTCTTTTGAAGTGAGCTTAGTGAAGAGCCAACCCTGTTAAAGGTTACAAACACACTATTAGGTGTGACCTTGTTAGAGGATTTAAGACTTTAAACAGTTAACTTTCAACTAGAAATCACTATGGGGTCAATAAGATAACAATGTACATTCCTTGAATGATATAGGGGCATAACATAAGATGGTTAAGTCCACTCAGTTAGAAGATTTTTGTATCAATGGTTAAACTGAAATAGTAGTTGAACTGATTATAATACAACTCAATTTGCAAATGTTCAGATCTATTCTAAGCCCATACAAATCCTTTGATCAATATTTCAATTCACTTCCTCAACTTACTTTCACTCGGTAATAGCTCTCTGACACTCGATTTTGTTCTACAGTTCAGTTCTCCTTCAACCAGTCTGATTAGGCATGCATGAAACTATATTCACATGAAATCTCTGCAGTCTTCTTTCTTCTGGCATAGTTTGAATAAAGAAACTCATATCTCTTATATAGACAGATAAACCATTTTCATAACAACCATCAGATTTTTTCGCTTATCCTTCTTCGTTGATTTTGCCTCTTAAACCTTCCTCAATAGTTGTGTCAATAACACGTTTCAATTCCATCATTTAGGTCTTCTTCAATTTTTTTTAGCCAGGGATCTCATAAAAAACTTTATCCTCAATCTCGAAATCATAACAATTTCCATCTCATCATTTTCTGTCGGCTAAACTAAGCATTTAATACTTTCATCCATACTCGGTTAATAAAGAAATGCGTTGGTGAATACAATCTTGGTTAATACTATCACTCGGTATACACAACACTGGCTTGGCATTTACTGAAGCATTCATTTACTGACCACATTGCCTTGTACAATTTTGCTTCCTCCTCCATAATAGATTAATGCAACATAATCAAGTCAACAATATGTGATCATAGACTCATCAATAAGTTACCCAAAGTATTCCTTATCCTCATCTGTCATATCCATCTTTCTCCATGTAGATATCTTAGTTCTTCATCTTTTCTCTCTTTTTACAGATGTTTAGATGTTTGTAACTAACATGATAAGTACTGTAAAAACTAGTTGACATCAATGATAACATAATGAGTGATTTAATTATATTACATATCATTTCAGTAACTTGGTGATCTCTAATCACTGATCTTCAAGTCATTCATGTATTCAATCAATTATAGTTCATTAGGGGCATCACTTCCCAAGGAACCACTATCTTTACTATGAGCTACAAAAGTGTGGGATCTCTTTACGAGCATGGGTGACCCCTTGCATTAGTGAATAGAAGGTTTTTGGCAACTAGAACATATTTTTTAGTACGGGACATCCAGTTCAATGGGTTTGTGTGATAAAATCATCTAAGAGGTCTCCCAACCTTGAGAACCAAGGTTTTACATAGCACAAGGGTACTGGAGGAGAGCTATCACCCAACCACATTGTTGATTGGATTATTAGTCACAATCGCACATTTATATAGTGGTTTGGATGGAGACCTGACTTTGGCCTATTACCGCTTGAGGTCATCCCTCGACACATTAAAGGTGAATGCCTTGGTCCAAGGAATGCCTCTCTAAAGGAATTGCATGAATTTATCTTCACATAAGATCCATGAAGGTGAGGGGAGATGATACGTCCATACAATTATTTAGGATTAAAAAATAGATAAGAAACACCAAACACTTAAAATAAAAGGTTCATTTTCCAATTAGAAAGGAAATGTGATTAAAAAAACATAATTTATAGTTCTTTTCCTTTCTAATTAAAATTGCATGATAATTGTTGTTCATTAACCCATTAAGAAAGGAAATGTGATTAAAATAAGATAAGTTTTTTGTTGTTTCCCTTTCTAATTAAAATTATGTGAAACTTGTAGAGTTCTTTGATCCACCTAATTAGACTATGTAAAAATTATAGTTCATTTACCCACTAATTAGGCTATGTGAAATTTGTAGTTCATTTCCTCCTAATTAGGCTACATGTAATTTGTTGTTCATTTAGCCCACTAAATAGTCTATGTGCATTTGTCGTTCATTTCCTCCTAATTAGGCTAGATGCAATTTATTGTTCATTTTAAATTCCCAATTAAAAAAATTTGATTTGTTGTATGCCAAAAACAAGAAATCCTGCAAGTATCACAAGTTAGGCTCCCAAGTGCACAAGTCTTGTTATTTTACTTGCAAAACACATAAAAAAACACCAAACCAAATTAAATTTTGCATGTTTATGTCAAGTTCACCAAATGTAAGACTAGAAAAATAGCATGGAAAGCATAAATGAGAGAACTACAAATCTCATACAATATATGCAAACCAATCTAATTTTACATTAAAACCATGTTTGAAATGAGAGCTTAAAAACATATGCAAAATAACTTAAAACTCCCTTCAAATGTAGTTCCAATGCTCTCCTTTCTTCTCCATTGAATTTGATTGATGTAGCTCTTGATCTTGACAAAAGATGCACAAAATATTGAAGGAAAAATAATGATAATGAGAATACTAGGAATGTGGTTGATAGAATGAGAATAATAGGAGTGTGGTTAACCCAAAAAAGAGATAAATGATGTCAATTTATATAAATTGAAGACCAAATATCAAAATTAGCAAATTGATGTGCAAAATAAAAATTGTCATAATTATGACAACTTGAATGCACAATTTGGAATGCTTAAATCAAGGAAAAAGTGGAAGGATAAAGATAAGTCTAATTAGTAGGCAATTAGAGGTCAAATTAGTGGAGAAATGGATAGGGAAGGTGGAAGGAATCATGAAGCATAATTATAGGAATTGGAAGCCCAACTAGAGGGAAAGAATTTTTGAATTTAAAAACTCATTAATTCCCACCAAAAAGACAAATTAGGAATTAGGAATTAAAAATTCCAAAACTCATGAAAAAGGGAAAAATTAATTAATATGAAATTAATTAATGATAGGATACATAGGATAGGGGGAATTAATCTATTTAAATAATTTTTGAATTTAAAAACTCATTAATTCCCACCAAAAAGACAAATTAGGAGTTAGGAATTAAAAATTCCAAAACTCATGGAAAAGGGAAAAATTAATTAATATGAAATTAATTAATTATAGGATACATAGGATAGGGGGAATTAATCTACTAAATAGATTAATAAAAAAGGGATAAACTATGGGTTATCTATCCCAAGAGTAAAAATTAGTAGAGATGATTGACCGAATTGATGATGTATAATCTAAATGGGGTTGGTCTTGAATGAATTGATTAGGGTTTGAACTGATCTTGATGATTAAAAACCAATTAGGAAACAACAAAACATCGATGAACTTTGACAATGTGCGTGACTGAAGGATGACATGATAAGATATCATCAATGAACTTTGACAATGCTATTGGGTTGAGTGATGCTGATGAAATAGCATCAATAATCTTGAACTAGGCTATTTGAATTTACTTTGATTAGGATGGAAATGAGGCATCAATGAACTTTTACAATGTACTAGGGATTGAATTAATGATGAAAGAGATTTGATTAGGCATCGATGAACTTGGGCAATGCCTTGGATTGATTTGAATTGATTTAGGAAGGTTTGACATGGTTTAGGATTGATTAGGATTGGTTTAGGAATGATTAGGATCAATTTTGGAACGATTAAAAATATTTATAATCAGTTTAGGAATGATTAGGAATGATTAGGCTTGGTTTAGGAAAGATTAGGATTGATTAGGATCAAGATTTAGACTTGATCGATTCAACCAAAGAGATTGAGGTTATGATGCAAGAAATGCTATAAATTAATTAAAAAAATTTCAATGTCTAATCAATAAGGGAGGAAAAAATGCTGACATACAGTGAAAACCATATGCACAACATAAGGGAAGACAATTAGAATGCATAAAAATATTTTAATTGTAATGTGAAAAGGATAACCCCAAGGCTAGCAGGCTCGAGCCATTTTTAGGTGTCTACGCTTCTTACTCAAACTCTTCAAATTTTTGGTTCTATCAATAATATTACAACTCCAATTTCTTTTTGATAGTTTAAAACAGATAAGAAGCCTCTGAGACTGAGAATATAATGCGTAGTATTGGAAGAAGGAATTAATACCAAACTAGTGCTCGAATGGGATTTTATATAGATATCAACATATAACTTTAGAAATTTATATCTTGTTTGTTAAAAATTAATGTGAGCATTCCTTATGAGAGAGTGAAGTGTCATTTCTGGACTCTATTGTGAAGTATGGGAAGTCAATTTATTTAGGGGCTAGTTTTCATTTCTTTTTCATTAATGTTCCAGGACAAAAGTTTTTTTTTTAATTATTTGGCCATCTACCAATAATTGTAGCTTAAAGTCTGTGAGTAGAATGCTTTGGAATGTGTTGTTTTATAGTTTTGGCGTTGTCTAAAGTGATGGGAAAATTTTGATCTCGTTTCCTTATTTTGGAAAATCTTGTTTAAATGCTGATAATGCCTTTTTTTAATTTTGGAATAAAATAGTGTGATTGGAGAATGGACGCCTAGTTCTAAATGTCTGTGCAAATAAATTTTTCTAGCATGTTTTTATATTTATTTTAATTGTGGAGCATTGTTAAAGGCCCAATGAAGAGGTCTTCAATCATTTTTTTTTATTTTAAATTTAAGGATAGTAATTTTGTTGATTTATATTAGAATAAATACCTTATGTCTTGTTCTATATTTGGTTTTTTACAATATGAAAATAGGCATATTAGTGTTAAAATAAAACTAGGTTTTGAAGCAACATTAAATTATGTTCTTACTTATAGGTTTTTCGAGAGAAGAAATTATTATGTTATTATAATGACATAAAAGATGGAATTATTCTTGGAATTTTTTAAGATTTATGAAAATAATATTTCTTTTCTTTGTATGTGAAATATTTTGGGAAAGGGTGTTGATTATGGGCAATCAGAGAAGGGTAGATATTATCTTCCATCTACATGCTAGTAGAAGTATGGTAATTAAATGCTTAGGCCTAAGCTTTGGAAACTCACATGTTGTTTAAACATATTGGTTATCTGTACCTTCTCTCTACCGTATCTATGTTAGTTCTACTTAAACATATGAGGAAATTAGATACTTCACAGCTTACACCAAATTCCTTATGATCTATCAATATCGAGTTGCTAGGATTCTCATGTAGGGTCAATGTGCTCTCATTTCAAGATGAGCCCTAGGGGTGCTAACCACTCTATGGTTGGGAAAAAAAAGTGCTTGGACCACATTTTTGTCTCAAGATTTTTGGAAGGACAGTTATCCGATGGCTTAGGAGACTAGAGCATGTTGATAGACGATGGATAGTTGGCTGGCATATATCTTGATATATTATTTCATTACGACCTTTTGGTCATGTATGATGTATTTTGTATCTCTGTGATGTACGATGCACAACGTATTGGTCGACATATTTGATGTATTTTTTTTGTCTTGTATTAAAATGGATTAAACTTGTAAAATCAATAGTATGGTTGACTTATTTGTATTGTACCTTTGCATATATGATATATTATTTGACTATTTGGGTCTATTGTTTTAATTATCTATTTATGAAATGGAAGATCTTTTTAGTGTTAGCAATTGACTGACTATGACTATGTTTTTCAACTTAATCGCGTTTTTTCATTATTTTTCTTATGTGGCATATTGGGGAAAGAAAATAATAAATTTACATATATAGTATAAACACTCTAGATGTGGTCCAAGTTAGGTTAATCTTATAAAAACTAAGATAAACATCAAAGAATTTTCCAATGTTAGAAAACTATCACTTAGTTATATTTATTTAACTATCACACACTTTTCATTTCCTACAACATTATTAAATAATATATGTCCATCTTATTTTATCTAATTAGAACATTCATAGATTCATTTTGATTGTAAGGATGGATCTACTTAGATAGTTGAAAATGTAAAAATAAATGTCCCTCTAATAAGTTAGACAAGTAGAAACAAAACTTTGATTCAAATTAGTTTGTAACTTATTTGGCTCTAGTTATGCTATTTTTATGTTGGCTGTCTTGTTTTGTTATTTTTGAGATTGGTTATGTTCCACTTCATATTTAGATGGTTTTGATCAAATTTGTAATGAGTTGGGCCCCTTGCCCACTTAATTTAGTAATAAAAATTCATAAATTTATACAATGAGTGTTGTAAAATCCATAACATAGCATGCTAAAATTTACTCATGAAAAAAATCAATATGTAATTACTTAAACATATTTTCCTTATATGTCTATTTAATTTTTTTAGTCGTGCCACTATGCTTATTAGTTATTTTTACTATTATAATTAATGTTCTTTAGAAAAGATATTTTTTATTGTGAGATGCATATATTACAATTTGATATGTTTGGACGTAGTGAAACTTGTGGATTTGTGATCATTTTCATTGGACCTAGTGTCATTAATTTTTACATTGATTAATGTCCCATATCTAAATAATATTAGTTGGATTTAGGAAAATTAATATCGAGGTTTAAATTAATGAAGAAGTAGCCTCTCACTTCTCTATTTGGCTATAAGGATACTCATTGATAAATATAAATGATATATTAAATAATTTAATTCATAAAATAATTCAGGATCAATAAATCATACACATAAGTAAAATTGTCTACACGATGAAATCACTTACAATTTATTGAGTATTCTTCATAATTTTGAATTGAAATTATTAGACTAGAAATTATTGTAAGATGGTTCCATTGATTTGTTGATAATAGACCCATATACAAATTAAATGTAATAAGATAAAAAAATCTCATAATAAAAAATAAATCTAATTATGTTTCTATATCTTGCTAGGCTTAGATCTTGAGAATGCTTCCCTAATAGAAATATACATAATTTTAGGCATAATTTGAATGACATGCTAATTAGATTTAACACAAGCATAGATAATCTATTTTTAGAAACTTAGGAAATTCCTTTGAAACATGATATAATTTGAGATAAATGATAAGCTTGCCTTTTAAATTTATATCACAAAAGGATTTACAATTGAGTTTTATAGTAATATTATTTAGAAGGATTTGTGCAGGATCATGGTATTCCAAACTATGGCCTTAAGTGGCAATGAAAAATCAGAAAATCAGGGTTGACGTAAAAGGTTGAACATCTTATGAACCTTATGTGAAAAAGTTGTAAGATTAGAATCTGTAGGAAATTGAATGTAGTTTCTAAACTACTAGCCCTTCTTTGAATTTTTTTTATGTAATTGTTCAAAATTTTAGATTTCAATGTAGCATTACAAAAATTTCAGGGAAAAGATAAAGAGTACATGTATGTCTGACCACCTTAATCACAATCAAATGATGATATAATTTCCCAAGATTCTAGATATAAGTAGTAGACTCATGCCCGAATGTGATGCATATTTTTTGGTAATTTTTGGTCAAATAAATAATTAATTATGAATTTTCTGCTACAACTTTTTCAAAATAAAAAAATCTCGTGTCTGACCACCTTAACTAATTCAAAATTTTACAAAATTCAAAACCTTTTTTTTCTTATAGTAGCCGAAGCATAGAATGTGACGCATGTTTTGGATCTCAAAAAGGTTAAACAGTTTGAAAGTTATAGTTGATTTTCAATCAGTATGTCAATTATTACTTTAAAGATAACTCAATTGAAAAATAAGTAATAATTACTTACTGAACTCAAAATTTGACAATAATTATATTGATGGAAAGCTGATAATGTCTTTAAGAAACCCTTTTTGTTTCATCAATTTCGGGTGAAAAAATAGTCGTCGGCTACATGGTCAAAGTCTCGGTATCAAGAATTATCTCCTGAAACACACCTAAAGGGTTGACCACCCACGTTTGGTAATGCCCAAGAAAATACCAAGCCTAATCAAATATCAGATTTGAAATTGGATATCAGATTTTTGCCACCAAAATTTTGCTTTCCATTTAAAATTTCAACATTTGCAATTTCAAACTTTTTCATTCCATCTTATTTTCAATTTTTTTTTAGTTTTTAATTATTGTTATAGATATAATTTTTTATAATAATAATGTTTTTATATTAACTTTAGTATTAATATTATAATAATAATACCTATGAGATCTTTGATGCAGAGGCACTAAGCACTAGTGCATGCATCATAAAAATTCATCCAAAACTGTCCTGTCACTACCCTCTGCATAGACCCCTACTCTGTCATGAATAACTTTTGAATAAAACAATATACGAAAAATCCCTCTGGTGAGGATGGGAAGAATTAGGTTCTCTAATACATACTCCAAGATGAGAAAAATCCAACGGTTGAGTTGGGAGATATGACCCACACAACAACACCTAATTTTCTATGATAAAAAACTAAGATTGAACTTGCAGAAAATCTGAACTTTATTTACATCTCAGAGAATAACTCGTACATTTCAGCATCCTCTCCACAAAAAAATAGACTCTACTATCATTTAATGACTTGATTCCTCTTCCACTCCAACCATTTCTTGGCAGTTACATTCGAAGAGGAATACCAAAAGACTCCTATGCATGTGTTTCCCACTAAAAGACAATGTAACCGTTATGTTTGAAAATCTTAATCTTTCAACTATGAAAAGAACTCAAAACTAATTAAAACTTATAAAATATAAACTTCCTAATGACTTCCAACATCTTGGAGACCTATTCTAAACACTTATAACCTCTTAGTAACCCCTAAACAATCCTTGACACTCTTGGACACTCTTGGTCCACTTACAATGCATATTAGTCCTTTATGACTATTACAATCACATGCTATTTAGAAAACCATTATAGGTTTTAGAACTTCATAGTTGATCTTCTTTGATGTACTTGGTATCTTGATGGATTGTCCTTGGTGCTCTCTCTCTCTCTCTAGGGTTGTAAGGTGTCATAATGGTTCGTAGGATAGGATTCCTTAAGACACCTTAATACCCCTAAGATGTACTCTTAGGCTTTCTAATGGGTCATAAGATGCCATAAAGGGTTGTAGGACACATTAATGGGTCCTACGACCCCTTAAGACACCTTACGAGCCCTAAGATGTACTCTTAGGCTTCCTAATAGGTTGTAAGGTGTCATAAGGGGTTGTAGGACCATTAATGGGTCCTAGAACCCCTTAAGACACCTTACGACCCCTTAGGAACCCTAAGCATACATATTAGGGTTCCTAGTACACATTAATGGGTCTCAAGGGATCATAGGACATATTACTGTATCTTAGGAGATGTTAATGGATGTTAGGACCCCTTAAGACAACTTACGATCCATAAGATGTACTCTTAGGCTTTCTAATGGGTCATAAGGTGTCATAAGGGGTCGTAGAACACATTAAGACACCTTATGACCCATTACAAACCATAAGAATACATATTAGGGTTCCAAGTATACATTAATGTGTCTAAAGGGGTCATAGGACATATTATTGTGTCTTAGGACACCATAAGACCTCTTACGACCCCTAAGATGTACAAATAGGATTCCTAATGGGTTGTAATATGTCATAAGGGGTTGTATGACCTATGAATGGGTCGTAAGACCCCTTAAGACACCTTACAACCCCTAAGATATACACCTAGGCTTCCTAATGGGTTTTAAGGTATCATAAGGGGTCGTAGGACCCATTAATGGGTCCTAGGACCCCTTAAGACACCTTATGACCCCAAGATGTACTCTTAGGCTTCCTAATGGGTCGTAAGATGTCATAAGGGTCGTAGGACCCATTAATGGGTCCTAAGACCTCTTATAACACCTTACGACCCCTAAGATGTACTCTTAGGCTCCCTAATAGGTTGTAAGGTGTCATAAGGGGAAGGGGAACAGAAGGGGAAGGAGAGAGAGAGAGAGAGTACATCTTAGGGAATGTAAGCTATCTTAGGGGGTTTTAGGACCCATTAATGAATCCCATGACTCCTTATGAACCCTTACAACCCCTTTAGAAGAGAGAGAGAGAGTGAGTGAGTGAGTGAGAGAGAGAGAGAGAGCATCTTAGGGGATGTAAGCTATCTTAGGGGGTTATAGGACCCATTAATGACTCCTATGACTCCTTATGAACCCTTACAACCCCTTTAGAAGTGGGAGAGAGAGAGAGAGAGAGAGAGAGAGAGAGAGAGAGAGAGAGAGAGAGAGAGAGAGTACATCTTAGGGGATGTAAGGTGTCTTAGGGGGTCGTAATGAATCCTATGACTCCTTATGAACCCTTACAACCCCTTCAAAAGTGGGAGAGAGAGAGAGAGTGTGTACATCTTAGGGGATGTAAGGTGTCTTAGTGGGTCGTAAGACCCATTAATGACTCCTATGACTCCTTATGAACCCTTACAACCCCTTCAAAAGTGGGAGAGGGAAAGGGAGAGAGAGAGAGAGAGAGTACATCTTAGGGGATGTAAGGTGTCTTAGGTGGTCGTAGGACCCATTAATGACTCCTATAACTCTTTATGAACCCTTACAACCTCTTCGAAAGCTTAAGGGTACATTTTAGGGGTCGTAAGGTGTCTTAAGGAGTCCTAGGATCCATTAATGGGTCCTATGACCTATGAATGGGTCCTACAACCCCTTATAACACCTTATGACCCATTAGGAAGCTTAAGAGTATATCTTAGTGGTCGTAAGGTGTCTTAAGGGGTCCTAGGACCCATTAATGGGTCCTACTACCCCTTATGACACCTTACAAACAATTAGAAATATTAAGCATACATCTTAGGGGTCGTAAGGTGTCTTAAGGGGTCATAGCATCCATTAATAGCTCCTACAAACCCTTATGACACCTTACGACCCATTAGGAAGCCTAAGATTACATCTTAGGGGTCGTAAGGGGTCTTATGGTGTCCTAAGACACTATATTATGTCCTATGACCCCTTGAGATCCATTAACATGTACTAGTAACTCTAAGATGTATTCTTAGGGTTCCTAAGGGGTCGTAAGGTGTCTTAAGGTGTTGTAGGACACATTAATGACTCCTACGACTTCATATGAACCCTTACAACCCCTTAGGAAGCTTAAGAGTACATCTTAGGAGTTGTAAGGTGTTTTAAAAGGTCATAGGACCCATTAATGGGTCTTAAAACCTCTTATGACACCTTATGACCCATTAGGAAGTCTAAGAGTACATCTTAGGGGTTGTAAGGTGTTTTAAGACCAATTATTGGCTCCTACAACCCCTTATGACATGGTACAACCCATTAGGAAGCCTTAGAGTACATCTTAGGGGTCCTAAGGTCTCTTAAGGGGTCATACAACCCCATATGACACCTTATGACTCATTAGAAAGCCTAAGAGTACATCTTAGGGGTCGTAATGTTTCTTAAGGGGTCCTAAAACCCATTAAAGGTCCTACGACCCCTTATGACACCTTACAACCCATTATAACTCCTAAGAGTACATCATAGGGGTCGTAAGGTGTCTTAAGGGGTCCTAACATTCATTAATGGCTCCTAAAAACTTGTATGACACCTTACAACCCATTAGGAAGCCTAAGAGTACATCTTAGGGGTTTTAAGGGGTCTTATGGTGTGCTAAGACATAATATTATGTCCTACAACCCCTTGAGAATTGTTAATGTGTACTAGGAACCCTAAGATGTATTCTTAGGGTTCCTAAGGGGTCATAAGGTGTCTTAAGGGATCCTAGGACCCATTAATGGTCCTACAACCCCTTATGACCCATTACGAAGTCTAAAAGTACATCTTAGAGGTTGTAAGGTGTCTTGAGGGGTTGTAGGACCCATTAATGGGTCCTACAACCCCTTATGATACCTTACAACCCATTAGAAATCCTAGGAGTACTTATTAGGGGTTGTAAGGTGTCTTAAGGGGTCTTAACATCCATTAATAGCTCCTAAGAAATAGTAATATGTCCTATGACCCATTGAGACCCATTAATGTATACTAGGAACCCTAAGATGTATTCTTAGTGTTCCTAAGGGGTCATAAGGTGTCTTAAGGGGTCCTAGGACCCATTAATGGGTCCTACAACCCCTTATAACACCTTATAACCCATTAGGAAGCCTAAGAGTACATCTTCAGGGCTGTAAGGTGTCTTAAGGGGTTGTAAGACCCATTAATGACTCTTACAAATCCTTATGAACCCTTACAACCCCTTAGGAAGCCTAAGTGTACATCTTAGGGGTTGTAAGGTGTTTTAACGGGTCCTATGACCCCTTAATGGGTCCTGCGACCCCTTATGACACCTTATGGCCCATTGGGAAGCCTAAGAGTATATCTTAGGGGTTGTAAGTTGTCTTAGGACTAATTATTGGCTCCTACAAGCCCTTATGACACCTTACGACCCATTAGGAAGCTTAAGAGTACAACTTAGCAGTCATAAGGTCTCTTAAGGGATCCTACGATCCCTTATGACACTTTATGACCCATTAGAAACCCTAAGAGTACATCTTAGGGGTCATAATTTTTCTTAAGGGGTCTTAGGACCCATTAATGATCCTACAACCCCTTATGACACCTTACGACCCATCAGAAAGCCTAAGTGTACATCATAGGGGTTGTAAGGTGTCTTAAGGGGTCCTAGAATCCATTAATGGCTCCTATAAACCCTTATGACACCTTACGACCCATTAGGAAGCCTAAGAGTACATATTAGGGGTTGTAAGGGGTCTTATGGTGTCCTAAGACACAGTAATATGGCCTATGACTGCTTGAGAACTAGTAATGTGTAGTAGGAACCCTAAGATGTATTCTTAGGGTTCCTAAGGGGTCGTAAGGTTTCTTAATGGGTCCTATGACCCCTTATGACACCTTACGACCCATTAGAAATCTTAAGAGTACATCTTAGGGGTCATAAGCTATCTTAAGGGGTCCTAGAATTCATTAATGGCTCCTAAGACACATTAATATATTCTATGACCCCTTGAGACCCATTAGTGTATACTAGGAACCCTGAGATGTATTCTTAGGGTTCCTAAGTGGTTGTAATGTGTCTTAAGACCCATTAATGGGTCCTACGACCCATTATGAAGCCTAAGAGTATATCTTAGGGGTTGTAAGGTGTCTTAAGGGGTCTTACAACCCATTAATAGGTCCCATGACCCTTTATGACACATTACAACCCATTAGGAATCCTAGAAGTACATCTTAGGGGTCGTAAGGGGTCTTATGGTGTCCTAAGACACAATGACATGTCCTATGACCCCTTTAGACTCATTAATGTGTACTCACAACCCTAAGATGTATTCTTATGGTTCCTAATGGGTCGTAAGGTGTCTTAATGGGTTCTATGACCCCTTATGACACCTTATGACCTATTAGAAAGCCTAAGAGTACATCTTAGGGTCGTAAGTTATCTTAAGGGGTCCTAACATCCATTAACAACTCCTAAGATATAGTAATATGTCCTATGATCTCTTGAGACCCATTAATGTGTACTAGGAACCCTAATATGTATTCTTAAGGTTCCTAAGGGGTCGTAAGGTGTCTTAAGGGGTTCTAGGACCCATTAATGGTCCTACAACCCCTTATGACATCGTACGACCTATTAGGAAGCCTAAGAGTACATCTTATGGGTCGTAAGGTGTCTTAAGGGGTCGTAGGACCCATTAATGAGTCCTAAAACCCTTTATGACACCTTACAACCCATTAGAAAGCCTAAGAGTACATCTTAGGGGTCTTAAGGTGTCTTAAGGAATCCTATCCTACGAACCATTATGATACCTTACAACCCTAGAGAGAGAGAGAGAGAGAGAGAGCACCAAGAACAATCCATCAAGATACCAAGTACATCAAAGAAGATCAAATATGAAGGTCTAAAACCTATAATGGTTTTCTAAATAGCATGTGATTGTAATAGTCATAAAGGACTAATATGCATTGTAAGTGGACCAATAGTGTCCAAGAGTGTCAAGGATTGTTTAGGGGTTACTAAGAGGTTATAAGTGTTTAGAATAGGTCTCCAATATGTTGGAATTAATTAGGAAGTTTATATTTTATAAGTTTTAATTAGTTTTGAGTTGTTTTCATAGTTGAAAGATTCAAATTTTCAAACATAACGGTTACATTATCTTTTAGTGGGAAACACATGCACGTGAGTCTTTTGGTATTCCTCTTCGAATGTAACTGCTAAGAAATGGTTGGAGTGGAAGAGGAATCAAGTCATTAAATGATAGTAGAGTCTATTTTTTGTGGAGAGGATGCTGAAATGAATGAATTATTCTCTAAGATGTAAATAAAGTTCAGATTTTCTGCAAGTCCAGTCTTGGTTTTTATCACAGATAATTGGGTGATGTTGCCTGGGTCATATCTCCCAACTCAACCGTTGGATCTTTCTCATCTTGTAGTATGTATTATAGAGCCTAATTATGCCCATCCTCACTGGAGGGATATTTGATATATTGTTTTATTCAAAAGTTATTCATGATAGAGTAGGGGTCTATGCAGAGGGTAGTGACAAGACAATTTTGGATGAATTTTTAAGATGCATGCACTAGTGCTTAGTGCCTCTCCAGCAGAGATCTCATAGGTATTATTATTATAATATTAATACTAATGTTAATATAAAAACATTAATATTATAAAAAATTATATCTATAACAATAATTAAAAACTAAAAAAAAATTTGAAAATAAGATGGAATGAAAAAGTTTGAAATTGCAAATGTTGAAATTTTAAATGGAAAGCAAAATTTTGGCAGCAAAAATCTGATATCTGATTTGAAAATCTGATATCTGATTTCAAATCTGATATCCAATTTTAAATCATATATCTGATTTCAAATCTGATATCCGATTTGAAATCGTATATCCGATTTCAAATTTGATATTTGATTAGGCTTGTGCATTGGCTTTTGGTTTGGCCATGTGTACTGACACCCAGGCCTACTAAAAAGTCAACATGCTTTTTAGTGCATTTTTGGATGAGTGAAATTAGGATTTTTTTCACATCGCCACTTTTTGGCATACCATGATCCTGCACATGCCCAGAATACTACTTTATTCATGTGCTCTTAAGAAATTTGCAAATGAATTATTTACAATAACTCTCACAGATTTATCTAAGATTTGTCTTCATTTAAAAATCAAATAACCTATATATATACCCTTCTAATTAGTTCCAATAGTTCCAATATGGATGATATTTTTCTCTAAACACATTATCACATAAAAACCGATCAATACAGTGAAAGGGTATGGTCATCTCAATTGAATATGTAACACTTGTCCAATTACCTCATATCCTCAATAATATGATTATTTAATTAAAATGTTATTTGGAACAAAGATTTGTATAGGATATAATTGTTATGAGGATGCAACCTTATAGGAAAGGTATTCATTTGAAGAAGAATCACTTTCTAAAAACACTATATCTGTTCGAACAAGAAGATTATACCTGCTTACAATTATACACAGAACATTACCTCTTATTACAATTATACACACTTAGCCCATATTGAAAGAAATTGAATCAAACATTTCTCCCAAACTTATTATCATATTGTTCCACTTGAAACTACCACCATTAATATTGCGAGAGAATAATTCATTCTCTTTTGAATATTTCTTTGATTTTTCCTAAAAGCTTTGATGACTTAAAAACCAATTATATTTTCTTTGTGTTCTTACTAAATTTATTCAAATATAAACATGAACAAAAAGACAGCCAATTGAATATTGCATATTATTGTCTATGTGACATCTTTGTATATTTAGTTAAATCATTTTATTTGGTGCATCTTGAAAATTGGATTCCTTATAAACATTCTAATAAATATTGAAAATAAACATTGAGAAGATTTGTAATTACAATACAAAGAGAAGGCACAAATGAAAGAATATAAAACTATCAAAAGTTCTTTGACGTTGATTTGTATTATTCTTCCCTCTCTTCATGGCTAAGCCAGTTAGTATCACTGATAATCCTCAACATAATTCCAACCTCCTTGATACATTTTTCCACCCCTATTTCTGATGCCAACATCTATCAAATTGGTAACTAGCAACGTCTATACAACACCTATAATGCACCATTGACTGTATTTATTGATTAATCAATAATAATCACTGTATTCTATTTTTAATTAATTAATAAAACAACTGGCCCCATTAGGAATCTAAGTTTAATTTGATTTGCCAAAATACATTCAATTTACAGAATCTAAGCTCAATTAGAACTGCAAAATCAAATAAATAAATAAATAAATATATATAGATAGATAGATATAATCCATCTTTTTTGGTAAAACAATTGAATGACGCCGCGCCCCACCCTTGTACGACGTTTGAAAGTTGAGAATAAGGGCGAGATCCTTTTGGAGTCGTAATTATCTATTTTACAATCTCAACGGGATCAGATTCTTATTTAGAAGACGCGACGGTATAATTTTTGGTGCATTTCTTTATTTCAAAGCCTTTTCAATAATTGCTGGACTACCTATGACGTTCCAAATGGATAACTAATTTCCTCTCCAATCCTTTTTAATGTAACCAGCCAAGACCGACAACACATATGGAGATTATAACTTTTTCCTCTACGTAGGCCATGAAATATTTATTAAATTGAAAGTCAACCATACAATGCATTTTCTTGTCATATATTGGAAATAAATAGACACTCCATATATATAAATAAATTATAAAACCCAACCCTGGCACCAGCAGAACACAAACACCCACAATCGCAGAAAAAAGAAGGCCCGACCCGCAGCTAGGGCAAGCCTGATAAATTTAGGGAATTTGAAGATTATCAAAATATGCTAAACCAACTATTGTCTTCCCGAATAATCATTAATGTGAAGTAATGAATATATCATAAATAGGTAATTATATTATCAAATCACTAGGAAAGACAAATCTTAGAAGATGATAATATTACAAATGATATGCATATAAAAGTCAAATAATAATTAATAGATATTACATCTAATTCAACTCAAAATCTATTATAGCGGTATATAACATAGTTCAAACATAGTTCACATATATTATTAATAATAAAAATATTTTATTATTATTATTTTTCTATACGCACAATTCAAGTGTCTTGAAGATAAAATAAATATATTATATTACTTAAATATACAAGTTATTTGTAATCACATGGTCATAAACATTATTTACCTAAACATCTTGAGAATAAAAAAATACTAATATAATTATAATTAAACCAAGTGAAAACAAGTGCCACATAGTGGCTAGTACTTGTCTTTAATTTTATAATTAATTATAATCTATAATTTATTATTACAGTAATTTAATTATATATATTTTATATAGATATAATTATTGAATTGTTATAATTATTTGTAATAATAAGTATTTTTTTTTCATTTTAAAGTTGAGTAATAATGGTGACTATTAGAATAGAACAACAATTGTTTTTTAAATATCATATTTAAAAAAATATATTAGTAGATGTATTGAATTATGAAATAGTTTGTTCAGCTAAGTAAAATGTTCTCTTTTAATATATATTTGAAAATAGAAAATATAATAATGATAATTTATTTGTTATATATTGAATATTTAATTATGTAATAATAAATAAGATGTAGATTGATAATAAAAATACTAGTATTCTATAATAGTTATATTTATATAATTATTTTTATTAATAATTATAATACACATTTAAGTTGTGCTATACACCTATTGTCTTCTCTTTAAATATAAATAATCCAAAAATACCTACCTTAATCCACCTAAAATATCAATTAAAATACTCATTAACAAATATTCGAATTACAATATACATAATTAGAATATAAATTATACAAAAAAAATTGCAATATATAACTATAATTATAATATCATTTTAAAAATATTTTCATTTTATAAAATATAATACCATTCAAAATTTATAAATGTCCTTGTAGACACCGAAAAATCCTTCAGAAAATAAATTATTTTTGTTTTCTGAAAATCCTTGATGACATCATCATTTATTAATTAATTAATTAATTTATTTTTATGGCATTAAATCCCTCTCTCTTAATTAAAAATCTTTAATTAAGGAATCTAGCCTAAAAATGTCATTTGGACATTATCCCTAATTTATTAATTATTTAATTAATAAATTGACCAAAAACTTCAAAAAATAAATTAATTTATTTTTTATCCCAAACTTGGCCAATTTCCTTAAGACCACTAACCTCTTCCAAAATCTTCTAATCCCTTCTTAATTTCGATTAAAAGGCTAATCCCATCTTTTCTAACCCTAATCCCAAGGTTAAATATTTAATTAAGGTTAAATATTTAATTTTCATATTTATTGAAAATATTTTAATAAATATTCCTAAAACTTAAGCTTTTGGAATGAATAACTTTTTATTCCATGAAACTAAGGAGAAATCTAGACTCTTCTAGAATCTTCTCAAATCCACCCTCTTCACCCATCCTAATCCTTTTTCTAATCCTAATCCTACCCTTAAACCTTTGTGCAATCCTAACCAAGCTTAAGACTTTCCTAAACCAAAGCAAAGTCTTTCCTTCCAAATATCTCAACCACAAAGCATTTATTGCTTCCCCAAAGTCTTCAAAGCCTCTTAAAGCCCATTCATTGCTCTTACAAGCATTTATTTGGAGAGTTATGAGCTTGGAGCCCCCTTTGTTGACTCCTCTTTGCCCTTCCCTTCATCCACTCACCTTGTGACATGTGTCACCTCCTGATTGGCTGAGAACTAGCACAATCCATGTGCTTCCCTTTGAATGAATCTTGGCCTCTCTTAAGGATTTCAATCCTGGCCATTCATTCCTCCTACCCCAAGCCTTTAGAAATCCTATAAATACCCTCACTTCCTAAGGAAAATCATCTTTCAACTCTCAAACTCAATAGCAAAGTTATAATGCCATTTTCATTCTAGCATAAGCATAAACTCATCATTTTAGATCATTTTCAAGCTTAAATCACATCTAAATTAGCTTAATGGGATTAACATAGATTCATTTCTTGTTTAATCAATCTTAGTTCATTTATTTAGCTTTGCATATTTGTGTGTTCTTGAGGCCTTTGAGGCAAAATAGGTTCCTCATACCTATTTTGTGTCATTTTGGGTCTTCTTGATCCTCAAATCATCCTATTTTGCATGCTCCAAGTGCTTGAGTTTGCACACCCACATCCATCTATATCTAAGCATATCAAACGGTGCATGGGCGCATCTGTTTTAGGCTTGAACTCAGGTGGCTTTGATTTTAGTTTGTTTACCATTAAATTTGATTTGATTATATGCTATGACGTTTGTTTGTCTTTGGCCTTCAAAACAGGTTTAGGTGCACGCTCAAATCCTAGTCTACATTCTGGCACGCCCGGTGGGACTCAAACCACAATCATTTTGATGAAATTATACTTTATATGCTTGTATTTTACAGGAAATAAAAGAAATGTCACCTTCATGAAAAGAAATGACGCCTACAGCAATTAAATGTCGCCTTCAAACAAAGAAATGTCGCCTTCAACAAAAGAAATGTCGCCTACAAAGAATCCAATCACGCCTTCATGCAATTAAATCACGCCTTTGAGGAAAGAAATGATGCCTATGAGCTCTGTTTTCACGCCTGCATAACTGAGATTTTCCTGTGATCGATAACTTCTGTTCCGTCCCAGAATTCTTCTTCTGTCGCCTGCATATAAAGAAATCACGCCTGTAACGAAAGAAATCATGCCTCTGCATATTTATCTGTCGCCTTTAGAGGTACAGTATGTCGCCTGTAAAAATGAAATGTCACCTTTGCACTTTCCAGCGTCGCTTATAAGCTGGACAGTGTCGCTTTTTGTTTTTGCTTGGGATTGGTTTTTCATTTCTTTTATTACAGCAAATGTCAAAAACAAAATCTTGAATGACATTAAGGAAATGAACTTAGGTCCTAGAATGTCATTGTCATTTTGAAAAGCTAACTCAATCTCGAATGCACTAAAGGAATGAACAACTCTATTCCCTCATCTGTTTCAGATTTCAAAGCAAGCAAACAAATTCAATCTTGAGTGATCTAAGGGATAAAATAAAGCTTTTTCAAAGTTCTTAAATCAACTCGCTAATCAAATCTTGAATGCACAAAAGAAAAGAACTTGCAACCGTTCAAAACATTTACATTTTGGAGGAAGGAACAAATCAAAAATCTAATCACGAGTGTCTTCATTTCAAAGTTCAAACATCACTTAATCAAATTTGGGGAAAATGAACAAAATCTGCTTAATGTGCATGTAGGAGTTTTTCAATTCTTGCATAATCCTTGTTAGAGTAAGCAACGTGGAACATTTGAACTTGGACAAGTTCACCTGTTCTGCTTTTAGCGAGGCCTGTCCAAGGAGAAGCGCTTCCTCCTCGGAGAACGACCTCAAACCGGTATCCCCTCCAGCCGGTATACAAATAAGTGAAGTCCAAAAGAATCACTTATATCTCCTAATCGCCGGGCGTTCGTGCCAAACATGTGTCTGGGGATGGTAAACATTCCTCTCCTCCAGCATTATTGGCAAGGCTCTTAAGTGAGTCACGGATGATCAGCAAAACCGGGTATGGAGACACCACGAAACTATTAAAAACCTGATAAAATAGAGGCTACCCTATCTACATCCGAAAGTATCAAAATCCTTGTGCAAGGACCGATTCCAAGGGGTTTACCGGGTCGCCTCAAGATTACTCACCATTTGTATTCCCTTCTGGGGGATACCAAGCTGTGGGCAAGCGATTTTGATACTCACCTTCCTTAGGTAGATCTGTTTGAAGTGCTTGACAGTCAAAGACTCCGTGAAAACACTTGTTGAAACATACACTTTCAAAGCTTTGTCAGAGTCAGTTGCCTTTGTTTGTATCCCGCAGGGTTGCTTTGTCCCTTGCGGAGATTGCTTTGACTTTAACTTTTTCCATTGGAAACCTTTGCCTCAAAATCAGAAGCCTCTTTTCCAAGTGATGCCCAGCAAGAACAAACATCCTAAAGCAAAGTTGCCCAAATCCCAAGCCTATCAAGAGCGAAAAGTTATCAAGAAGAACACCAAGACCTATCAATCCATTATCCAAGCAACCCAAGCAGAGGAGAAGTCCCAAACCAGACTTGAGAACATTGCCCATAACGCCCGCATCAAACAATTCGCCTTCCGTTTCTGAGTTAACCATCACTTTGTCAACCTTGAGCCAGAAGATTAGCCATTTCCTTGTTCATGTCTTGTTCCATCTTCGGATCTTGAAATCTTGTCTCAAACAGCCTTGCATCTTAGTTTCATCCTAGTTTCACCCTTTGCATCAACATCAAAACCTTAGTTGCATTTCAAAAACATCATAAAGTGCATTTATCTTCCTACCAGCATTCTAGAATCAATCCTTGTCATTTGCATTATCCCTTTAGATAGAGCATTGTCCTTTCACCCTTCAGTACCTTTTCCACCAGCATCCCCCCATCAGCTTTCCATATCTTTCCAGCAGATCCACCATCTTTTGTTCCAAATCCAGAGACCCACCAACACTTAGTGTTCTACCTTTTTGAGTTGTTCCTATCCCATATCCAAGATCAGAGACCATCATCCTCTTTTTTGGCACAACGTGTTGTCATAAAAAAATCAAACCTTGTCCTTACATAGCCATCATCTTGAGCAAGAGATTGGAGTGTATTGATAAGAAACTAGTTGACCGAAGATCATCAGTCTATCTTAGGTTGACCCCATCATAAATCTGATCCTCCATTTGGAAAAAAATAGCAGCTCATTTGTTGACCACTCAGTGATCTTTCACCAGCTTTCCACCAGCAACCTATCTTTCCTCCACCGTCTTGATCCATATCCGTTCCATCCAACTTCCATCATCGCCATCTTGATCCATCCTTGCATTGCATCCTAGAAAGTCATCATCTTTAGAAGTTCATCAACTTTGCATCCATCAACATCTTTTAGCCAAACATCTTGCATACATTTAGCACTTGCATCTCCATGCCTGTTGAGACCAGATCTCAGAAAAGAAGAAGCATGAATCCTTATCCACCAACAACCTCATCCGATCCCAAACTTTTCACCAACGCCATGATGACCTACAATCCCCAGATCCAAGCCAGTAACCCATGTGAAGATCCAAACATCCCTTCATCCCCCTTGGCAAACCAAGCATTTGTAAATCCTCCAGAAAGCCCACCAGCAACCAATGCCCTTGTACCACAACATCAGCAAAGCATGTTTGTTCACTACCTGCCAGAAAGTACCTTCATCCCACCATCTCTTTATCCACGCATCCCCATCAAAACTATCCAAGTTCCAGCACAAGCATATTCTCCGTTCCCCGATCCTATCATACAAACACCCCAAGAGCTTTCCACCATTCCCTTTTTCTTGCAAGGAAGCCTCGCTAGTCCCACAACACAAGCTGCAGCGCCATCCGCTCCATCTCCTACCCCTTTTGCTTCATCATCTGCTATGGCTGCCCAAGCCCAAAACCAACACTTAAACCAAAGTCAGCTTCCACCTCTCACGCAAGCTTTTACACCAAAAGCTTCGCCACCATCCGCAAGTCAAGCAACGCCTTTCACCATCAAAGGAGCACCGTCACCCTTCACCCCCCAAGCACCCGTACCTTCTTCTTTGGGGTTAGCGCAATCGCTCCCCATTCCAACCTCATCTTTCTCTTGGGTGTTTCCTTCATTTTCCTCCTCACAAGCATCCACTCAACCACAACCTCAACAAGCTCCTTTCTCTCAACCATCATTCGTGTCCCAAGCTCTCATTGCTCCTACCATTCCATCATCCGCTGTAGTGCACCCTAACACAAGCTCTCAGTGGGGCCTTACACAAGAAGAAATGAAGGCATGGGGGATCCCATCTCAGTCCCCTACATCTATGGTTGCAAGTCAACAAACCGCCTTCGTCCAAGCAACACAGCAGCAACTACCCCAACCACCGCCGGCTTCAAGCTATTCGTCCCAAATCCCAAATACCTTCCAGCAAGTTCCACCACCTCAACAGCCAACTTTCCCCAGCTATCTTACCCCATCACCCTTTTCTTCTAGCTTTCCCACATCTGTTCCACCTCTAAGTAACGCAGGCATGCACCCAGCTTATATCAGCCAAACCCAAAGCCAACCTCAGCAACTACCACCATCATACCCGCAAGCAGCATCGTTCCAATAGCCTCCCCCATAGCAACCACATGTCCCCTTTCAGCAAACACCCATCATTCCTCAACAACAGCAAGTCCCTTGCTATCAGCCTCAGCAACAAATCCCTCTCATCCTCCAGCAACAACAAGTTCCCACCCATCAGTTACAACAGCAAGTTCCAAATGTCCAATATCAGCAAGCAGTCCCACAACAACCGCCAGTTCAACAACAGCAAGTAGCCCAATAACATCAAGAGGTTCCATATCATTTACCACAATATCCCCCTATGCCACACCAGCAATATCCCCAGCAACCATTGCCCCAAAATCAGTTCCAACCCATTTATCCACAGTAAGCACCATATCCAGTTCCACAGCTTCCATCACAAGCAGAAGTCCTAGTTCCCTCGCCACTCAATGCTGAGTGGGAAGCAATGAAAAGGGCTCTAAAAGAGCTACAAAGTGGAACAGAGAATAAAACATATAAGTTCGAAGAGGTGTGCTCATATCCCTTCGATCGGTCCATAGCAACTATCCCTTTCCCCAAGCACTTTGAGATGCCCAAGTTCGACAAGTATCGAGGGAAAGGAGATCCACTAAACCATATCAAAGAGTTTTACATGGCGTGCCAAGAAGTGGCTTACAGTGATAATTATCTCCTACGCCTGTTTCCCAAAAGCTTGGGAGGAACTGCTGTTGAGTGGTTTTACAAAATACCCCATGGGACAATAAAAACCTTTGCTGAACTCTCTGAGAAGTTCATCACACATTATGCCCATAATGTGGAGAATGAGTTGTCCTTGCTAGACCTATGCAACTCAAAGCAGAAAGACGGAGAAAGCCTTGTAGAATACTTGCAAAGATGGCAGAATCTTACAACCAGGTTATCATATCAGCCGCCAGAGAAGCATCTAACAAAGATCTTCATTGATAACCTACATCCAAAGCTATCCCATCACATGCGAATGAACTATCTCTAGACGTACCAAGACATCAAGAGCAAGGGCATAGGCATCGAGAAAGCTCTCCTAGATGAAGGCACTATTTGTCATTTCAAGGATGATTCCAAGAACAAACCCAACAATGATAAATCCCGCTACTGGAATCGTAACAAGAATGTTGTTACAGATGGAGCCACTGACACTAAAAATGTACAATTCATTGTGGCTAGTCCTACACCAGCTCAAACATACCAACCGCCACAAGCACCCATCTATCAGCAACCCCCAGCTCCCGCATATCAAGCACCTATTTATCAGCAGCCTCCTCAAGCTCATCAACCACCTGTGCAACAGTATCAGCAGCAATACCAACAGCAGCAGCCAGCACGTCAAGGCAATCCTGTTAATGCAGTTAACGTTGCCCCAAGGCAGAACAAACCCAACAATCAGAACAATCCAAAGAGGACTTTCACACTTTTGGGTGAGCCTTTAGATCAGATCTTTTATCGGCTAGCCAAGGCAAATATGATCACATATCCGCCCATCCCACAGAAGGATGACAACGCACCAAAGTCTGATTGGTACAAAGAACATGAATACTGTGATTACCATCGTGTGAAAGGGCACACAACATTGAAGTGCATGCGGCTTAAGAACTACATCCAGGATCTCATTGATCGCAAGGAGATCCAGGTCGATGCACCAGCTCAAGCTTCACCCAACGCCGGTTTGCAAATATATCAAAATGTGTTCCCTTAACATGATACCGGGAAGAATCAAGCCAACGCCAATCAGCCCCAAAATCGTGGCAAAGGCAAGCAAGAAGATCACACAGCGGCCTACATCAACTATGACAAGTATGTTGGATGCATAAATCAAGTTGAGCCCATCCAAGATGAGCCCACCATCAATACCATCCACGTCAGATGGCCGGATCGACAATGTGCTGCAACTACCCACAGTGGTAGGATAACTGTTGCCGGTGCTCCTCCGAGGTTAGCTGCTCCTCCAAGGCCAACATCTACTGCATCCATAGCACAGTCTAACACCAGGCCAGCATCAAATGCACGCGCAACACAGCATAATGCACCAAGAGCACAATACAATATCATAGAGCATCTTGGGAACATGCCAGCCCAAATATCTATCTTGGATTTGCTCCGCACATCACCCATCCATCAGGAGATCCTGGACAAAGCTCTAAAAGAAGGCCATGTCCCCACGGACATTAACACAACTCAGTTTGAAACTCTTGTGGGACACCTATCAGCAGCATGTACCTTATCCTTCAAAAAATCTGATATACCAGATGTCGCTCCTGACCATACTCTCCCTCTCCGCATTGCTGTCATGGTCAGAGATTTCGCCATCAAACGAGTTCTAGTGGATAATGGCTCAGCCCTCAACTTGTGCACATTAAAATTCATCAAGAAGATCGGGTTCACGGAGGCCGACATACAACATGAGCAAATCACTATCAAAGCATATGATAACTTGGAGCGTACCTCTGAAGGTACTATAACTTTGCCTATCCAGCTAGGCCCAGCAACGCAAGATACTCTCTGCCACATTGTTGATCTTGACCTACCATTCAATATCCTCCTCGGTCGTCCATGGATCCATTCCATTAAGACCGTACCATCTACTTACCATCAGTGCATCAAGTTTCCACATCAAGGCACTGAGGTTACCATCCACACTGACCCTAACCCCTTCGCATACTGCCTTGCAATGGAAGCATCTTTCCCTCATTCTACTCATTGTCCTGGAACCGATATTGGTACTTCTATTGCTAGCTCATCCCGATCCCATCGCGATCCAGAGACCATCCTCTCTTCCACTTTATCATTCGTCAAGATCAACAACCAGGGTTGTGGCGAATACAGCCTCAGTGATGCATTTGCTATAGGGGCTCTTCCACGTGATCCACATACTCAAGGGCGCCCAAGTTGTCAAAACAAGCCTGTTGAGGAACATTATAAGCTCAAGCAAATCGGAAACATGACTTTTGAGTCTCATGGTACCATCAACAGCAAAGAAATGGATCCAGATATTAACAAATGGTTGTACAAAGATCCCCCATCCCGTGACACGCAACTTCTTGAGTACTTCAAAGAGAAATATCCAATCCCCTACAAAAATGTCACAGAACACTATAACTATCAAGGTGGTGGTCTAGGACCACAAGAGGACGGAAATTTGTTTCCTATCATACCATCCCAAAATCTAGAACAGCAAGGACTTGGCTTTAATACCCCTCGCCTGCTTGAACAAGAGCCCAATACCACAACTGCGGGCACTAACATGACCAATGTAAACTTTTCGAATAGCCAGGATGACCTCATGGAAATCGAAGACATCCCCGAAGAGAAAGACATCCGATCCTACGACGATATCTTTGCCGACGACACCCTCCTGGGGACTTCTATTCTCCAACAACTCTCCATTAACCTCATAGATCTTCCCCTCACAAACCCTGACCTCATAGATTGGGACCAACCAAGCATCGCACACATCGATGAGTTCCAAAGCGCACAAGCACTCCTAGAATTCATGGGGGCATCAGGTCCAGCAAGCAATCAGGATCCAACATCAACCTCTGTCTATCAGCTTCACCCAAAAGGATATTTTGGGGAAGAGGCAAGCTTTAGTCGCAAAAATGAAATAGCAAAAGAACATCATGAGTCTTTATGTGAAAACCCTTCTGGGGCACATTCTGATTCCAAAATAGTAAAAACAAAGGGCGTATCTTCTAGTGAAAACCTGGCAATTCAAGCGCTAAAAGATGAAGCCTTGCCTCTTCCCCCAATCCAAGATTATAGACCAGAGCAATCTCTAATCATCATAGAAAAGACCAAGCCAATCAACTTGGGAACAGAAGAATGTCCAAGGATCACCTACATTGCAGTCAACCTAACAGAAGGAGAAGAAATCGCTCTCAGTGCCTTGCTCAAGGAATCCATCATCAACTTTGCATGGTCATACGCCCACATGCCTGGGCTTGATCCAAACCTTGTTGTTCATCATCTATCAGTAGATCCAAACGTCAAGCCAGTGAAGCAGAAGCTAAGGAAAATGCATCCAAAGGTAGCATTGCTCGTCAAAGTAGAGCTTGAGAAGCTCCTCCAAGCTAAGATCATCAGAGCAATAGATTATTCAGAGTGGATCTCTGACATGGTGCCAGTCACAAAGCCTTCTGGCGACATCAGAATCTATACTAATTTCAGGGACTTGAACAAGGCATGTCCTAAGGATGACTTCCCATTGCCAAACATAGACATGCTTGTAGACCTCACAGCAGGTCACAGAATGCTATCACTCATGGATGGCTTTTCAGGCTACAACCATATTCATATAGCGGAAGCAGATCAACATAAAACAGCATTCACAACCCCATGGGGTACCTTCTGCTACAACATGATGCCATTTGGGCTAAAGAATGCAGGAGCAACATATCAGCGAGCAATGACAGCGATCTTCCATGACATGATCCACAAGATTCTTGAAGACTATGTGGATGATATCCTTGCAAAATCCAAAACAAGAGATGAGCACCTCGACATCCTAGAGCGTGTATTTGATTGTCTGAATCATTATGGCTTAAAGCTTAATCCTAAGAAATGTGTCTTTGGTGTTACATCTGGCAAGCTTCTAGGCTTCATCATCTCTAGACGAGGCATAGAGATCGATCCTAAAAAGGTAAAAGCAATAACAGAGATGCCTCCACCAAGAAATCTCAAACAGCTCAGAAGCCTACAGGGCAAGCTTCAATCAGTACGACGGTTCATCTCGCAACTAGCGGACAAGTGCCAACCATTCTCACATCTCTTATGCAAAGACACCAACTTCAAGTGGGATCCCATATGTCAAAGAAGCTTTGATAAGCTCAAGGAGTATCTAGCTAATGCTCCAATCCTAGTACCACCGGTTTCAGGATGCCCACTCATCCTTTACATCTCAACAACAGCTACAGCACTAGGGGCACTCCTAGCACAGCATGATGATGAAAATAGAGAACGAGCTATCTACTACATCAGTCGCACTCTTGTGGGCTATGAGCTTAACTATTCACCCATGGAGAAAGCATGCTTAGCAGTGGTCTTTGCCACTCAAAAACTTAGACATTACATGCTTAGCCACACAATCAAGCTCATATCAAAGGTGGACCCTCTTAAGTATCTGTTATCAAGGACAACCCTCACAGGCCGTATGGCAAAATGGGTCATGTTACTCAGCGAATTTGACATTCAGTATGTAGATCGCAAAGCAATCAAGGGGCAAGTCATTACCGATCAACTAGTAGAAGCACCACTGGTGGATGCCTATCCACTAATCATGGAATTCCCCGATGAACATTTATGCATGATTGAAGAGCAGCCCATGTGGAAACTATACTTTGATGGTTCCAACACATCCCATAGCTCTGGGGCAGGAATCCTATTCGTCACACCTCAAGGTGACTATATTCCAAAATCATTCAAGTTGGGATTCCCCTGTACCAACAATATTGCAGAATATGAGGCACTCATCTTAGGTCTCAAAACAGCTATCCAATGGAACATCACAGAATTACAAGTATTTGGAGATTCACAGCTGATTATCAAACAAGTCCTAGATGAATATCAGACAAAGGATGACAAATTGCTACCCTACAATTAGAAGGTCCTAGCAAATTAGAGAAAAGAAAGGCAAGTTTGAGCCTACTTGGTTGGGCCCCTATGTTGTCACCGCATCCTTTGGCTCGGGAGCCTATCAGCTATCAACACCAGAAGGTGAGCCCTTGAATGATCCTATCAACATCATCCATTTGAAGAGGTTCTATGCCTGAACCTGATCCTGCATATATCAGAAAATCCAAAAACATTCAAAAAAGCAAAAAAGAAAAAAAGCAAAAAAAGCAAAAAAGAAAAAAAGCAGAAAAAAGAAAAGAGAAAGAGAAAATAATCGTCCAACGGTGAAAACTTGGCAATTCAAGCACCTTGGACAAGTATGTTGGTGAAAACCTGGCAAACAGGCGCCAACATAGTAAACTGAGCTATTTATCCATTCAGTTGTCCTTTCAGCTACCGTCCTCTTCCTCCATCCATAACAGATCTCCCAGCAGTTCCATCTCCCCTATCTTCCAAGCATTTAGCTTCCATCTTCCTCCAACCCATTTGCAATCCATATCCTATTCCAAAGCTTTGTACCATATCTTGTACCATATCCTTATCCCTTTCTTGTACAGCGCAATCCTCCCTGTATTTATCCTTCTTGTCTCCGTCCTAGTGAGAGTCCCGCTGAGTGTGATCTTCCTATCCCCAATCCTGAGCTTCTGTACATATCCCTTGTGCATATCGTTCCTCCTTGTTGTACATAACCTTTGTCCGTCCTGCAGCAGCATTTGATCAAATATCTTGTCCCATCCCCAGCCTCAGAAAATTTGTAGCCCCACTCGGGCCTTGTGCTTCAGCAACATCAATTGTCGACTTATCCTTGCTCATCCTGGTTATTCCTTGAACTTCAGCTTTTGCCAGCGAACAACTACACTTATTCTCTCACCAACCCATGGGTCCTTGAGGATATATCGTTCCTCCTGTCTGACCTAATCTTCCATCCTGGTCCTTGAGGATATATCGTTCCTCCTGTCCGACCAATCTTCCCACCATCAATCAAATCAAATCTCTCTCCTTGGCAAAGGATGTCTTTTTGGAGTTATCATTTTGATCTTGGATTTTTGTCCTTTGAGTCTTGTTAATCTTTTTGGCTTCTCATTATCCCACCAGGGTCACCACGATTCATTATATCACGGTGTGCTGCGTGTGCGGATAATCTGGGGCAAGGTCTTTTGATCTTTCGCTTCTGCCTGTGAGTCAGTTGTGTGTTTGTGGTTCCTTCAGCATCGGTTCCGCCATGTCGCCTCTATGCTTAATGTGTGATGTTGGGGCAACCCTGTGTGTTTGTTTAGCGTCAGTCCTCGTCAGTCCTCTACGACGTTATTGACAGGCCTCGTGATCCCAGTATCCTTGGCAGGTCTCTAACATAGCTATATTAAATCTAGGTTGTGCACTCCCGTTTGCACTTGGAGCTATCTGGTCCCTTGCATTTATCATATAGATTAATCTTGCATCTTTGCATACAGCTGCATCTTGCATCTTGCATTTCCATCTCATCTTGCATATCATCCATATTTGTTCTTAGAAGTGAGGTTATTTATCTCCCCTTTCTTCCTAGGCCTTTCCTTCCTCGTCCCGCCGGGCACACTCTGTCCCAGGGCGTAATCCCTATTTTTCCTTGTCCCACTGGGCGCATCTTCCATGATTTTGTCCCACCGGGGCATGTATCTCTCTTTCTTCTAGTCCACCCAGGCGTCATACCCTCTTCTTCTGATTCTAGCCTCGGCATCTTGTTTTCTTGTCTTTGACGCCATGCCACTTGCGGCATCGCATCAAAGAGGGGCAAAATGTAGACACCGAAAAATCCTTCAGAAAATAAATTATTTTTGTTTTCTGAAAATCCTTGATGACATCATCATTTATTAATTAATTAATTAATTTATTTTTATGGCATTAAATCCCTCTCTCTTAATTAAAAATCTTTAATTAAGGAATCTAGCCTAAAAATGTCATTTGGACATTATCCCTAATTTATTAATTATTTAATTAATAAATTGACCAAAAACTTCAAAAAATAAATTAATTTATTTTTTATCCCAAACTTGGCCAATTTCCTTAAGACCACTAACCTCTTCCAAAATCTTCTAATCCCTTCTTAATTTCGATTAAAAGGCTAATCCCATCTTTTCTAACCCTAATCCCAAGGTTAAATATTTAATTAAGGTTAAATATTTAATTTTCATATTTATTGAAAATATTTTAATAAATATTCCTAAAACTTAAGCTTTTGGAATGAATAACTTTTTATTCCATGAAACTAAGGAGAAATCTAGACTCTTCTAGAATCTTCTCAAATCCACCCTCTTCACCCATCCTAATCCTTTTTCTAATCCTAATCCTACCCTTAAACCTTTGTGCAATCCTAACCAAGCTTAAGACTTTCCTAAACCAAAGCAAAGTCTTTCCTTCCAAATATCTCAACCACAAAGCATTTATTGCTTCCCCAAAGTCTTCAAAGCCTCTTAAAGCCCATTCATTGCTCTTACAAGCATTTATTTGGAGAGTTATGAGCTTGGAGCCCCCTTTGTTGACTCCTCTTTGCCCTTCCCTTCATCCACTCACCTTGTGACATGTGTCACCTCCTGATTGGCTGAGAACTAGCACAATCCATGTGCTTCCCTTTGAATGAATCTTGGCCTCTCTTAAGGATTTCAATCCTGGCCATTCATTCCTCCTACCCCAAGCCTTTAGAAATCCTATAAATACCCTCACTTCCTAAGGAAAATCATCTTTCAACTCTCAAACTCAATAGCAAAGTTATAATGCCATTTTCATTCTAGCATAAGCATAAACTCATCATTTTAGATCATTTTCAAGCTTAAATCACATCTAAATTAGCTTAATGGGATTAACATAGATTCATTTATTGTTTAATCAATCTTAGTTCATTTATTTAGCTTTGCATATTTGTGTGTTCTTGAGGCCTTTGAGGCAAAATAGGTTCCTCATACCTATTTTGTGTCATTTTGGGTCTTCTTGATCCTCAAATCATCCTATTTTGCATGCTCCAAGTGCTTGAGTTTGCACACCCACATCCATCTATATCTAAGCATATCAAACGGTGCATGGGCGCATCCGTTTTAGGCTTAAACTGAGGTGGCTTTGATTTTAGTTTGTTTACCATTAAATTTGATTTGATTATATGCTATGACGTTTGTTTGTCTTTGGCCTTCAAAACAGGTTTAGGTGCACGCTCAAATCCTAGTCTACAGTCCTAAATTATTAAGTTTAAAATAATTATTTATTAATCAAAATGCGTGTCACAAAATTTTGTTGATGTGACCAAAACCAAGATAAATGGCTAAATTTATGCAATATAGCTAAAAAGGTGGCATTAAAATTGTTGGTGTTTCATATTCCAAGAATTTCATGTATAAGACTCAATTTATTTTAACCAATCATATCATCAATAAATAATTCTCATAATTTATTAACTTAAAAAATGTGCATGTCAACTTTGGAAAATATAAAATTTTTCACACAATGAGAAACATATTGAAATTTAATTGATGCAGTTTGGTCCAAAAAAAATCATTTAATCACTAATTAAGGGTAACAATCCATAAAATGATGCAATAGTACTTGCTTAGCCTACTGGCAAGTACTAATAACATAAAGATCTTATAATTATGTTCCAAAATAAAAATAGCATACAACTCAATCATTTGTATGTTAATTTTTTTTTTGGGTTTTCCTTTGTTTTCTAAGTATATAATAATAGGGGAAAGAAGAAATGATTTTCATTTTAAGGCGAGAATCTGTAATAAAGGAATGTAAAATTTTTGAAGGAGAGGTCGATAGAGAAGAACATATTTTCTAGCATAATAATTCATAGTAAGAACCCTAAACTTCTTTTCAAAAAGAAATTTTTATAAGAACCTTTTTTGTACATAGAAAAATGAGAGGCATTATATATATAAGAAGAACTAAAGTAGTTTCACTGAACACATTTGATATTACTAGATGTTCTATAGTAAAATTATAATGAAAATACAAAAGGAGAAAATATACTTATTTTTTCAAAATTTAACATCATCAAAAAATTAAATGCTGTAGAAATAGATTTTTAAACAACAAGTCAAATGTAAGATTTAAATTCTATTTGTGTGCTCAATTACCTTTATAACTACTATTCTTTTTATAATTATTTATCAAGTATTCTTCATAAAGGAAATAAATTAAAGTACAAAAATATATTAAATGAATTTTCTTACCAGATTAATCATGCGTAATACGAACTATATATATTAACTTTGAATGTTATTCCACATGCTAGAATATTCTATCTATAGTTCAATAGATTAATATAAATAAAACCTATTCTAGAATGAAGATTTAGCTAAGATCTAAAGAGATAAATTACAAGCACAATAATGAATGAGACCACAAAGTCGGTGTTCCATTCATTGGAGAAGAAAGATACATATAGAAAGAGTGATTGGGTCAAATCAAAAGTCGACTCCAAAACTCAATGAGTTGTAGTGAGTTGCCTCCCACGAACCTAGGGTAATGTGTCGAAATGAAATTGACACATCTACTAAATGACTTCCTAATGATGACTACTTGCATGAACCAGTGACATACATGTATGGAAGACTAATTAGGATTAAAAGCATACTTGAAATTAATTAAATAATTATACAAATACCTCAGCTTAAGTATAACTGAGTAGGACAAGACAAAAAAATGGGTCTTGACTACTAGCCTGGTGAGGTACCCATGTACAATGAAATATATCATAAAAGGAGAAAGATAGAAAACCAAGTGGGAAAAAACTATCCTCCAAAAAAGAGATAAGAAGTAAAGAAGCCTATAAGGCCTCTCTAAAGGATGATGATGATGCTGACAAATCTATCTGAATATGACTTTCACCTGTTGAATCATCTAAATTACGAGGATTGGAATCAAGATCTAAATGAGATCCCATATGGTGTGTAGCACCAGAATCTGTAATCGCTTGAGAAAATAAGACCCTACCTTTCAATTTCTCTTTGTCCTCGGTAATTTCCTGATTTGAAGAAGATGCTTTGACATAATTAGTTACCTCAATATTATTCTTTTTGAGTAAAAAAGTGAGGTGCTCAATTTTTTTTCATGCATTGATGTTCTTCATGACCAGTTTTGTTACAAAATGAATATTTAACTCTCTCAGTAAATCTCATTGTTGAGATGAGTTATCTTTTCTGAAGTTGTCAATTTTATCTTCTTTTTGAGTTAAGGAGGAAAAGTTATGAACAAATGAAGTTTTGCCTCTTTACAAAATTATACCTCCTCCCCCCACAAAAAAAAGTAATGGTGAAATTTTTTTAACTTCACCAAAAAATCATTTGCTAGAAAATAAAAAGATGGAGAAAATTTAAGCCCCTTGGCATAGGAGACAACTAGGAACTAAAAAACCCATGTTACTAGGGGCTAAACTTTAAAAAAAGTACATTCCTCGGCCCGACATCACCCCCCTCCTCAAAAGTTTCTTATGTCATCACAAAAAGACCTTTTGGGAGATGAATAGTTCCACCCTTCCATGCATTAAAATTTATAGTTGTTGAACCCCTCTTTCAAATTTGAAATCTTTTTACACCTCACAGCTCACCTGAAAAAAATTGCCGCATACTAGAACCATTGTAGATTTGTATATTCTCCCACAAGATTCATTGGTCATAGCATGAGGGTATTTTCAAACAAAAGGGTGAGATTCCCAACCACAAGAGGACCCCAAACTATACAAGTTCAACCATAGAAGGGTGAGATTCCCAAACTGCAAAGTTGGAACTGCACAAATTCTGCTCCCAAACTACAACCAACAAACAAGGCTGAATTTTGGAAGGGGCATCACAGGTTGCCATCACCTGGATTGGGCTCACATGTTGTCATGGATTGATAGACATGCTTATCGTGATAGAGAAAACATGAGGGTTTAAATATTGTACACAACAAAAGCTCACAAGAAAATACCCCTCTATCAAATTCTATTATACATCATAGGCTTAAAAATATCTCTATACAATTTTGATACCATGAAGATTTAGCTAAGATTTAAAGAGATAAAATACAAGCACAATAAAGAATGATACCACAAAGTTGAAATTACATTAATTGGAGAAGAAAGATACATATAAGAAGAGTTATTGGGTCTAATTAGAAGTTGAATCCAACACTCAATGAGTGGTGGTGAGTTACCTCCCACTAACCTAGGGTAAGATGTTGAAATGAAATCGACACATCTACTAAACAACTCCTAAATGATGACTACTTGCATGAACAAGTCTCATACATGTATTGACGACTATTTGGGATTAAAAGCCTAAGTGAAATTAATTAAATAATTACACTAACATAAAATATCTTGTATTTTGTTTAATTATCACTTTTGTAGCTAAATTGATAGCACCCCACTCTTTTTTAGGCAAAATTCCATAGGCCTATACTTAAAATTAAAAATAAAGAGTTACATAACTTGTCAATACCAAGAAGTTTATTAATTTTCTTATATGCCTAAAAAAAAAATACCTAAAAAGAAACAAAATTCCTTAAGGAAACATATAGAATGAAGGCTCATTCAACACCATATTTACTCAAAAAGAGCTTAAAGATGAATAGATGATTTTCAAGACCATTCTCGAGAGATTCATGAATTATCTACAACTTCTTCCCTCGAAGGAAAAATAGGGCCAACATTTGCCATGATATCTTTGCTCCTTTGTTTGTCATCATCAACCAAAGGAGCTACAATCCTTGCCTTTTCTTCCATGTCCAAAGCCTTATCTTTGGGGTGTGCATCATAGAAATTCTATGTAACATCAACTAAACATGGCATATGAAGAGGCCTTTGTGCCAATAGCCTGTGCAAAGCATAAAATACTATCTTTCTAGAAACAAAATGTTCATATGGAAATAAATCTCCAATTAAACCCAATTCGTTGTCAAAAAGTTAGCAGTTATAAGAGATAGTACCATTCTTAATTGTAGCATATAGTCTAGCCATAACCACTTTTTTCTAAGATCCTTAGATGAAAATAAACCTCCAACTAGAGCCTGACCATAAAAAGGATTATATTTCTTATTAAATGCTACACCAATATGAAATCCCTCTAGAAAACCCTTACACACATAATTAGCAACCAAATTTTTAATGATACCTTTCTCCTAAATTAAATCAACTAAATTTAAAATGAAAGCCATCAAAACTTAAGATGGAAATATAATACAAGGATAATTTGGAGCCAACACATTAATCCATATAACATGTCGAATGTCCTTCTCCATATGCCCATCATCCCATGTAAATATCTTGTATAGGTCATTACCAATGACCAGACATGAGAATGGGTACTCCCAGGTCTTTAGAGGGACTGCAATTATATTGTTTAGTGGCATGTAGGCCATCTCTAACTCTGCAGGGAAAATAAACTAAGGCATGATAGGAAAACCTTTCTCTTTATGAACATGGAATTCCCACGATTGGCACAATTAGATATTGCAAAATCCACAATTTGTGTGGAATTATTTCCTTTATTTTAAATTTATGATTCTTTTCAAAAAACTTGAAATCGATTGAAGAACTGAATTTTAAAGCAACACTAATATAAAGGATCCTTATATTGATGACAAAATAGAAACATTAGAGATAAATTGTGACATAAATTGGGAATTTGAAGATCCATATGATATTTAGATATTGGTATCATCTTACTAATAAAAAACTGAAGGATAACTCAAAAAACAAGCTTTTGACCAATCCAAAATGCTGCCAATGATATACAACTCTAACTGCCTTATCGTTTCGTACCAAAAGACAGGCTAAAAACCACAACATATATGATGACTTGTAACTATTAAATAAGGAATCATCTTCATTTTTATTTATTTATTGAGAATCATTTATTAATCACTTCTCTTCAGCTTAGAGCCAAGGTCTGAGGGGTATCCATTCCGCCAAAGTCACCCGGGGCACGATCCCGGCCTCATCCCTTTTAAGATGTCTTCTTGCTGGGCATGCGCTCAGCGAGATTTAAACCCTGGTGGGCTCAATGAGAACCATTGAGCTTCACCCCTAGGCCAACTATCTTCATTTGGTTTCTATGATGCCTAAAAAGGACACAAAAATGTAATCTTGAGCCCACACCGAAACATGACATACTCTGAATATCCCCTACAAAAACAGAATTCAAATTGTTTACTGGATGAAACATAAACCAATTTTTTACCTCACCACTAAATTTTCGATTGCACTTTCATAAAATCCCCAATTTTTAACCAACGCGTGGCTTTCAAGAGGAAAATAAAGTGGAAATTGTGGCGCAAAAAATTCAATGTATACCAGCCAAACAGAGACATGCAAAGATACATTTCATACTTGACCTTCATTTCCAATAACTGTTATCTTATGAGAGAAATTGAAATAAAATCTTTGTCTTGAAGCAAGGATTTTCCAGTACTGCCACAAGCTTTGAAGATTAATTTTTTTCCCATGATTTCTAATAGAAAAAGCCATATTTGCTGACAAATATGCACATTAATTTCCTTCTCTGTAGCAGTGTTCAACTGAATACTCAAAAAATAACTGAAGGATCTAGAAGACCTATGATAGAACATAGTTTAATATCCAGTTTAGAACTTTTCTTGTAGAAATTGAGTTAATTATTACCTGAGAATCTCCCTGAATGTAGAGGTATTTAATCTGAATCTCAAATACTAGTTGAATGTCAATGAATAAAGCTTGTGCCTCAGCCATCATATTTGTACCATTTGGAATTTTTACTACTCTTGCTGCAACGAATACCTCATTATGATCTTGAATTAAACATCCTACAGAAGGACTTGAATTTCCTCTTGTCGCACCATCAAAATTTAGTTTGAAAAGACTATGCGGACGTGGTTTCCATTTTATGGATTTCCTGTCAATTTTGTTGGGAATATTTCGAAGTAGATAATCCTTGAAGGAATTGAGATGTGCTACCACTTGTTTAGTATCATATTATCTGCAGAGGAAAATTTATAAGAAAGGTTATTCGCCCTTGCAGTGTACTCTTTTACACATTCTAAAATTGACATTTCAATCCTATGTATGACTTGATCAATTGTGGATGCTTTCTTTTGAAATATCCTTTTTTTTCATTCTCACCAAATGGACCAAATCAAAATTAGTGGTGAAATAGTCCAGATCGAAGAAAAGAAGGAATCAAAGTGGATAGAAGACCAACTATTGAAAACCTCAATAAGAGAATTTCAGAATGGAGAGTGCCAATTGAGTTTATGTTAAATCCAAGTCCAACAAGCTTGTCCAAACGAGCATTGAAGGAGGAGGTGATTTATATATTCTTGAACTTGTTTTCACATCAGACAAGAAAAAGGAGGACAAATATTTAATATGGACAATCTCTTGCTGGTAAGGATTTTATTATGCAAAGCTAAACATGTGAAAGCACCCGCCTTGGGAAGTATCATGCCATTCTAGCACAGGGAAAAAGCTCTTTTATATTGATTTTATCCTTCTCCTCTTATTGAATAATATCCCGATTTGACTAAATAGTGACCTAATTTAGATCTTGTCCATATTAGGCAATTAGATTCATTGGATATATGTAAAATCATGTCTTGGAGTATTTCTCGCAATCTTTTTTCTTCGATTTGATGGGAAATACATACGAAAAAAGTCTTTCCACTTTTATGAAATTGAAGAAGGGGTTCATATTATCGTAACATAGTATTTATTGCACATGAATCCCCCAACAACTTTTAAGAGACAATTTCTCTTGAAGCAAGTTTTCATGATTATCTAGAGGTGGAAGACCATTTTACAAATCTTCCCAAAATTTTTCCTTGTTTCCTAATTTTACCATCCATGGCGAGAAAGGAAAGATAACCTATCTACTTTTAATGAGAAAGTTTCACATGGAAGATCCCTTTGGTGGGTTTGAAATTGTAAAAATCCTTTCTAAAAGATTTGAATCCAAATATTTAGGCTGAACAATCATAGCCCATTTAGAAATTGGTTTGGAATAAAGATTCCAAGATAACTTTGCACCCAATGATATATTTCTATTTGCAACATCATGAATACTTGTACCACCATATGCTTTTCCTTTGATAATGTTGTCCCAAGATATGAGGGGAATTTTACCTTTGTTGTCTAAATTTCCTTTCCATAGGAAAATATGAATCAATTTCTCTATCTAATTAACAATGCCAGAAGGAGCTTGCAAAAACAACTTTTTGTAATTTGGAAGAGAGCTTAAAATTGATTTGATAAGTAAAGTTATACCAAAGAGAGTTAACCATTTTTCTTTCTAGGTAGAAATTTTGTTTGAAATTGATGTCAAAAATTTGGTTCCAGTATGATGCCCTATTAGACCCTTGGAAGAATAGAACCCCTAAATATTTGCATCGTAAAAAATTCTATTTCTAACCCAAGAATTTTTTCAATGAGGCTGTAACCCATGATGAAGTGTTAAAAATGAAGATATTTGACTTATTTGCATTAATTTCCTATCTTGAAGCCTTATAGTAAGTATCCAAGACTTATTTAATTTATTTTTCTTCCTCTATGTTTGTAGATCCAAAAGCCATTGTATCATTAGCAAATAATGTGTGGGTTGTTGCCAAGTCTATGTTTGGTTCCTAATTCTAGCCCATAAAGAAACTCTATGTTTGACTTGGATTAATTTGTTGAGGCCTTCAAATAAAATGATGAACAAAAAAGGAGATAAAGGATCTCCTTGTCTAATTCCCTGGGTTGAAGAGGAATAACCACAAGGAGAACCGTTAATAATTATTGAGAAATTGGCTCATGAAATACATGATATGATCCATTTTGATAGTTTTATTGGGAATCCTATTTTTATCATAACTTGCAATAAAAATTCCCAATTTACTTTGTCATACACTTTCATCATATCTAGTTTGATGATCGTGGAGGGAATCTTGCATGACATTTGATTGAATGTAAGATTTCATGCACGATTAAAGCCCCTTCCACCATTTCTTTGCCTAGATCAAAACCTCCTTTCTCAGATGAAATGATTCTTGGGATGAGAGTTTCCAAATTAAGCGAGATTTCTTTGGTAAAAAAATTATATACCATATTAAACATAATGAAATTGGTTTGAAATCAACAAAGGTGTCTGAAGATTATTTTTTGGGAATCAATACAATACGAGTATTATTGAAATCCTTCAACATGTTGGCACTACACAGACATTCTTCCAAATCATTTAAGAGGTCAATTGCAATAAAATCTCAGATCTTTTGATAAAAGGAAGCTATGAACCCATCTAGGCCTGAACCCTTATTTGAAGCAAATGAAAAGACCACCTGACGAAGTTATTCTAATGTGAAAGGTTTAAGGAGAAAATTTCTTTCTTGATCTAATTTTTTTAAAGAAATGCAACTCAAGACCTCATTAATAGAACCATTATCAGAATCTTCTTCATGTTTAGATAATAGAGTTGAGAAGAAAGTGGCCGCTTCCTACCCAATACTATCCAAATATGTTAAAACCACACCCTGAGCATTTCTTATCTAGAAGATTGAGTTTCTGTGCCTTTTTAGCGTTACTAAAATGTGAAAGAATTTCATATTCCTATCACCTTCCTTTAGCCACTATTCCCTAGATTTAGAGCACCAATATATTTCTTCTCTAGCAAGAACCTCTTCTAGTTATTTTTGAAGATATTTTTGACAATTATAAGAATCTTGATTTATGCCATTTTGAATGATATCCTCTTGAATAGAGTCCAATTGGGATTTCAATCTATATTTTTCTTGAAAACCACTTTGGAAATGTTATTTATTCCAAGATGAAATCTGTGATTTTCCAAAATTTAACTTCTGTTGAAATTGGAACATACGAGATCTAAAAGGGATTTCCTCCACCTCTCTTTACGTGCAAGAAGGAAAGAGGGGTCACAAAACTACATTGTCTCAAAAATGAATTTAGAATTTTTCTTGAATGGAGAGAAATTATCTTGAATGAATATTTAGACCGGAAAGTGATGAGATCCAAAGAAAGGTAGGAGAGAAGTTAAGCAACAAACTTTATATAAAATCCATTGGGGGTTTAGAAAGAACCTCTATGCCAAGTCTTTCTACAATGTTAAGGAAACCAAGTCTTCTATTATGCCATGTCATGGTACTGTTAGATGGGATACAATAAAAAACATCCAAACGATTGACAAAATTTGAAAAATCCTCCATAGATTTAATGAGAGGTGATATTCCCCCTCTTTTTCATCCAATGTCAAAATGGCATTAAAGTCACCCACAATTATGAATTTTTCACTTGCTAATGAATTTGTTACTTGAATCAAGGTGTTCCACACCATTTTCTTGTTGATTATTGAAACTAGAGTGTAGAAATTTATGAGATAAAATTATAATTGAGGAGCCACCACATGGGCCAATAACTAGTTAGCATTATAAGTAATTTTTTGAATTTTAATAATCCTTGAAGTCCATAACATTGCTAACCCTCCTGAAGCCCCACTAGATGGAGATTGAAAAACTGACCACAATTTCCAATTTTGAAAAAAATATTTATCATGGGGCAATGATATCTTCATTTCTTAAAGGATCACAATGTCAGCAACTAATTTTTCAATTTGTGTCTTTAAAAGATGCATTTTATTAGGGGAATTTAGGCCCCTAACATTCCATGTTATAAGCTTCATATTCCCCTCGAAGAGCAATTCTCTCTTTGTGATTTCACACTTCGTTAAAAAATAAGAGCATTTGCTACTTACTTCCTTTTATTTTCTTTCTTTAAAGATAAGTTATAATGTTTTTTGATTTCCTGTGTCTATTTCATCCTTTTCCTTTTCTTCCTTGGTTGCATGACCCCTTTTATGAGGTCATAGACACACACCTTAGGGTAAATTCCATCTATCTGGGAAATTGGCATCCTCTTAGGTGTTGTATGAGGGTTGAAATTTTCTAAATCTACCTCTTCTAAGAATTCCTCTTGAGAAATTTGATCAATTTTCTTCTTTGCAACCTTTATTAGGATTTCATCTACCAAATCCTCAAACTCTTTTGTGTGAGAAAATTCACAAAAGTCATGAAATGTCTCCAATGAATCAACTTGATTAAGTGTGTTTGTAGCACCATGAATTACTCCTTCTTGTAAGGAGCTAGTGATTTCATTCCCTAACACACATGGCAATCTAGGATTCTCCACATTATTCAAAAGTGGAGACTAATATTCTTGTAATCTTTGAGGTTTCGAATTTACACAATGCAAAATAGGATAACTGTTATCTTATTGTAAACATTGTTCAACATCATTAAAGGAAGAGGCAAAAACATTTTTATTGATGGGTGAAGGATATGAGTCAACATCCAACATAGACATGTTCAATATAGGGATTTGTTGGTGTGCTTCAAGGTTCTCCAGAATCCTATCCTCATGAACCTCCTTTCTTAGAAGGCAGAAAGAGGGATTTGAAGCTAAATCTTGGAAAAATTTAATAAATTTTCTAGCTAGAGTATGAATTACAAGATGTGTAAAATGGCCCAGATACCATTCTTTATCAATAATTGTATTAGGATCATCAAATATGATTTTATGATTCTATGGTCCATATATAGAGTTTATGACAATATTTTACAGTTGGGGTTTATGAAAGTCAATAAGAACACAAATGCGTACAACCATAGTAGACTTATCAAAAGATGAAAGATCATATTTCATAAATATCCCTATTTGATTTCCCAAGGTCTTAATTAGATCTAACTCTCTACACTCTAGAGGAAGAGATGGAAGTTGGATCCAAAACAAAATGAATTTACAGATCATCATTTGAAAAGGATCAAAATTTGGGATCCAATTGAATGTTAATAAGATAAAACTCTTCATAAAAAAACATTTTTTTCTATTAAATTTGTCCCCAAAATCTCTTCTCTTAAAGATAGAAATGAAAAACCCATTTCCATTATTAGTATTAAAAATGTCATAAACACCTTTCCATTTCGATTTAGCCCATATAAAAATTTAGGAAGAGGAGAATGAAGAATTCCAAACCTTACTAATGAGTGATCTCTTGTGAATATTTGTGATATATTCCTAGAGAGATTCATTTGGAAAGGATATGGATAGAAATTTTATGAATCCCTTCATAGATTTGTTTCATCAATTAGTTTCTTAGGAACCCATTGTTGAGGACTATTTATGACCATGATGTATTGCCTCCTAACCTGACTTCTTTGGAGCCCATTTCCTTTGCACCCACATTTATGGGGCTTTCCATTATTTGGGATTTCCTTTATACCTCTTAGAAGGGAGAGAGACAAAACACTTGTCCAATTTAAGCAATCTAAGACTTAGACTGAAGGGGGATCTTGTTTTCCCTTTCCCCTCATAGTTTGATTAGTAACTATTATGCTATGAGAAGGGATTCAACAACAAAATTATATTTGGGAAAGAGGGTACTTGAAAATTTAAATGCTAGGCATTGTTAAATCTATCACCAGAGGAGAATTGCCCACATTCAACAAATTTTTGGTTGAATTTAACTGCATGAAATCCTCAAATGTTCTAACCTTGAAACTGCTCAAATGATAGCTTCTTTTGAATTCATTGTTGAAGACTTTGAAATTTTCCTATTGGGTGATGCCCTATCGATGAAAATCGATACATATTACAAAGATGATAACACCCATTTTAATAATATTACTTTAATGAAAAAATTAATAATTTTAATTCCAATCACCAAGATGAAAATGTAAAATTTACTTCTATCTTTATAGTTTGCAAGAGAATATTATTTAATAATTTCAAATGTGAACAAAATTCAAGTGTTTGATTGTTTCAAGTGTATTGATATTATTTTTTAATACAACATTAATCACAATCTTTAGGAAATAATTAACTATATAACATATACAATATTATTAAAATAGTTAGTTGTTGATAGAATAGATAGGAAATCCATGACCATAAATTTGTATAATATAGTTAAAAGTGAAAATCAATTAAAATTAACCTAGGTAAGTGGACCAAGATGGTGGATAGTTTAGTGGCCACATCCAAACAAAAATGAAAATTTTCATAACCCGCATGTAGTTTATACAAAATTCAAAATTGTGCTAGGCTTGGTTTTACCAAACCCAGCCAAAAATAATAAAAAATGCCAATAGGACTTCAAAACCCATATGGGTTTTGAGGAACAAAAATGCTCTTCAAAATGCATATAGGTTTTGAGGATCATTATATTCCCCAAAACCCATGGCTTTGGACCATTTCCAATGCCATAAACGAAGGAACAATCAATTGAGGAAGCCAATTTTTATCATAATGCGAGCATGTTTTGGTTCCATTGCTTCTATTTACATTTTTCATCAATTCACAACAATGGCACTGCATTGGAAAGGCAAGATTTTAGTGTTTCGATTATTTTTGTTTGTATTTTCTTTGAAGTAAGATTTTTTAATTGATTTGTACTTTTTCTTAAATTTTGATGTCAAATTCTACAGAGAATTCCCCAAAATACAAAGAAAACAAAGACCTCATACACAAGAAACAAAAGAAAACATTGAACATGAGAAAAAATCACAACAACAAAATCCTCCTCAACCTCAAAATAATTTTTCTCAACAGCCACCTGTATGCACCCTAAAATAGTCGCCTAGACTTTGGGCCCCATTCTTTAATTTATCAAATGATGGAACCAATTTATCAATTTCCTAAATCAATGCCTTGCAATATTTTCAATTTAAATCAATTTCCTTGATCAAATCGTAATTAATTTAATTATTTCAATATTTCCTAAGGTTTTATCATTTTATCCTAAGCCTCATTTAATTAAAAGAAAACTTCCCTTTTAATTAAATAAAATCATCTTATTAAAATAAAATTCCTCTTTTAATAAAATCCCCGCTTAAAATCTCTCTTTGTGTTGAAAAAGGAAATAAAATAAATAAAAATCCCTTTTTCTCTCCACTTTGAATGCACATACTTTTAAGTGGTGGGCCTTTTTAATCTTTTTGCCTCTTAAAGAATCTTGAGCACATGAATCAATCAAGATTTAATCTCCACCATTGCTCATTTCTTTTTGCCTCTTAATCTTGACCATTCGCTTTTCTTTATAAGGAGGCCTCTCCTTCTCATTTTAGGTTAGACAAAGAGATAGAAGATTTTTGTATTGTTGTGTTGTAGGTTTGAAGAGTGATTTTGGAGAAGATTCTTAAGCACTTGAGCTTGGATGTTGAAACTTCTCTTTTCTTGTCTTCTTCTCTCATGCTTCATGGCAATCCATTTAGATTAATCTTGCACTTTCATATTAGATTAGATTCATATTTCCTTTCATAGAATAATCTTGCATAAGCATTTCCTTTCATAGATTAGTTTGCTTTCATGCATTGTTATCATATAGAATAGCTTTCATTTTTATTTGCATGCATACTTGATGATCATGGAGACTAGCATTCTTTCTTTTCTTCTTTGAATCTCTTGTTTTATGGTGTACTTGCATGGGCACAAACTAGGTATAAACTGAGGGCCTTCATCATAAACCCTTGCACTCCATGAATAGAGAGCTATGAGTCACCATTTGAGACCTTATTCTTGAGCAATCTTGGATTCAATGACTCATAGAAGTGTTTCAACATTTTAGCGCACATTTTTGGTGCCCACCATGGGGCAAAAAATTCTATTTCTTGCCTCATATTATTTTATTTTATTTTTTTGACAAGTTTTCATGTGCTGTCTGTACTTCCGTGCATCTCTATTACAGATCCTCGTGTGAATTTTCTCACTGTATCGCGCAAAGTTTTGCTGGTATTAGCATTTTTGTGCGTGACAAAGACATTTTCTTATGTGGGCCTGTGTACTTTCTCACATGGGCCTATGTACTTTCTCACATGGGTCTGTGTACTATCTTGCATGAACATTCTAATAGCAGAGACCTAAATTTCCAAATTTTCTAGTTTTGCTTGCTATTTTCTGACATTTAATGCTTGTTGTGATTGTTTCCCTAATTCTGATTGCTGAGGTAGCATAGCATTGGATTGCAGATCTTTGGACCTAAGGTGAGTTGCTATAATCTCTATAACATTTTGATTTTGGGCATAAAATGAATCTCTCATGTGTCTAGCTTGAGTGTTTATTGCTTTCATAGATCATACTTCAATTTTGGGCTCTAAAAAAGAACATAGATTCACTTTTTTGCATATGTGTTTCACATAGCAATTAGGCCCTATGAACACTATTTGTGGAATTATTGAGAGAGTGGGTTTCTTGCAAAGCTCTTCTTGACGATAGAACCCCTTGTAGGTAGGGAGGATATTGTTACTATCTCACGGTCTTACTAGGTTTAGTCCTCAACATTGATTGGTACAGTCTCTCTTGGACCCACTTAGAGAGCTCGGTAGACATTATTGTTGACATCATGAACCTTGGTGAGGTGGTTTCAATCTTAGCATGTCAATGAATCTTGCTTTCTATGTTTGGGTGAAGTGAAGAGGCTAGAGGATTATGCTCTACTACCTTTTTGGGTAGTACCAAAAACTCAGATCCTTGAATCTAAACCAAGTCCCCATGTGGTCTTTTTTGTGAGTCACCTTGTTAGAGAGGGTTAACTGTAGTGGACATTCCCTTTATTGGGTCAACCACATGGATGGAACCTCAAGTGGTAATAGCCATTTTCACCATGGTAGTAACAACCGCTATACAAATGTCCTTATGGAAGAAATCTCCACGAGTGTAGTTTCTTGTTGGGCTGTTAGATATCCTCAGCATCTCTGATTGATTAAATTCTAGGAATGTGTCAAAACCCTAGTGTGCTTGGATTGGAGTTCACCCTCTCGAGATTGAAAAAGTTGCAGAGTCAAACCATTACCAAGAACCATAGTGGAACCAAATTTTTCTTTCTAGGACTATGTTCATGGTTGGAAAACATTTTGAGAACATACACAAGTAGAATCTTTAAGGAGTAGCATACTAAGTCACTATTCTTGTTCATGTGCAAGGTTGCTTTGTCCCTTGCTCATTGTTTAAAGACATTGCTTGCTTGAACTCCTTGATTGTTGTCTTGCATGCTTGATCAATGATAAAAAGATGTTGATGTATTTACGTGATATTTAAAAAAAAATAAAAACTGAGTTCCTGAGTTTACAACTTGCTGTTAGGCGGTCTGATCCTGTTTCATCACCTAGTCCTATGCCCTTTTTTGCATGAGCTTTCATTTTCTCGTGCGAACCCTGTATTCTCTTGCATGGGATTTCATATCCTTGTGCGGTGTTTTGCTACAGTCTTGTCAAAAAATTTTGCTAGTCATATTAGCCTGATTCATTATTTCTTCGAGCAAGCCTAGAATTTTCTCACCCAGACCCTAACACTTCTTTGCATAGGACTGCATTTCCTCATGTGGACCTATCCCCTAGTTTGTCAAAATAGTGAGTTGATTCCTGTCCTTTTAAGTTTTCCTTGGCCCATCCAGATTATAGTAGGTCACTTACCTCACTGTTGGAAGGCTATTTTCACCTTGGGTTCCTGTGTCTTGACCTCTTGGATCAGTGTTCTTTGATTTCACAACTAACCTTGCTTGGAATTGGTTAGTTAGAAATCACCCTTGTTGAGAAAGTAAACCTTTAGATTCTTTGATAACACGCTTGGAGAGTTTTAGTAATCTCTTGTCCAAATTCACTTCCATCCAAAATCAAATTCAATCAAATATAATTTGGGTAAATCACAATCCTGATCCATATGTGTTAGGATACTTATCCATTCATTTGGCAACTCTGTGGAAGTGTTGGTTTATGCCTTTTGCAAAAATTCTATCTTATCACCTCTCTCTTGTATAATTGAATGCTTTTACTATCCTAGTTTGGTACCAAAATTTCTTAGGGTCATCTTATCACCTATGATCTTTTCTTTCATGTCGGTTACAACAAGATATCAAGTAAATCAAGGAAAATGACCTCAAGTGTTATCTCTAATTGAGCATTAATGATTGTCATTAGTATCAAAGGTTATCAAAGATATCAGTCGATTATTTATATGAAGCTAGTTGGTAACTATAAGCAAAACATGCTAGTCGGTTAAGTATATACACCGAGCATCAGACAGTTTACTGAGCTTTAGTAGACACCGATACCGAGTGATAGTAAACACCGAGCATCAGAATAAACACTGAGCAGTTTATATAGTATTTACCGAGGATCATAGGAAACAACATAGTATTCAGGAATGGCACATTCTTCTATGAAAATGGTTACAATAGATCAAAAAATGTTTTACCAAGATTGAGAACAATTTATTGTTGAGATACAATGAAGATCCTATGTAATAGTTTGATCTAGGTTATTTTTGTACACCGTAGATCTTAGGGTTTTGTCTAAGATTTGTAAACCTAATTTTGTATAAGTGGCATAATTTTGTATGCTATATATTTTGTATGTTACATCATTTTGATGTGGGAGAACTGATGTATGAGCAAAGCACTTGAAGTTCTAGCCAACCTTCAAGATTATCAGTTGATAGAGAAGATTAGTATTAAGAGGTTATCAGATTAAGCAGAATCAGAGCAGGCTAATTGAGCAGTTCATAGTAGAGATTCATCATAGTAAAGGTGATATTTTATCAGTACTTTATTGATCTATATCAGACAATTAAGTTGTCATTAGCAGATAGTTACCTATTTCTTTCTAATCATTGTAATAGAGTTTTGTAAAATCTCTTAACAAAATAGCCTTGACAGTCTTCTTGTAAATCTCTTAACCGAGTGCACACTCAAGTAGTGTTGCTAAAATCCTATCACTAGGTAGATCTAGCTGATCTAATATGTTACTCCTAATAGGGTAAGATCACCAAAAGTGATCAACACTTGTAGCCCTAATAGGAAAACCTTTTCTATCTACAGTAGTGAAGAATTTGTGGGTGTCATCCCCACCACAGTTTTTACCTTCTAACAAGGGTTTCTACGTTACCAAAATACTTGTGTTATGGGATTGTTATATTGTTGATTTCATGTTGTTTACTTTTACAAGTTGAATGGATGAATGATACATGTATTAGATACAAGTTATTTTGGAAGATTATCACTATTTGTTGTTGTAGATCTGAAAGGTTGAAGTGTTAAAGTTTTTATGGGCACTGATTCACCCCTCCCCTCTCAGTACCCTATCTCTCCTAATTCCAACAATTGGCATCAGAGCTCAGTTCTCTTATTGGATAGTTTAACCACTAAAGGGTAAAGATCTAAGACATGGAGAGGTATAAGCTATAAAAGACTATTGAGAATCAGAAGATTCAGATGCAGATGTTTTTTGAATAGTTTAAGCAAGCCAAGGAAGGACTGAAGAAATTACTAGTTGAAAGGAAGAACCTAGCTATTCTACAAAATGAGATTAGTTACCATGAAGAAGCAATTGATGATATATTTGATCATATTGGATCTAGTTCTGGAAGTATTTCTGATGGATCTGAAAGCATAATCTTTGATTTATCTGAAAAGAATCAACATTTAACCAAACAAGTGAAAGCACTGCAAATCAGTCAAGAATCTCAGATGGTGAGAATGGTAGAGACAATGAACAATGCTAGACAAGCTAAGTAATAAAGGAATCTGGCTATTGATGACCAAAGACAAATGACATCGGTTCCACTAGATTGGGTGACATCGGTTCCTCCACCTAAGGTGATATAGGTATGTATGGGACTAACATTTCAAAATAATCACATTTTACATTCAGTTCCTCATATATGATGAGCACATACCAAATCTGGATGAAAAGAGATGCATTGCAAATTATATGTTTTGAGCTAACAAAGTTATACAATCGGTAAAAGTTAGACCGAGCATTGATTACCTGTCGGTAATCACTATTCAAGGTTAACCGAACAACAGTATCAATCGAGAAAAGAAGTCTTGTGTTAAATGAGATGATGAAAGTTTATAGTTGTCACCAAGCTAACAATTGTCATGAACCAAAAAGTAGGTCAAGCATTTAATGCATAAAGTTTTGAGTGGGAACATAAAAAATTCTATAAATATGCGGAATACAGAGTTCATTTTTCACATTGTGATTTCGGAGAGCTAAGATTTCACAGAGCGAGTTTGAGAAAGAATCTTTCACGCAAATTCAAGTCATTGCAGATCAAACCAAGCACACTCTTCGATACATTTCGAGTAAGTTGAAACCCTACCAAGCACATTTCTCATACTTATCAGAAAAACCTAGTTTGTTGAAATGGCATCTACTGCGAGTTCATCTAAGGTTGTGGATGAAGAAGTTAATTTAATAGTGTCAGTAATTTATAAGGAACCTCCTTATAAGTTACACCCTGAAGTTGCCTCGAAAAAGGATATAGAGGGTGCTTTTTCAAGCATCCCACCTAGGGTTTTGTTGATGGAAGATATAAGATCATATATTCACTGTAAAATTGGGGAAATTGGAGATTTTGATATGTATGTTATGTTTGAGGTACTTTGTAATGAGAAAATGGAACTGAAACCTGAGCACAAATTGGTTGAGATACTTGATCTTACTCATGCCCTAGATTTTTTGAAAAACATTAAGAATGAATGGATTAGGGTTGTGTTGAGCCACTAGCATGAGGGCACATTCTAGCTAGATAGACTGATCAAGGTCACAAAAAGAATGATTAGCAGGGTTATTGGTTACCCAACTGCTGACAAGGTCAAAGCATTTCAAAGCGCTACACGAGCCGAAGTTGAGAAGAACACTAGTGCAACATGAGATGGTAGTGCATTAAAGATTTCATCTATTGTGGATCCCAAAGTAAAGTTCGCAGCGCATCTTATTGGTTATAAAATCTTTCAGTTGAGCAGGTCAAATAGTGTACCTTGCAGTGTAGTGGATATGGCTTACAAATTGATAAAGAAGGGTCATCAGATAGACCTAGTTGAGATACTACTAAGACGGGTTGATGATAACATGAAGACAATAAAGGCACATAAGTCCAACACCCATAAGTTTGGTTCACTACTTGTATGCTTATTTTTCTATCTCCAAAAATTCTTTCCCTTGGTCGGTCACACTAAATGGGTAGATGAGAAACTGATCACTTCACAAATATTTGATATTATGAAAGGTCTCGAAGATAAAGATGAACATATAATAAATAATTATTTTGAAGATTTTAAAGTGAAGATGAATTTAAGAAGTAGAATTCCTGATGAATTGGTCGATAAATATGCAATGGACAATTGTTTCTTAGTGAACACCGACAACACTATGATAAAAGTAGTTGAACTGAGAATCAAATGGCTAGCACCTATGGGCTATGAAATGGATTATGATTTCAGGTTGAAATCAATATAGGCACTGCTAGCATTACCAAAAGACCCCAAGGCCACTAGGTTTGGAACCTATGAAGAAGCTAAGTCTAGAATAAAGATAGGTTTGGTCATTAATAAAACGACAAGGAAGTCTAAGAAGATGAAATTTTTTTTATCTAAGAGATTTGATAAGGATGTAGACTCATCTGAGGAGTCAACAGTTGAATAGGAAACCAAAGGTCAATTGATTTTGGCTGACAAACCATATGATAGTGAGGAGACTGAATTTGAAAAAATAACAAGAAGATACACTGGTTCCTCCTATTACAACTCCAAGGAAGAGGTAGTTGCCAGTGTAGATAGGTGCACGCACAAGGTCAACAACTACAACTTCACCACTAAAGAAGAAAGTAGCTAAGAAGGTAATAAAATGAAAGGCTGCTATAATGACAAAGACATATGCAAAGAAAGGACCCAAGGTTGTACTAGAGGCACCAAAGAAAATGAGAAAATTGATATGAAATAGAGAAGACCTTGAGGATGATGAAGATGAAAACAATCAATTCAAGGTTGTCAGTAATAAGAAGATGTTAATTGATGAGATTGTTGAAGAAATAATTGAGAATGAGAATCTTGCAAACCCAGAGCTTAAAAGATTTGACAAAATGTCAAATGAAGATCAAAATAAAATAGAGGAAGCTATCATCCAGATGATGATACATTTCAAAAGAGTTCTAATAGAGTTCAGTACACAACTCCCAGTTGCACTTGAAGAAAGAATAAACCAAAAATGGACTTATGCACTAGAAACTGAGAAGAAAATGAGAGAAAAACTCCTAGCTTCGGTAGCAACAACTTTATCTATGGAGGAGATAAAAGAACTTATGGAATCATCAGTGCAAATATTTCCAATAAAAAATTGAGCTATGCAAGTACTAGATGAGAACCTTATAGATCTTGACGAATCAAGTCAACTTATCTAGACATCTGTTCTTGCTATGAAGGAACAGTCAGAGAAAATTACATTCCAAAATTTGTCTAAAAAGAGAAAGAATTCTAAAGGTAAAGGAATATTTATTGAGGATAATGTACCAAAGAAGAATAAAGAGTCAAAGGTATCACTTACTGAGGTAATTGATACAACCATTGGTCAAGCAATTAAGAACAGTTCACAAGCTGCACTGAATCCTGAAGTGATTCAGATTAAGGATACAAATGATTAGGATGTACTCATTGAGGACATCACAAATGGTGATCATGATGATAGGGATGATGATGATGATGTGAATAATGCACCAGACAACACATTAGATGAAGCTCATATTATTGAGTGTGCATTTCCATCACTACCGAGTGAGCTTCCTATACTTGTTGAAGTCGTAGAGATTCTATCTTAGGAACAACCTAAAGGCTCTATCCCTGAGCAACCTAAAGATACAAAAGGGGAACCAAGCATTGAATCTCCTATAGAGACAAACAAGCTTGAAGGAAAAGAGGCTGATAAATCAGAAACTAAAGGAAAAGAGGCTAGTGAAACAAAAATGAAGACACAAGAAGAGCCTAAGACAACTAAGATCACCCCACCTGACACCATATCTGAGGGTCCACCTCACTCATCTGACACATAGGTTACTGAGGAGTAGAAGAAGGATGATAGTGTGTCTACCGGGTAGAACACTCCAAGGGCATAAGACAAAGCTATTGTCACCATTGTCAAGAATTCACCACTTTCACCAGAGAATAAGAAGAAGAAGAAAGAAAAAGGGCTGGTCACTCTTGAAAAAGTCATTGTGATACCCGACTGTGACCCGAGGACCCTTAGCCCTGATAAATTGAGAAAATATGGGGAATTATGTACATGGAAAGCAACACAAGAGAAATTGAGACAAGAGAGTAAGAGCAAGGAAATACTGGAAAATGTAAGAGACATCTTACAACAGGTCATCCTTGAGATACATGTAGATGTGGACACACTGATTATGGACCAAATTTCTACTCTTGCTAAAGGAACCAATGCCCCATATGTCGATGCAGATAAAAGAATTGAAGAGCGGGCAGAATCAAAGATACAAGATAAAGTAGCTAAAAGAATAAGCCAAGGAGTGGCAATCAACAAGGTTAAACTTTCAAAGGTAATAATTATGATTTAGTGTATTACTAATTCTATTTTCCAAATCTTGTATAAGCTATGCACTGTTAGAACATTCACTGCAGAGATCAGTGAAAAGATTAAACAATTTGAGAATGAAATCTCAGTCAGTGCACTAGCAGCTACAACTGAGCCATAAGCTATTACTAAGCATATACTCAGAGTTCAAGAACTCAGGTGGTTGATAGTAGATCTCAAGAAACAAGAAGAGCACATAATTGATATGCATGCACAATTAGCTACTTAATATCCTATGTTATTAGCACATAATTGATAATTATTAGCTACATAATTAGATACGATGAAGATCCTATGTAATAGTTTGATCTAGGTTATTTTTGTACACCGTAGATCTTAGGGTTTTGTCTAAGATTTGTAAACCTAATTTTGTATAAGCGGCATAATGTTGTATGCTATATATTTTGTATGTTAAATCATTTTGATGTGGGAGAACTAATGTATGAGCGAAGAAGCACTTGAAGTTCTAGCCAACCTTCAAGATTATCAGTTGACAGAGTAGATCAGTATTCAGAGGTTATTAGATTAAGCAGAATTAGAGCAGGCTAACCAAGCAGTTCAGAGAAGAGATTCATCACAGTAAAGGTGATATTTTATCAATACTTTATTGATCTATATCAGATAATTAAGTTGTCATTATAAGATAATTACCTATTGCTTTCTATTCATTGTAATAGAGTTTTGTAAAATCTCTTAACAGAGTAGACTTGACAGTCTTTTTGTAAATCTCTTAATCGAGTGCACACTCAAGTAGTGTTTGTAAAATCCTATCACTAGGTAGATCTAGCTGATCTAATATGTTACTCCTAATAGGGTAAGATCACCAGAAGTGATCAAAACTTGTAGCCCTAATAGGAAAACCTTTTCTATCTGCAGTAGTGAAGAATTTGTGGGTGTCATCCCCACTGCATTTTTTAACTTCTAACAAGGGTTTCTGCGTTACCAAAATACTTGTGTTATGGGACTGTTATATTGTTTATTTCATGTTGTTTACTTTTACAAGTTGAATGGATGAATGATACATTTATTAGATACAAGTTATTTTGGAAGGTTATCACTATTTGTTGTTGTAGATCTGAAAGGTTGAAGTGTTAAAGTTTTTGTGGGCATTGATTCACCCCTCCCCTCTCAGTACCCTATCTCTCCTAATTCCAACATCAAGTAGTCTTTGACCAAGTACCATTAGTTCAAAATCACCAAAAATGTAAGGGAAAATAGCCTATCTTTGATCAATCCCCTAGGAATACCTCAAAAGCTTGGTTTGATCCCAAGAGTAATCTAAGTGAGTTGAGCATATCCTTAGCACCTTCTCATTCAGATATGGATATGAGTTACACAATGACTTGAAGGGAGAGGGAAGAAAGGGATAAAAGTCTTGACAACATATTGGAAAGACATAGAGATAACATTCTGTTTGGTAGTTCATCTCGTGAAAATCAACCAGTCTCATCTCTTATTTCTACTAGATATCTAGATGCACATCAAAGGGTTGAAAGAGATAAGAGGCAACTCTCTCAAGAAGATAAATCACAACATGATAGTCAAGATGACGAACCTTATGATACTCATGTGAATGCTGCATACACTAATGACTTGTTCAAACATTCAAGACCAAGTTCACCACTCCAAACAACTTCAAGATACACAAGTGAAAGACTCAAAAGGATTGAGTGTGAAAAGAAAGCCTTCCTAGATGAACAAGCTACAAAGGAAGAAAAGTTTAGACTCCTAGAGTCAAAAAGACAAGCCTTATTGGAAATAGAAAGGAGAGCCGCACAAGAAGAGAAAGACAAAATCTTGGCTCAATAACTCAATGATCAATACAACAACACATGTGTTGGTGGTGTAAACAACTCTCCTCTATCCACTCCTCCTAAGACTCCATGAAGTAGAAGGTATTCAAGATCACCTTCATGATCACCTAGACCTAGAGGAAGAAGAGCTCCACAATATGATCATTATAGGAGACAATCACCTCCTAGGAACTCAAAACAACCTTCTCAACATGCTCAACATGGTTCAAAATATGGGGGAAGTAGCTCAAGTCTTGACCTCAACTCCCAAGATTTCATGAAGATACAAAAAGAACCACTCTTCCAACAATATGTGGAGAGATACTTGGAGCAAAACAAAGACAAGTTCCTAGAGAGTTTAATCAACAAAGGTGCTAAAGTCCCTTACAACTTTGATGTGGATAGAAAGATCAAGAAACAAGGTCCATCTCAAGATGAGAAGATCAAACAACTTTAGAGTATGATGGAAAAGTTGTTGGCACCCAAGAGCTCATTCAATCTTGATTCAATTTTTCCTAATCCTTTAGACAAGAGTGTGAGCATGAAAGACTTTCCTATAAAAGTTGAGATTCCCCAATATGACAAGTATGATGGTAATGGAGATCCACATGATCATGTGTGTCAATTTTATATTATGAGTTTTGAGTTCCATCAAGATGACTAATACGTCATGAGATTGCTCCCCAGGAGTCTTATGGGTCAAGCGATGGAATGGTTCACCAACATAACTCCCCCTGTCAAGACTTTCAAAGAGCTCGTCCATAGATTTTTCCAACACTTTGCATACAATCTTTCAAGATCTATCACCATGTTGGACTTATGCAACTTAAAGAAACATCAAGGGGAATCCTTTGTCACTTTCTTGCAAAGGTGGAGATGACAATGCTCTATCTACTCTAGGACCATTCATGAAGATGAGAAGATTGACATCCTTATTATCAACTTGGTTCTTGAGATGCAGTATGAAGTTAGGAAAATGATCTTTGATTCCTTTGACACCATGGTTGAAACTGCATGTAGGATTGAGGATGTTTTGAAAGAACAAGGAATTTTGGCCAACAAAAGAAAAAACAACAATGGTCAAAATAACAACAACTCTAATAAGGATAAAGGGAAAAACTCACATTGGAATAGGAACAAACAAATGGTCAATGATGGAGTTGTGGACTCTTCTCAACCCAAAGATCAAGTTGTTCTTCACTTGTCTAGTGTTGTTCAAGCCATGAAGCTCAACTCATCTAACCAACAAGAGTACAAGCCAAGATATCAAGATAAGCCCAAGAAAGAGAGGTGATAGTTTTCAAAGCTTGGTGATTCATATGAGGATGTCTTCAAAACACTCATTGCCAACAACCTTGCGCATCCTCAAGATCTTGCAAAGTATCATATACCTAATGTTAAGCCACATTGGTGGGATGATAAAGCTTTCTACAAATTTCATAATGGCATTGGACATGATATTGAAAACTGTTGGAAACTTAAGCATATCATCCAAGATCTCATTGAGAATGGAAAACATTAGATAGATGGATTGAACACCAATGTTGATCATAAGGCTTTCAAAGAACCTTTTCCAAAGTATGAGAAGGGGGAAACCTCTAAACCTAAGAATGACAAGGCTAAGATCAATTACACTTACATAGCTACAGAGAATGTTGTCAAAATGCTTGAAGTTGTAGAAGAAAATGTCAACATGATGAGAAATAAAGATACCTATGGTTATGATCTAGACATGGACTCTCCTCCTATCTTTGATGAAGAACTTGTTGTGGTGCTAAGGGGTCCTAACTCTAGAATGTCATCCCAAGCTCTCAATGTTGTCACATGAAGTCAAGGTCCTGTTGTCATTAGAGGACCCAGTTCAAGTCAACCCAGTAAACCAAAGAAAGTGACATCCAAGAATGTCACCTCAAAACCATCAGTTAATCCTAAAATGAGTTATAATCTTGTAGATTAGTTACAAAGAACCCCAACTTAGATTTTGATCTTTGAGCTCTTAGAGTTGTCCCCGAGACACAAGCAAGTCCTTGAGGATGCTTTGTGTGCAGTGAATGTCCCTAACAACTTAGATGTTGATCAATTCTAAAACATGGTTAACCATATTGCTAGCCCTCATTACCTTACCTTTTTGGAGGATGATGATAAAGCTTTGAGTCACCCACACAATCTCACCCTTCATATTGAAGTCATGATCCAAAAAACTTATGTCAGGCGTGTGTTGATAGATGGGGGTGCTGGGCTTAATATTTGTTCATTGAGCCTTTTAAAGACATTGGGTTATTATGAAAAAGTCATAGATACTAGAAAGAAGATCACTATCAAAGCCTATGATGAGGTGGAAAGAAGTTCCAAATGGTTGGTCATCCTTCCTGTTAGGATTGGCCCTGTTGAGAAGGATATTTTGTTTCAAATTATTGATGCTAGTCCTCCAGAATAAAATATATTACTTGGTAGACCATGGATCCATGATATGCAAGTAGTACCATCTACCTACCATTAGTGTGTTAAGTTCCCCTACAATGGAGTAGAAATTTGTATACCAGGGGATAGCACTTTATCCGTCAACTCAATTTTAGCAAGTGCTCATGTTCGCCTCAATAGAGAAGTGGAAGATTTCAATGCTGTCTTAATAGAATGCAAAGACAAGTTCAAGTCGGTAGACCTTGGTGTAGGGGGTATCAACTTAACTCTTTTAAAAATATTCTAGTTTCACCTAGGTCTTATGGCAAGCCTTCACAGGAAGTGAGACCTTCCTCTTCAGCTATGACTTTATTTGGTACATTTTTAGAGTCCTCAGTGCCTATTCAAGATGAGAAATAAGAGGTAGCTGTTAAAGACTGGATTTATAGAGTAGATAAATACATGCACAATGAGAACTTCTCTCTCTCTCCTAAGGCTTATGGAAGAGGGTATGATTTTTTCAAGTAGATGGGTTATCCTAGACATGGCCCTCTTAGTCACATGTTAGATGCTAGAGTTGAACCTCTTGATCATGCTCTTTTTGGACATAGGTCTAAGAAGGTGGTTGGCTTATGATTTGCAAATCATAATAAGAACACTACTCCTATCCTTGATGCTTTAGATAGTGAAGATGAATTGAAATACATGCCTAATTTGACAAACCAACAAGATATGTGTGAAGATTGGGTCCCTTCCACCAATCTCCTTTGGGGAGATTCAGATAATTCAGTTGCTCATGCAACAATTGCAACCTTAGAATAAGAAGAATCAGATATAGAAGATCCTATAAGAGAACATCAATGAAAGAATATTGTTCATTTGATGGAGAGAGATGTTACCCTTGATGACATTTGAGCATCCACATCAAGATGTCCCAAACTTTCATGGTGTAAACATCCTAGTTGGGATTTAGAAATAGATTCACATGAGTATGAATGTGACTCTCTCTCAGAGCCTTTTACTGTTGACATGAATATTGATGTCATCCACACTTATAGTTCTCAACCTGAGGTAGCTGACAAGTCACATGTAGGATTAGAGGATTTGAACCCACATGTTGCCTTAGTGGATGATTCTTCACTTGTTAGGATGAATCCTGATTTGGGTAGCTTAGAAGGATACTTGACAGACTCCAACTCTTCAGTCACTAGAGATGATATCATTTGTATCCATAACCTTGAACCAGCCATTGACTTACCTCTTGCTCATCCTCATTGATTGGTCCCAATGCTATCAAGAACCTGAGTTCTTAACATTCCAAAATGACTATGAGATAACCTGTTACTTGAATGCCATTGAACCCATAGTCTCTTCCACTAGTGAACTAGCTACCAACATGATAGAGCCAGACATCAAGTACCTTAGTCACAAAATAAAAAGAAAATAAAAAAAGAATAAGAGTTCTAATGGAAAAAACCACTGTGTGGCGGTGTCAAAACCAAAAAAAGTAAAAATAAATGATGTATCCAAGGGTGAAAACCTCTTTGAGGTGCCTAAGGATGAGGTACTTGATCGTGTCCCTAGCTACTTTGAAGATAGATCTTTAGTTCTTGTTGAGCCAACACAAGAAGTCAACTTGGGTACATATGAGGCTTCATAGATAGTACATTTAGCTCACTTCAAGAAAAAGAAGCTTACACTAAGTACTTACAAAAAAAGAAGATCAATTTTTCTTGGACTTATTCAGATATGCCAAGGTTGGACACTAATTTTATCATGCATCACTTGTCCATAGCTCCAGCTGTAAAACTAGTCAAATAGAAATTGAGAAAGATGCATCCCCACATAGCTCTTCTAGTCAAAGTAGAATTAGAAAAACTCCTTCGTGTAGGATTCATAAGAGCTATTGACTATGCTGAATGGATATCAAACATTGTACCAATTTCCAAACATGACAAATCCATTCAAATTTGCATAGATTTTAGAGATGTCAATAGAGAATGCCCAAAGGATGATTTTCCACTCCCTAATATAGACATGACTGCGGGTTATGAGATTTATTCTTTGATGGATGGTTTTTTTAGATATAATCAGATTAAGATAGCTCTTGAAGATCAAGAAAAGACTACATTCACTTGTGCATGGGGTACCTATTATTGGAACATTATGCCTTTTGGATTAAAAAATGTAGGAGCCACCTATCAACAAGCTATGACAACCATTTTTCATGACATGATGCATAAAAACATGGAAGATTATGTGGATAACACCTTGGCCAAGTGTAAGAAAAGAGACACACACTTAGATGATTTAGAAGTCATTCTAGATTGCATGGAAAAATTTCAACTAAGGTTAAATCCTAAAAAGTGTGCATTTGGTGTCACCTCTAGAAAACTTCTAGGATTCATCATTTCAGCAAAAGGAATAGAGGTAGACCTTGAAAAATTCCAAGAAATCATGGATATGCCACCTCCTAAAAATATTAGTCAAATGAGGAGTCTTTAAGGAAATCTTCAATCCATAAGGAGGTTCATTTCATAGTTGGCAGATATAGCTCAACCTTTCAACAAGAACTTACACAAGGGAGTCAAATGTGTTTGGAATGAGGATTGTCAAAAGAGAATAGATCAAATCAAGAAATACTTGGCAAATCCTCCTATTTTAATGCCTCCTATCCCAGGGAAACCACTTATTCTATATGTTTCAACGATAAAATCTTCCTTGGGGGCATCACTAGCTCAACTTGATGAACATGGGAAAGAAAGAGAAATATACTACATTAGTCATACTCTTGTTTCATATGAGGTTAACTACACCAGCATTGAGAAATCTTGCCTTGTAGTTGTGTTTTCTTCCCAAAAGTTACGACATTACATGCTTGCACACACAATACACCTCATAGAAAAAATTGATCCACTCAAGTATTTACTCGGTAAGGCTGCTCTCACAGGTAGACTTGCTAAATGGATGATGATCCTTTCTGAGTTTGACATAGAGTACATTGAGCATAAAACAATCAAAGGACAAGCTATAGCAGATCAATTGGTTGATTTCCTAATTCAAGATACTGTACCTATTCAAGTTGACTTCCCAAATGAGCACCTCATGTATATGACTGAAAGAACATGGAGGATGTTCTTTGATGGATCTTTTATGAAAAATGGTTCAAGAGTTGGTGTGTTGTTTGTTTCTTCTCATGGGTACATAATTCCTAAGTCTTACAAGCTATTGTTCCCATGTACAAACAACATTTCTGAATATGAAGCTTTAACAAATTGACTTAAGATGGCCATAGAATGGAGAATCATAGAGTTACACATCTATGGGGATTCAGAGTTGATAATCAACCAAGTCAATGAGAAATATCAAACAAAAGATGAGAAACTGGTACCTTATAAGAAAATGGTTGATTCCTTGAAATGATACTTCACATTTGTCACATTTCAGCAAATCTCTAGAGTAGAAAACAAAGCAGCTGATGCTATGGCTACACTTGCTTCACTCCTTCAGTTAGAGCAACATGAATCAAGATTTGAATTCTTGGTGGAAGAGCTACATTACCCTGTCTATGACTCCCAAGAAAGCCATGTTATTTGTACCCTTGTTGGTCATGAGTCATCTCATTATGGTGCCATTTACTCATACCTTCGTGATGGCATTATCCCTAAAACCTTTAACTAATTAGAATGAAGAAACCTTACCCAAAATGCCTCTCGCCATACCCTTATCTTTGGTGATTTGTATAGGAGGGGTCTAGATAGAACACTTCTTAGATGCTTAGAAAAGGGAGAATCTAAACAAGCATTAGTTGACATCCATGAGGGCATCTATGGGGCACATTCCAATGGTCTTGCAATGGCCTAAAGGTTGCTTAAGGAGGGTAACTATTGGCCTATGATGCAGATTGATGCAGTAGCTTTTGCAAAGTCATGTGAAAAGTGTCAAAAACATGGTAACTTGATATATGCTCCAGGCAGGGAGCTCATTCCTTCTATATCTCATTGGCCATTTCAGCGCTAGGCCTTTGATCTTGTTGGGTAAATTCATCCCAACTCATTAGGTGGACACAAGTTTATTATCACTGCTACTAAGTACTTCACTAAATGGGTAGAAGCTGTCCCACTTTCTGTTGCCTCGGGTAAGACAGTCTCTCTATTCATTCTGAACCATATCATCTGTCGATATGCAGTGCCTTCTAAGATTATCACTGACAATGGAGGTAAGTTCAAAAATAAGGACCTTAAAAAACTATGCATGAAATTCAAGATTAAACAACATTGGTCCTCCATTTACTTCCCACAAGGAAATGGTCAAGTAGAGGCATCAAACAAAACCATTCTTAAAATCCTACATGGAATAGTTCATAAGAATGGGAGAGATTGGCATTTACAAATAAATCCGGCTTTGTGGGCTTATAGAATGAGTATTTGTACTCCTACTAGGGATCTCCTTTTCCCCTTACATATGGTACTGAAGTAGTGTTACCTTAGAGGTTGAGATTCCTTCACTTAGAGTTTCCCTCAAAGGTCTAGTTACAAATGAAGACTACCACACCATGCGACTTCAAGAGTTAGAACTTCTAGATGAGAAATGTCAAGCATCATTTGACCATATGAGGGTTTATCAAAAGTGCATGTCCAAAGCCTTCAACAAAAAGGTTCTACCTAGAGAATTCCAAGTGGGAGATCTTGTCCTACGTGAAAATCCTAAGAATCAACAACATAGAGATCAAAAGGGAAAGTTTGAACCTAATTGGCTTGGACCTTACATCATTACAACAACTTTTGGGATAGGTGCTTATTTATTATCTACTGAAGAGGGAGAGTAGCTCCCTGATCCTATCAATGTATTTCACCTGAAGAAGTTCTATCCATGATGCCCATTCTATCTTGGGGCATCCTTTGTACATACTTATTGATCTTGAAAAAATCCAAAAAAAAATGATATATTGTCTAAAAATTCTAAAAATTAGAAAATGTCCTGAATAAATGATCATCTTAGTGAAAACCTAGAAATAGGCACTTTGATGTATCTCAAAAAAATTATATATTCCAAAAATACCAAAAAAAATATCAAAAAAAATAAAAAAAAATAAATAGAAAAAGTGCCTTGGTGAAAACTCGGAAACAGGTGCCTTGGTAGAAAAAAAAACAAAAAAATTATAAAAAGTACTAGAAAAAAATAAAAAAATAAAATTTGCAATAAATTCCAAGTGGTGAAAACCTAGAAATGGGTGCTACTTGAGGCCTTTGCACCCTTATTTCTTAGCACGCGTCCTTGACTCTTAGCCTTTCTCCATCATGCCTTGGTTTGGAATTGGTCTTTGTCTTTGTCTAGGGGGCATAACTATGTTAGCTTTGGTCTCTTGGATGCATTAGTCTTTAGGAAACCTTACAAATGGTGTTTTTCAACACCACCCCAACTATGTTTTTCAACAAAAACCCTGGCATCAAGTGTTTCTCAACACTTCTCGGTTTGGTCTTACCTAGTTTTGTCATGTGATCTTACCTACTTGCAAGCATTCAATCCTTATCCTCGAAACTTAGTATCAGTTAACACACTTAAATTTTTAAATGCAACACTTAATGTTTGAGCTATGTCATGATCTATTTTTGTGAGCTGACTATTATTGATTTTCATTGAGTGTCCTTGTCTAATAAGTCTCTCTAGGATGCATAGCTAAAGGACTTGGGACATGGGGCATGTTTTTCTTTCTGCTTGTGGGTGTGGTCTTGAAACTCTAGAGTGTCTCTTGTTGTTCCCATGAAACACTTAGGAGATTTGAGGCATCATCCTTGACTATTTTTGTACAACCATTCTTATGGTCATCCTGACATATGTGCCTTGATGCAAGCATGGTTTTGTTACATTAAATTGGGTAAGCTAACATCAAAGTCATCTTGACCTTTATGTCTTTGATGCTTATGTTAGAACCTTTCCACATTCCAATCAGATATAAATCACATTTATATCTTCATAGTTGCGCATGTGACTAGTGATGATTGTGTAATTTTTTGATGTTCGTTAATAATGGCCCAATGATGAAAATAAGTTCCTTTACATTCTCTAATGAATGATGAACATAAAATTCTATGTTATAGTTTCTCTATTGCAAGTACACCTTTGCATTTTCATGTAGCTTGGATTGTTAGACTTCATGTTAATTCATATTTTTAGGCTGCATTATGAGTTTGAGAGGGTTTTCCTTCATCTTTCTTTTGGACATTTAATCAACTGTGGTCACGTTTTGATCTTCATTTCCTTATCTTTTTTCATGATCTCAATCAAAATTTCCTATCTTAAACAGTTGATTTATTTTGAGGCATCCTCTTTCTTGAGGCAAATTTTCTTTCTTCTCTTCATTTCTTTTCACCTCTTCCAAACTTCTATCTTCCATTCACTTTCATCCCACTTCTTTTATTCTAATTCAACCTTGGGGCATAATATTTCATGCTTGATGATCTACCTTGGTTCTGTGATCCTTATATCTTTCATCTTACATCAAGAACCTTATCTTTAGTTCGATTTGATCAAATTTATCAATTTACTATTTCTCCTCTATCTCATTTTGATTTCAATCATGAGGGGTGAGTACCTATCAAACTTCAATCCTTGATTCAGATTTATCAATCCTATAAATCAAACCTTTCTTGAGACTTGACAATTAACTATTTACAGGGGTGTTGGCTTTGTCTTTTTCAATCAGCTTATCTTTGTCTTGATGTGTTCCCATCCGTCGATCACACATCTGGGTTGTTTTGTGATCCCAAATCAATCTCACACTTCAACTGAATTCTTTGACTACATGTGTTCCCATGAAGATCACACATTAGTCAAAGAGGGGCAAATGTATGCACCCTAAAATGGTCGCCTAGACTTTGGGCCCCATTCTTCAATTTATCAAATGATGGAACCAATTTATCAATTTCCTGAATCAATGCCTTGCAATATTTTCAATTTAAATCAATTTCCTTGATCAAATCGTAATTAATTTAATTATTTCAATATTTCCTAAGGTTTTATCATTTTATCCTAAGCCTCATCTAATTAAAAGAAAACTTCCCTTTTAATTAAATAAAATTATCTTATTAAAATAAAATTCCTCTTTTAATAAAATCCCCACTTAAAATCTCTCTTTGTGTTGAAAAAGGAAATAAAATAAATAAAAATCCCTTTTTCTCTCCACTTTGAATGCACATACTTTTAAGTGGTGGTCCTTTTCATCTTTTTGCCTCTTAAAGAATCTTGAGCACATGGATCAACCAAGATTTAATCTCCACCATTGCTCATTTATTTTTTCCTCTTAATCTTGACCATCTGCTTTCCTTTATAAGGAGGCCTCTCCTTCTCATTTTAGGTTAGACAAAGAGATAGAAGATTTTTGTATTGTTATGCTGTAGGTTTGAAGAGTGATTTTGGAGAAGATTCTTGAGCACTTGAGCTTGGATGTTGAAACTTCTCTTTTCTTGTCTTCTTCTCTCATGCTTCATGGCAATCCATTTAGATTAATCTTGCACTTGCATATTAGATTAGATTCATATTTCCTTTCATAGAATAATCTTGCATAAGCATTTCCTTTCATAGATTAGTTTGCTTTCATGCATTGTTATCATATAGAATAGCTTCCATTTTCATTTGCATGCATACTTGATGATCATGGAGACTAGCATTCTTTCTTTTGTTCTTTGAATCTCTCATTTTATGGTGTACTTGCATGGGCACAAACTAGGTCTAAACTGAGGGCCTTCATCATAAACCCTTGCACTCCATGAATAGAGAGCTATGAGTCACCATTTGAGACCTCATTCTTGAGCAATCTAGGATTCAATGAATCATAGAAGTGTGTCAACATTTTTGCACACACCACTGCCACTCATAAACCCTCCATGTCCTCTATTATATCATGTAGATGCCACACAAGATGATCTCATAAAATGCCTTACACATAATAGTGCCCAAATTTCTATATTGGTCAATAGATTGAGGTCCTCTATTCTTGACCACCACTCAATGCTCGCCTTGATGCTAGAAAGAATGGATAATAGTGAAAATGAGGTTTCTAGAGAGGTTACCAAATGGGGTTCATGGAGGGATAGGTGTTGAGCATTTTATGCAGATGAGTTGGAAAATGATCAAGTGAAAAATAAGGTCATACTTAAAAGTGACATATGTGCTCTTTTCACCGATCCTAGTACTAGTAACACCCTAGAATTAAATATGAATCAGTTTCCTATACATTGGTGTGTTCACAATAAAATAATTTTTTTTTTTGGGATAGGTGGTATATGGTCTTTGACCAAGCACCTTGTAATAATTGGGAGGTGCCTCTATATATTTTGAGAAAGCTATATTGTGAGTTTATCCTTAGTGAGAAGCCAAATTAATTTAACATTCAAGAGTTGCAGGGTAGATGGAGAGGCTCTATGTAGGATAAACCCGGGGCCCATAGGGTGGTACAACCACGATATAGGAGGCCTCTAGCTAAAAAACCCATAGTTCATGTTGCGGTCCCAATAGTTGTGAAGGAGTCCATATTTTTACAGACCCTTCATGCAACCACATCATTGACTAATGTCATTATTGAGCATGGCCCATAGTTTGTTAGAGTTGATGGTAGATCAACACATGTTCCACCTCCATCATCATCAGATGCAACATTTGGATCAACACCTATGCCACCTCCATCGTCGTCAGACACACTATTTGGATCATCCCAACCCATTGAACATATGTGCCCCAATTGTCAAGGTATATGTGTTGGGGTGGATACTGACATGAATGAGGATGGTTCGGCATCTCATTCAATGTGTACACATTGTGGGGGTAGATTCTATACATTCAATGTTGAGGATATAACACTCACAAACAACTTGATGATGATGGTATTTTCTAGAGAGAAGAGACATGTTTGTTTATTTGTGTTTTGACATGTTATTAATTAATCACCTAAATCTTATAAAAGTAAATAATTTTTTCTTTAGAGAATAATTTAAATTGATACATGAATACTATGCATTGCAGGGTGCAACATGTGATACGAGCACACCATAGACTATTCATTTGAGTAGTTGTACATATACACGTGTAGCTTCGACACTTGAGGTAATTTTTTTAAAAATATTACTTAAAACTATAATAATATGTATGTTTCAAAATATATTTTGTGAATATATGCATATTTATTTGGTGTTTTATAGGGCTTATCGACTGCTCAAATTCTCGAACTTGATGATATCATCCTTTATTCCATTGAATTTGGTTTTGAAAGATTTACGGTATAATATTTTGCACATCTCTTGTTTATAGTTTTAATTGAACCTATGCGATATCATATTTGTTTATCTTATGTTTTTTTTTTTTGCTAGGTTGCCCCACCTGACTTGAGGACACTGAGAAAGAGAAAGAAATCCTCGAGGACACTCAAACGACAAAAGGTAATTCAATATAATTTAAGTTTATTTGTTGAAATATATTATTAATGATTAAACATGTGCTTTTAGTCTATATTGATGAATGCACCTGAATTATTTGTTCTATATATAGAAACAATTGGGTTTTATAGAATTAATGAATGCACATGATGTCATTGATGTGTGTGTGTGTGTGTGTGTGTGTGAGAGAGAGAGAGAGAGAGAGAGAGAGAGAGAGAGAGAGAGAGAGAGAGAGAGAGAGAGAGAGAAGAGTCATGCGTGCATATAGACACACACACACACACACACACAAACGTATTTGTATGTATATATAGTTATATTTGTTTTTTCATATATTCATTTGTTTATATATATTCTTGTTTTTGTCTTTATTTTTCACTATTTTTGCTTTCTAATATATATAATAATTTTTAATTTTCTATTTTATCTGATTATTTTTATTTTATTATTTTCATATATATATATACATATACATATACATACATACATACATACATATATAGATATAGATATGTATGTGTGTGTTGTATGTATTTCTTCTTTTTCTTTTTCTATTTCCTCTTTTTTGTACATTTTTATTATTTTCATTATTTAATTCTTAGTTACCTTCTCCTCTATTATTATTTTATTTTATATAGATATTTATTAAGTTTATCTTTTATACCTTTTATTTTTATGCTTACTTGTTGTTTGTTTTCTTGATGTTGTTGGTGTATTTTTAATTATATTTTTAGTTTTATCTTTTTAGTTTTTTCAGCTCTCCTCTTCCCTTGTATAATTTCTTTGACTTCCATCTCCTCCTCATTTTTCATGCCCCCTCCTCCCCCTTCCCCCCTTTTTATCCCTATTGATATTGGCTTGGTTTGCATCTTACATTTTACTTATCCTGCATTCTCTTTCGTCCTGATGATGGATCGTGAAGTATGATCCAAAAAATTGATGCTAAAATCAAATACACAATCAAAAACCAAAAATCTATTCATGCAATAGATTCTTTCAGTTGGAGTGGATTAACATGGGTAAATTTGTATATTTTTGGTGTGCCCTTTACTTTTTAACTTATTCACATCATATTTAGTACTATGGGGTTTCGATAAGGATTAGAGATTGGGGTTATGGTTAGGGTAAGTGTTTACATAATGGTTAGTATTATGGCAATTAGCATTAGGATTATGATTATAATTTAGATTAGGGTTATAGTTTGAGGAATAGATTAGTGTTACGATTAGGGTTTACATCATGGTTAGTATTATATTTAGAGTTATGGTTTATGATTTAGAGTTAGAATTAGGGTTTAGGGTTAGGCTTAGATTATAGTCGAGATTATGGTTAGGATTGTAATCACCTAAAATTTGTCTACTAGAACCCAAGCCCCTAATTTCGATTAAATTTCCTCAAATGAAATCCTAAATCTCAAAGACATACTTACTAGGCATAATTGTGCAAGGTAACCCTAAAAATCCATCTTTGCATAATTAAATAATAATAAAAAAATCTTATATTAAGATTATACTATGGTATAATTTCTAGAGCTTGCATATTTATTTAATGTCTATGACATTTATTTTAATATAAAGTTCCTACACTTTATTTAAAGAACACATTCACATGTGTGCACAAACTTAATCCTAAATTAAGTGGGATTTGTGCTTTCAAAATTTCTATTTTGTCTTATCATACCTAATAGATCTCTTTTGCCTCTTAATCCTCACCACTCATCTCTACCTAAGCTTGCATCTCCTTCATTCTCCTTTTGCCTCTTGATCTCAATAACTCATTATTTTGCCTCTTAATCTCCACCCTTTATTCTTGAGGCAATTCCTTTAAATCGAAGCTCTTCCTTGTCTCAAAGGTTCCATATTGTTATCTTGCATTGTAGGTCTCAATATTGATCATTTGCATCTTAGTATTTTGCATTCTTTCTTTATTACATTCTTAGATTAATCTTGTTAATTTGAATTCATAGATCTTAGTCACTTTCATTTACATGTTCATGGCTCTCTTTCATGCTTAGTTTACTTCATTTCTTAGAGTAATCTTTCATTGTTAATCTAGTTTAATTTCTTGCATTGTCCATAGAAGAATCTCTTTCATTATCATTCTAGAACACTAGTTGTTTTGCATTCATTCTAGCTTAATCTCTCATTCTAACTTAAATCTTGCATTCTAGTTCATTTCTAGTTTTGTATTTGTATTTGAATCTTCCATTTTTGATTAGTCAAGTCACTAATCTTCTATTCCAATTTCATGAGCATAATGAGAAGGATTAAACTCTCTTCAACTAGGAAACAATATGCCACTTTTGAGGATTTAGTTTGGCTCAATATTTGATATGGCCTCCTATAGTTAAATTCTTGAGCTGGTGGCTTATTAAGTGTTGGTTTTTCCTCAATTTATGTACCAATTTTAGGCTGCACAAGGATCATTGATTAGGTTTAGAGTTTAGGGTTAGGATCAAGGTTTAGGATTAAGGATTAAAATTATGGTTAGGTTTGATTAGGGTTAGGGTTTAGGGTTAGTTTTAAGATTATGGTTAGGATAATAGTTAAGAATACATGCTTAGGGTAATAATTTACATCATAGTTAGTATTATGGTTCGGCTCACGATTTTCATTTGGATGAAAATTAGGACTAGTGTTAGGGTTAGAGTAAGATTTAGAATTTAAGATTAGGGTTAGGATTAGGATTTGGGATTAGGATTAGTATTAGGCTTTAGGATTAATTTTAATTATAGTTTAGGGTTTTAATTAGGATTAGGGTAAGTATTTTGGTTAGGATTAGAGTTTAATATTTTAATTAGGATTGGGGTTTCGATTAGGGTTAGGGTTTAGGGTTTTTATTAGGATTAGTGTTATGATTAGGGTTAGAATTTAGGGTTTTTATTAGGATAGTATTTGGATTAGGGCTAAGGTATAGGGTTAGGGTTAGAATCAAGGTCAAGGTTACAATAATGGTTAGGATAATGGTTTAAGACTAGGGTTGGGGTTTAGGACTTATGATTATAATTATAATTCTAGGGTTTGTACTTAAGGGTGAGTTTTAGGGTTTTGATTAGGATTAAGGTTTAGAGTTATGGTTAAGAATATAGGGTTAGTATAATGGTTATGATTATGGTTAGGTTAAGGGTTCACACCATGGTTAGTATTATGCTTAAGGTTAGGGTTTTGATTAGGGTTAGTATTATGGTTAAGGTTGGGGTTTTGGAAAGTTGTGATATCAAATGTTTAATCTAGGATAACTTTAAGTGACAAAAAAATGTATATCTTACCAACCATGAACTAAGTTTTTAAATATGGAATTGAATGTTGAATTACACACTACATTTTAAAACCTACAAAAGCTTAGTTCATATATTTTTCTTCTCATTTGACATTATTTCAAATGAATGGGTTGGGTATCATAAAATTCCTCATTAGATAATAGAGACATGTTCACCCCAATAAACCTATATTTCTAATTTAATGTTGTACAATCATGATAATATTTTAATGTATATATGAAGTGGTGGTTGGAATACAAATTTTCTTTTTAAACCTACAAAAGCTTAGTTCATGATTAATAATTTATATATATTTTTAATAATTTTATGTTAAATGAAATAAATGGTTGGATATCATCATCTTCTATAATAGTTCATGAATTAGTAAAAAAATTGTCACCATAAATGTGATTTCAAACATATTTCTTGATGCAATGATTAGCTTCACTTTAACTCCATTATGATACTTAGCACTGGAAGTCATATGAGACTCATTATCATTTTTCAATCCTAACAATAATTAATTTTAACCATGAAAGAAGGTTGTGCTATCTATCTATTCATTTGAGACAATGATGTGTATCTTAACCTATTGTAAACAATTAAATCCTACAAAAAACCTACCAAAAAAAAAGATGAGTAATACTATATACTATATCCTAGGATATATAAAAGGGGCCACTATGTCATTTGTACATTTTGTGACCCTATATGCTCGAACCACCCTCTTATCGATGTAATGGGTGCCAAACATGTTCTTAACCTGAGTGACTGAAACATCTGAATCAACTATCCTCCAACCTACTTTCCCTGTGACAGTGCTAGAGAGGCTATAATGAATAGTTAGATAGCACAACCTTATTGTCATATCTAAATAGTTTTACAACCTTCTTGTAAAACTATTTAGTATTATTTAGATAATAGGTCACTGACTAGAAATAGGATTAAATAGTTTTACAACCTTCTTGTGCTATCTAACTATTCATTTGAGACAATAATGTAATAATTTGAGAGGATTATCTAACTATTCATTTGAGACAATAATCTGTCACCCTTTTACAAAGGAACGGGCTAACAAAATCAAAGTTGTTCAACTTGAATAGTATAAAAATGACATTTATGTTTGGAATTTGAAGATGATGTAAACTAATTAAATGTGATAAAATGGATTAAGTTTATGATTATTATTTTTAATAATTTTTTCAATAATAATTGATTTGTTTTTTTTAATTTTTAAAGACAATTTTTTAGTTGCTAAAAAATGCTAAAAATTAGGGTGCTAGTTCCCACCAAAAAATGTTTGTGCTATCTAACTATTCATTTGATACAATAATGTGTATCTTAACCTATTGTAAACAATTAAATCCTATAAAAAACCTACAAAAACAAAAGATGAGTAATACTATAAAACTACAGACAGATTATCTAAAACAAAAGATGAGTTTTACAAGAAGGTTGTAAAACTATTTAGATATGACAACAAGGTTGTTCTATCTAGCTATTAATTATAGCCTCTCTAGCACTTTCACAGGGACAATAGGTTGGAGGACAGTTGATTCAGATGTTTTAGTCACTCAGGTTAAGAACATGTTTGGCACCCATTACATCGATAAGAGGGTGGTTCAAGTATATAGGGTCACAAAATGTACAAATGACATAGTGATCCCTTTTATATATCCTAGATGGTTGGAAAAACATCATATGTGGCCCCAAAAGGATGAGGTGCCACTATATTTCTACAAACAATTGTTTACAGAGTTTCATTTGGGCTATGATGTTGACTACACTGATTTACCTCCACATACTGGTTAGGGTCAAGGGAGATATCAAGATAAGTGTAGATGAACCAATATACCAAAAACCCCTTGTAAGAGGGCATTCATGGGTCAAAACCTTTCAGTTCTTCCAAACGGTTTGGAGAGCTACACTGGAGATGGGCAGGTTGTAGCTGAGGACATGCATTTATATATGTATCCTAGCATTGCCACCATCGCAACTTAGGTTGAGAAATTATCATCTGATCGTGTGGGTAGGTACATGCTTCAATCATGAACGAGTGTAGGTGTATCACCTTCTAGTTCATTTTATGACCCATACATCAGATTTGATCTTCCTACTCCAAATGAGATAGGACGACTACCTGAGGATCACATGCACAAGATTATCTCTATGTTAGTGAGTGATCTCCTGGCTACTTACCAGAGGATTCCTGGCTACTTACCAGAAGATTTCTACATTTCACGAGATTGAGCTGCGTGACATGCCTACTTTCATTGGAGGAGGATAGTGTCGTAGATCCTCCATAGGCTGCAATCAAGGACAGGGCTCAGATCTAGAGGTAGGTACCTCTAGATAGAGTGTGGATTATCTTACATCACCTCCATAACATACATAGGCTCCTGCATAATAGACACAGTCTACGACTTCACAATTTCATAGTAGATTCTCTGATTTGTTTATGGATGAGGTCATTGATCTTGATGCAGTGTCCTTTCACTATTTTGAGTTATCCGACCTTGGACGTGCATTAAAATAGGTAAGAAATTGGATTTAATTTCAATTTATATAGATATATGTACTTATATTTCTATATTTAAAATTAAATTTATTTAAACTTGGTACAGGACATTGCAACGGGTGTTGCATATGGAGATTTAGAGGAGCCTTCTGATATGATTTATCATGATACAGAGGTACAAAATAATTTAAAAATTAAATTTTATAATTTATTTGTTGAGTTCTTATATCTGTACATTTTAATTTAAGCTCAAGACATTATATATATATATATATATATATATATATATATATATATATATATATATATATATATATATATATATATATTTATAAATTATTATATGTATTTACATTTACAGACTCAGGTCTAGCAGGATGAGGATCCACATAGGCCCAGACATCTAGCACTTGATGGCGATCATCAACATAGTTGATGTGTTCATAGATTTAGATCTATGGCATTGATTTTGATCTAGAGTACACATGTACTAGAGAGTATTTATGTTACATTGATCTCTAGATATGTTTTACATTGATCTAGATATATGCTTTACATTGATATATATATATATATATATATATATATATATATATATATATATATATATATATATATATATATATATATATATATATATATATATATATATATATATATATATATAGACATTTGTTCGTTGATCTATTTACATCGATACATGTTTGGATTTTGTGATATCTAGACATTTACATTGATAGATACATGTTTGAATTTTGTGATATATAGACATTTACATTGATATGTACATGCATTTTTTGTACATTGATCTATTTGTACATTGATACATGTTTGGATTTTTTGATATATAGACATTTAAACATTGATGTACCATGTTTAATTTTTGTGATATATAGACATTTACATTGATATGTACGTGCATGTTTTGTACATTGATCTATTTTTACATTGATACATGTTTGGATTTTGTGATATAGACATTTACATTTCAATCTGTACATGTTTTATTTTTTATACATGTTGAAAATACGAACTAATCTAGATATACATTTACATTTATGTGTACATGTTTGATTTTTGTCTATCTATGTACATATCTAATTTAATCCAAAAATTAATTGATCTAACTAATGTTCAATATAATATTGATCTAAACTAATCTTGAGATAAATTAAAATATGACCCCTTAAGCCCTATTATGCACCCTTAAGCCCTGTCTAGATCAATTAATTGAAAACTAATCAATCAATCTTACTGAAAAATATTTAATCAATTGAAAGTTTAAATCAATCTTAAAAACCCAACTTTAAAATTAATCTTTAATTGATGTTCAATCTTTAATCAATCTTAGAAATTCAATCTATAGGTAGAATTGAAATATAATCAATTTATTTAATATAGATCCTTAAGACCTAACATGACCTAATAGGACCCCTTAAGACCCCTTAAGACCTTTAACATGACTCCTTAAGACCTAACATGACCTAATAGGACCCCTTAAGCCCTTAAGACCTAACATGACCTAATAGGACCTAATAAGACCTCTTAAGACTTAACATGACCCCTTAAGACCTAACATGACCCCTTAAGCCCTTAAGACTTAACATGACCCCTTAAGACCTAACGTGACCTAATAGGACCCCTTAAGACCTAACATGACCTAATAGGACCAAATAAGACCTCTTAAGACTTAACATTACCCCTTAAGACCTAACATGACCCCTTAAGACCTAAAATGACTAACATGACCTAATATGACCCCTTAAGACCTAACATGACCTAACATGACCCCTTAAGACCTAACATGACAAATAAGATCTAATATGACCCCTAACATGACCCCTTAAGACCTAATATAACCCCTTAAGACCTAACATGACCTAATAGGACCCCTTAAGACCTAAAAATACCTAACATGACCTAATATGACCCCTTAAGACCTAACATGACCTAATAGGACCCCTTAAGACTTGAAAAGACATAACATGACCTAATATGACCCCTTAAGACCTAACATAACCCCTTAAGACCTAATATGACCCCTTAATACCTAACATGACCTAATAGGACACCTTAAGACCTAAAATGGCCTAACATGACCTAATTTGACCCCTTAAGACCTAACATGACCTAATAGGACCCCTTAAGACCTAAAATGACCTAATATGACCCCATAAGACCTAAAATGACCTAATAGGACCCCTTAAGACCTAAAAAGACCTAACATGACCTAATATGACCCCTTAAGACATAACATGACGTAATAGGACCCCTTAAGACCAAAAAAGACCTAACATGACCTAATATGACCCCTTAAGACCTAATATGACCTAATAGGACCCCTTAAGACCTAACTGTAATACCCCAAAAATGGGCTATAAGTTCATTAATCTTCTATATCAACAATTCAAATGAAATCGACATCAAAGTCCTAATCTAAGGCACATCTAAACATCATCGAATCATAATTGATTATCTTAAATTCTGCATCGGGAATATTCTTAGTAATATTCCTAATCATCATAATTATCTTTAATTTTATAATTATTTGGCAATAAATCACATTTATCCTAAAGTTTGATTAATTGAATATTTTCATATTTAATTAATTAGATTTAATATTTGCCACTTAATTGTGTAATTAAATTTAATTCTATCTATTATTAATTGTATTATTTAATTTTGACAATAAATCTAATATCATATGAATAATTGATTAAATTCTTATTTAATTAATTAAAGCAAATTGTCATTATTTAATAATATAGTTTTTAATAAAAGTTTGATTAAATAATTAATTAACCCATAAATCAATTGTTTTATTTTTAAAAGCAGTTAAGTTGAGCATAAATCACTTTATTATTAAATTAATTCATAAATAAAATATGCACAATCATAAAAGCAGACAACTATCAATTATCAATTAAAGCTAAACTCTATTTTGAGTTAAAACTTAGCTTTTGCATGTTTTTGTGACTTAATTATCTGTTATTTAAAAATAACTCAAAAATCAACCTGAGTTATTTGAGTGATTTATGGCTTTTATCCATGCACCTCTAAAGCCCTAGATTTCTATAAATTAAGGCTTCAGCTCATCCCAAATCATCTCACAAATTGCAAACTTACTCTACAGGAATCATAGCATATCAGATTTGGAGAATTTGCACAATTGGAGCTTGAAAGATAAATTTGAGGATTCGAAGCTTTGTGAGATCAATTTCAAATTCATAGCTTTCATATTATTGTTAGAATCTTCATTCTCATATCATATCATTTCTAGATTAGCATTGCATATCAATTTTCATATTAGCATAGATTCATATCAGTTTTTATCATTCTTATTGCATAGAAAATATAAAAAATATAGATTAATTGCATTCATATTTCATATCTAGATCAATTGCATTCAAATCCTTTGTTTAGGTGTCGTCTAGGTCACTGATCTCGATAACAATCTAAGAACATTAATCTCGCACCTACTAGAAGGCAGTAAATCACTTGGTTAAATTAGATTTCAATTTTGCACGATTTTGATTATAGCTAACCTCTAATGTTTTACTAAAGTGTTGTGTTTACAGATCAGGTACAATTTTCACACACACACACTAACATGACCTAATATGAACCTTAAGACCTAACATGACCTAATAGGACTCCTTAAGACCTAAACACACTAGCATGTTGCATGGCTAACCAATTAAAGGCTTTAACAGACTTAAATTGACCTACAATTTAAATTTACAAAAATGTACACTCACACACACACACACATATCTAGAATTGAGAAAATTTAAAAGAAAATTTATAATGCACACGTACTTACCTACACACCCATTAGACCATGTCCAATGTTTTGAAGCATTTATCCCATGACTTGTAAGATTGTTGAAAAACATGTTGAAACAATGAGCCATGTAGCTCCTATCATGAACCCTGTCATCACTAATATAGAAATGAACCTCCTTGATGATAATGCGTTCATTTTGATCTATACTAGAGTCTATCTCATCCAAATCAAATTTTGCATGTCTATAGGTCACATGCACAAATATTGCCACTTGATCAGAATGATAATATTGACTCTAGAGCTCTTTTGAGGGAAAATGTATAGTTCTCCGCAAAATCTACAACTAAAAGAATAAAACCAGGTGGGAAACAATTTTTGGAATCATGAAACTGTTTAGCTTGCCATTGTGCACCATGACAATGTTGGATATGTGGATAAACCATAGATCAAAAATTGTCCATGAATTGAAGGTATGGTAATTCACTCTCCTTTAATGTATTTTTTTTTATTCACCTCCTATCTTCGTTTGGTATATCTCACATTCAAATCTCTTCCACCGGACTGGTGTTGTAACATCAATATTATCAAATTGTAAAGGAAATTTATGTAAATTTTCACAATTATTGCATTCATTTTTTATACATTGGACATTGAATTCATCTGAATCTTTTGATTTATCACATAAAATGGACTTTACAAATTTTGTTGTACTTCCAATAACCATATCTAGATTAAGTATTTCCATAACCTTTTTATATGATTGCAAGTATAAGTGAAACTCAACATGATTATGACAACAACATGTTTCATAAACCTTTTTTATGTGTACGAAGCAAGGGCGCAACATCTCAAACATTCTCTGACCTATTTTCACATGTGAAAATTCATGCTTGAATGCTTCAAACAATTCACTTTGTGTAGTATCAAAAAAATGTTTTGGATGTGAAATATTCATACTGGTATCTTCATCGTTCATTTGTATAGTGTCCCTTCTATTGGAAGAAACATGAGAGTGGTTGGTCCAAAAATCAATGATCCGTCTTCTTACATCTTCATAAATTCTATCTTTTTGGATGTGAAATATTCATACTGGTCTCTTCATCATTCATTTGTATAGTGTCCCTTCTATTGGAAGAAACACGAGAGTGGTTGGTCCCAAAATCAATGACCCATCTTCTTACATTTTCATAAATTCTGTCTTTACGGGGTGTTAGTTATTTTTTTTGTATCCCTCAGCTGTAAAAGAGAAATATGAAAACTAGACCCGGGGATCTTTGTCCAGTAACACAAATCTACTTGTTCATGCAAATAGAGGGGCAATAAAAGACTAATTGATGAGCATTTTATCCTCCTACTTTGAGTTCCACACACTCAGGTAGGTACACCTAAAACAAGCTAAAATCTACACCCATATAACTCACTAGCTAAAACCCTTTATGCAGATGTGGCCCTGGATAGTTCTCAAACTTATAAAACATGGGAGTTCCAATCTCAACCAGTCTTATACAGGATCCCACCTATATGATCTACTAAGAACTAGGGAAATGGTCAAGGTAACAATAAGGATAAACTCCTTCTTCTCTTTGAGCCTTGAGCTTGGGCAGGTTAACCCATGGATTTGTTTCTTCAAAGAATCACTAACAACACTTGTGTTTAGGAAACACAAGTTACAAACATGAATGCTCTGAAACATGAAATTAAAGATGAAATGAATTTTAAAGGTTGATGATGAAAACTGCAAAACAAACCAAGACTAGTGCCTTGTTCATTAGGCAACAGATTCATACAAACATACATACATAGAAAACCTTAATCCCAAACTCAAAGAAACCAAGTGAAGTGCCTTACAAATCACTTCTCTCACTCTAGTTCCTAGACATCAAATTCATATACAAAACTATAACTCTCAGAATTTGAAATCAAGACCTACTCTCTCCTTGACAGAAGCTCAAATTCAAACCCACAGATACCTTATAACTAGTATACTGACATGCCTTACAAATCAATACACAAGAATTAAGATCATGCATACAAAGACATCAAATGAGAATTGAATAGGGATTCCATCATTTTCATTAAAATTTATCTGTAACTATACATTTGTAAAACAAAGAAACATAGAAAATAAGATCCAAAAGCTTGGGAGCTGCCCTACAACATGAATTTCAACATCCCCTACAATGAGAAGAAAAATTGAGATATAGCAGAATTGAATTAGTTCAAAAAACCCCTTGACAGCTATCCATTTAGCACAAAATATCTCCCAAATTCCTCTCAACTCTGATTTGAAGCTGATTCCCAGACAGAAACACATTCTGCAATCATTTCAAATCTAATCTGATTCTGATCTTGCCCCTTAGATTTCAAACCCAGACTGCTCTTTCACACTTCACTAAAACTGAAAAACATCATTCCCATTGGATTCCTCATTTCGAGACCTTTCCGATGACATATAACACTTATATGTTTGGCTAAAAAATGAGTTCCTAGGATATTAATCCGTGAGCAGGTCATGACATTTAAATTTTTTGCAATTTTGCCAATAGTCATACTATATCAATTTTTAAATTCTTTGAAAGTCTGTAATTTTAAACTCATTTTCACATTTTACCTCAGAAGGCACCAAGAATCACCATTTGTCATCATCTTATTTGTTGCTCGGACTTGACCATAGGCTAACCCCCTCATTTGGAGAGCTAGCGACCATATGCATTCTCAGAATCTCCAAATGATGTCTCTAATTGCGGTTACTTCTGGAGAACTGGTGAAATAGTCTATTCTCTAATTCTCAAAATTTTCCTTTGACCATGGTTAATATTTGGAGAATGGGTGATTGAGCCCATTCTCCAATTCTCCGAATAATTTTTGTTGACTGCCAAACACTTGGAGAACTGGCAAATAAGGTCATCTCATGTTCTTTGAATGTTTGGACTAACAACTAGGGATTGGGAGAATGGGCAAATGCATACTCTCTAAATCTCTAAATCATTTCCTCTAACCACTGGCCATTTGGAGAATGGGCGACTAGACCACCTACTAGATCTCTGGATCTATGTCTAACCGCCAGCTTGATTGTGTGAATGCACCGCTACATGACACATGTCCATCTGGTCCTCGTCTGCACTCTACAAAATTTCTTTACCTTAGGCCCGCTGGCATGGAGACTAAGGTGACCGCACAGGCCTGGGAAAGCATAGCTTCTAGCACTTTGATTTACCTTGTATGTTTGTAGAGTTTCTTATAAACATTTTAAACGCCCAAATCGACATGAATGTGGGATATTGTTTCTTGAGTTTTTAAAGCTTTCTTCTATACTGGGTGCCAAAATTGGGGGTGCCACCTCCGCACAGAGACTTCCAACTAATCAAGCCCACCAAGAGCCCATGGGCTTCTTACTTTACAATGCATTGGAGTGGTGGTGTTTAAGAATATTAAAAAATCCTCTCACCTGAAGAATGTGGGATAATGTTTCTTGAACAAAAACCACCGATATCTCCTTCTCCAGGTCTGGTGCATGAACATTCTCCATTCACTATGTGAGGATTTTCATGTGCTGGCAATCTTGATTATTATTCACATGCTGGTAGTGCCCCACAGATGGTTGACTGCTACCAATGCATGAGGCATCCTCCATTGTGTGGGTCTTGCTTATGTGTTCACAAATTGGCAGCTCCCATATATTGCATGAGGCTTTGATATTGCGTAGGCACCAGTATTGACTAGCAGTTTAGGCAACATACTCACCTGATGGCATCCTCCTTCTATGCTTTGTGTGAGAAGCTTCCATGTATATGCCTGTAGAAAATGACCTCTTGCATGGACTCCAACATTCTTATGCTGGCTAGTCCTCTCCTTATCGGCATGAACAAATCCTCCCCATACAAATTGTGCAAGCCCCTTAAACACCAAAATTTTGCACTCTTCATCCAATGTTGATCAACACGGGATGCTTCCAAAGCCATGCGCAAGGCATCTTCCTTACCAGGAGTGAGATCACTCACAAACGTAGGCCACTTTTTCTTACTAAACCGCCCCAAAACACTCACATGCTCCATTGTTTAAAACACTGGCAGCCTCATTATATCATTTGTATAAGTTTTATATGCATACACAGGGCATCTCCAAAATGATGTGTGAGCCATCTCTTTGACCGTCACATGAGCTCCTCCATGCTTGTGTAGGGCCTCTCTTAACGCCGAAAACCACTGGCTTTTTGCATAAAACTCTAGCTTTATATCAATCTTTGTTTTCCACTGGAAAACCATGGCAATCCCATGATATTTGGCACTGGCAGCCCTTTGCTATTATTTGATTGCATAACTTTGGTGTGAATTTTTCAATGTACTGGCTGGAACTAATTCCTTGCACAAGAAAAGTAGCCCCTATGGTATCATGTGAGGCACCACATACTTCGCACTGGGCATCCCATGCTTCATAAAATCAAATCTGCAAGCTTTCAAAGCTAGACAAATGGCATATAGGTAGGTTTCCTTCATACGCTGCCTCCCAATTGCATGAGTATACTGCGCCTTAGCGTGAGGAACTTAAGAAATGGCAGCCACAAATTGGCTTGCGCAAGGCAGCCTCTAAAATTTATAGTTAACTTTGGCCTCCCACTTCTTCCCTCACACATTGGCATTGGAGGAAAATGCCAATACCTTATCGACTTTGGCACCTCCACTCACTTATGTTGCATTGGGTTCCTTCTTATATCAAATGCGTGGGTGCCCATTATTAGCAAGGAGCAAGCCCCTTTTCATATTGTGGACTCCTCTAATTTGCTATGTACCCCATTTTCTGGCACCCTAGCATTGGTAATCCCTCAAATATGAACTATGGTGGTTTTGATTCATTTTTTTTGGCATGCATTTGAAAGCACTAAGCATTCAAGAACCACACAATGCCCTCTATTTGCATTGCCCTTCAAACACCAGTAGACTTGAAACACCCATACACCTTTGCCTAATCCGCATACTGGCAGGCACACACTGGGTTTTAATGCTCATTGCCACAATGCTTATGCTTTGAGTGAAGTGCATCTATTGCAACTCACAAATACCTAATTTGTTCCATTAAGTTTTCATCATGATATTAAAACTGTTTGCTTGCCATTCACCAGAATTGAAGACAATTCCTCCTTTCAGGATGATAAGAGTCAAAAGCCTTGATTAAAATTTACATCATGCTCATTGTGGATGCTTGTCTTGTCATTAACACATCCTCTACCTTACTTGTAGAAGCATTGCAACACTCATGTGTGGTCATATGCTCCGAGAAGTCTATAGAAGAAGTTTGTTAGTTGAGGACATGATGCACTCTTACTACTTTGGTTAAAAGAATCTCGCCTTCCATAGTATCAAAAGTATCTACCACTTCATTTGTAACAAACTCTCCATTAGCATTTCACTCTTATCAACTTTCTCACTGAATTATATGCAAGACCATTCAATGCTTCCTGTGAGACTTGAGATTCTCTGATTTTTTACTGTGGATCAATAGGCAACACAATTCCATTAATTGCCAAGGACTCAAACTAAGCTTTTCCCTTGGATTACAAAAGCTCCACCAATAATTGATTTAAAGTCATTTTCACATACTCCTAATGGCTTCCCCCAAATGCATCAATTGAGTCCTTGCTCAGTGTATATACATTATCTTGAAAATATAATGCACAAGACATAACTTTTAATGCACATCAACAAGATTTAATTACTCAAATAATATTAGAACAAACCATGTAAAAATTGAAACCATAGAGTTCAATCCTTTACACCTTAGCAAGATTGAAAATTAACACCAACTGGCCTTAAAATGAATTCTCATTCAGTCTGCACTTGTCAAAACAACACAAGTCAGCTCTAGAACTGGCTTCAAAAACTCACTGACTGATATTTTCAAGAACCTGCATCTTAGGCCCATGTTCTCTTTCATATAAATAACATGAATCCATAACTAGCCTCCCAAAAAGATCAAGGGGTCGATCACAATTAATCACCGAAGTTAGCTCGTTAGTAAAAATCAGGATACAAAATAGTGAAAATCATAGAAATACGATTTGGAATTGGCTTGGGAAAGTGGTCAGATGGATTGGCAAGGACTTGAAAATCACCAGACAATGGGTTTTTTAGGTTTACAGTATGGAACCAAACTCAATTATGATGGGCCTTATATTGGACGCAAACTAGAATACCTCAAAGTAGGTCACTTATGAAACTGGACAGTGCGCATTCAGAGAATTTTCACAACTTGCAAATGGAAAGACACTGGCAAACAGGTCAAATGGGCACATGGGAGGCTGAAAATTGGCAAGATGACTCAATCCCATGCCTACAATATGATGCCATAACTGGCATGTTACAATCAGTATTATGGAAAAAGATACAATCATCTGAACAAGGGTATAGATCAATCTGCACATTTCACAACTTGTAAAACAACATAAGTTGTATTTGGAATTGCATTTGCAAATTAAGCAAACGGATTCGTCATGACCTCAAAATTGAAACATAGGAAGTATTTGACCCCTAGAAGATGATGAAAAAGAAATTTTCTCAATAGGGTCAACTGGGTGAAAGATATGACTGATCAAACAGGACCTTCCAGAATTTTGAACAATTACGCAAGTGCATGACAACAACAAACTACCAACTTTGAGGGGTTTGAAACCTAATCAAACGGATTCGAAATGACTTGAAAATTGGAACATAGGTTCTTTGATATGCATAATAAACATCCTCAAAGTGGTGGGTCATGAAAAATTTCTAGATGCAAGATATTCATAGGCAAACTGGGCTACTGTACTCTGTTTGACACTTCGGCAGAATTGTGCAACTTGACACTTGCTCAAAATGGGACATCACCGAATGATTCAGGATGATAAAATAACATCATAGAATGCATGCATACATTGAATGGAATGTTTTAAACACCTAGAACACCTCATAGGCTTCAAAATGACAACTAGGTACATATGCATGAAAAGCATTTAAAAGGCTTCAAACTGTGAAATTTTAACATGGTAATCAAAACCCATGTTGCATTTTTAGCCCTAACAGTGGCTTTGACTGTGGACATGTGCCCCATGCAGGCATGTAGAGAACCACAAAATCTCATGTTAGAAGTAGACCACCCTAAAAATAGAAATCAGACTTTTCACTTTTCAATTACACTTAAACTCCAAAATGGGAACCTTTCTCTTACTTCAAAAATTGGAAACCCTTTATTGAAAGTACAGATGACACACAATTGAAGGGAAATAAAGCAACTATACAAACATGAAGCTTATTTACAAAGGGCCAAAGCCACACAACTGGATTTAGTTCTTACCTCTATCAAATAAATGATTCTCATCTCCATACAACGGAGGCGAACTGAGACTACATGCTTCATCCAGCCGGTTAAAAATAATATTATTCATCTTCAACATGTCATAGGAAACTTGATCACTAAACTCACCATAATCTGGCAAAGGAAAGCCATTAGGATGCCATGAGTATTGACCATTTCATGATGTAAAAACATCACCCTCTTCATTGTCACTGTCATGCCAAAAAGTGAAGCATTCCAACTCAACATCATAGCTGGAAACATTAACACTCTGATCATTATTTTCCAACAAAGAATAAAACACTTCCATCTCATCACTTTGCAAACTAACATAACACTCCTCGAAACAACAATCTGATTGCATAAGACCGAAAACATCTTACTGCTCACAAATTATATCAGCATCATTTGGAAAGGAACAAACTCCGTCAGTGAGTAACTCATTAGGCATTTGCAAATCTGAGAAAACACTTTCATATTTACCATATTCTTCAGCATCAAAATATAAACCAGAACTACAATCAACAAGCTCTTGCAAATCTAAATACTCATTAACACACTCATCATTGTACTCATCAAATATAACATTATCAACATTATCACAATGAAATGCACTTGAATCTTGTTGAATTAAAATAAGAGAAGAGACATCAAGATATGTTTCACTCATCATGCCATCATCCGAATCACTTTCATCAAAATTTATATTTACCAGGCATGGAATTCTGGAAACAAACTTAGTACCATACCTCTGAAAATTAGCATCCAAGAGACATGAAATCTGCTCACAACTTAGCAAGCACTGAAAATTACATTCCAATTCCTCATTCTCACTACTGATGCTACAAATCTCTTCTCCATCTGAAACATGGACTGAACTTACTTGTCTCAGATTACCTTGTGTGAAGTAATCACTATAGGAACTATCATCTGCATTATAATCATGTTTTTCAGGTTCACACAAAACATCACTAAACTGAAACAAGGAACCATTATCATCATGCTGAGAGAAAGAGAAATCTACAAGCTTAGGGAATTTATTATCAATTGAAAATTCATCTTCCACTCCTTGACACTCATAAACTTTGTCATCAGCATAATAACCAGCACCATAACCATCACAAGACTCAACATCCTCAAATGAATAAGACTCAGCATGATTGAATTCAACATTTGTAAAAGAGTCTATCCATTCCTTAAGATTTTCTAGTGCTTCATCCTTTAAGGACGCAATCCAACTAACTGATTCAGGCATTGTAATTTCTAGGAACATCTCAGCATACTGGGATTCATGAAAATCTAAACCCATAGGAAGCTCACTACATGCAATAAGAAATTTCTTGTAATAAGACAATGTAGACTCTTCATCTCTTTCTCCTATTGCACATCTTAACATTAGTATACAATTATGCTGAATTGTTTTATCTATCAAATGAAGTTCAACATTATAACTTTCTAGATTTGACTGAAAACTTTCAGATCCAGAAGCACCTTCTTGACTTAGCATAGCTGGGAACTCCATTCTAACACATTGACAAAACAATAGAGCTAATTCTCATGACAATATTTCTATCCAATTTCATGCAACCAATGACTTCATTGAACATCAACATATTTTTGATATCCTTTACAATAACTGAATCTTCTATCCATAAATATGGCATGAACTTTCAAACTAATTTTCCCTTCTCTTAGTGACTGATTCACCTATTTAGGGACTGATTTTATACTTTGATAAAAGATTACCTGGAAGTGCTATTGTTGGTGTAAAATAATGATTTGAAACGTCCTTCAAATAACCTTTTAAATCTTTGTAGAGCCGCCACCTCTTTGCAGAGGACCAATCTAGAACCAGTTGAGAACCTTCTCTCAAACCTGAACCATCTTTATCAGCAAACACAAAAAAAATTCACAGGATGCACTATTTGTCAAGATTACAAAATACAGTACAACTTAAAATTACAAAACACTGATCAAACAGAGATTCAGAGTCACCACTCACAATCAGTGAGAAGATCTAACAATTTTTAAAAGAACTTGACTCTATACAATGGCACTCCCTAGTAGAGTCACCAATTTGTTAGCTATTTTTTTTGTATCCCTCAACTCTAAAAGAGAAATATGAAAACTAGACCCAGGGATCTTTGTCCAGTAACACAAATCTACTTGTTCATGCAAACTTAGGGGCAAGAAAAGACTACTTGATGAGGATTTTATCCTCCTTTTTCTTCGAGTTCGACACACTTAGGTGGGTACATCTAAAATGAGCTAAAATTTGCATACATATAACTCACTAGCTAAAACCCTTTATGTAGATGTGACCATGGATAGTTCTCAGACTTATAAAACATGGGAGTTCCAATCTCAACCAGTCTTATATAGGATCCCACCTATATGATTTGCTAAGAACTAGGGAAATGGTCAAGGTAACAGTAAGGATAAACTCCTTCTTCTCTTTGAGCTTTGAGCTTGGGCAGGTTAACACATGGATTCATTTCTTCAAAGAATCACTAACAATACTTGTGTTTAGGAAACATACAAACATGAATGCTCTAAAACATGAAATTAAAGATGAATTAAATTTTAAAGGTTGCTGATGAAAACTGCAAAGCAAACCAGGACCAGTGCCTTGTTCATTGGGCAACAGAGTCATACAAACATACATTCATAGAAAACCTTAATCCCAAACTCAAATAAACCAAGTGAAGTGCCTTACAAATCACTTCTCTCACTCCAGTTCCTGGACATTGAATTCATATACAAAACTATAACTCTCAGAATTTGAAATCAAGACCTACTCTCTCCTTGAAAGAAGCTCAAATTCAAACCCACAGATACCTTATAACTGGTATACTGACATGCCTTACAAATCAATACACAAGAATTAAGACATGCATACAAAGACATCAAATGAGAACTGAATAGGGATTCCATCATTTTCATTAAAATTTATCTATAACTGTACATTTGTAAAAAAAAGAAACATAGAAAATAAGATCCGAAAGCCTAGGAGCTTCCCTGCAACATGAATTTCAACATCCCCTACAATGAGAAGAAAAACTGAGATATAGCAGAATTGAGTCAATTCAAAAAACCCCTTGACAGCTGTCCATTTAGCACAAAATATCTCCCAAATTCCTCTCAACTCTGATTTGAAGTTGATTCCCAGACAGAAACACATTCTGCAATCATTTCAAATCTAATCTAATTCTGATCTTGCCCCTCAGATTTCAAACCCAGACTGCTCTTTCACACTTCACTAAAACTGAAAAACATCATTCCCATTGGATTCCTTGTTTCGAGACCTTTTCAATGACATATAACACTTATATGTTTGGCCAAAAAATGAGTTCCTAGGATATTAATGTGTGAGCAGGTCATGGCATTTAAATTTTTTGCAATTTTCCCAATAGTCAGACTATCTCAATTTTTAAATTCTTTGAAAGTCTACAATTTTAAACTCATTTTCACATTTTACCTGAGAAGGCACCAAGAATTGCCATTTGTCATCATCTTATTTGTTGCTTGGACTTCACCATAGGCTAACCCCCTCATTTGGAGAACTAGCGACCATATGCATTCTCAAAATCTCCAAATGATGTCTCTAATTGTGGTTACTTCTGGAGAACTGGCGAAATAGTCTATTCTCTAATTCTCTTAATTTTCCTTTGACCATGGTTAATATTTGGAGAATGGGCGACTGAGCCCATTCTCCAATTCTTTGAATAATTTTTGTTGACTGCCAGGCACTTGGAGAACTGGCGAACAAGGTCATCTCATGTTCTCTAAATGTTTGGACTAACTGCTAGGGATTGGGAGAATGGGTGAATGCATACTCTTTGAATCTCTAAATCATTTCCTCTAACCACCGGCCATTTGGAGAATGGACAACTAGACCACCCGCTGGAACTCTAGATCTATGTCTAACCGCTAGTTTGGTTGGGTGAATGCACGGCTGCATGACACATCTCAATCTGGTCCTCGTCTGCACTCTACAAAATTTCTTTACCTTGGGCCCCTTGGTACAGAAACTGACGTGACCACACAGGCTTGGGCAAGCATAGCTTCCAGCACTTCAATTTACCTTGTATGTTTGTAGAGTTGCTTATAAACATTTTAAACGCCCAAATCGGCATGAATGTGGGATATTGTTTCTTGAGTTTTTAAAGCTTTCTTCTATACTGGGCACCAAAATTGGGGGCACCACCACTGCATAGAGACTTCCAACTAAGCGGGCCCACCAAGAGCCCATGGGCTTCTTACTTTACAATGCATTGGAGTGGTGGTGTTTAAGAATATTAAAAAGTCCTCTCACCTGAAGAATGTGGGATAATCTTTCTTGAACAAAAACCACCGATATCTCCTTCTTCCAGGCCTAGTGCATGAACATTCTCCATTCACTGTGTGAGGATTTTCATGTGCTGGAAATCTCCATTATTATTCACGTGCTAGCAATCCCCCAAACACAGTTGACTGCTACCAATGCGTGAGGCATCGTCCATTGCGTGGGTCTTTCTTATGTGTTCACAAACTGGTAGTTGCCATATATTGCATGAGGCTTTGATATTGTGTAGGCACCAGTATTGACTGACAGTTTAGGCAACATACTCACCTGCTGGTAGCCTCCTTCTATGCTTTGTGTGAGAAGCTTCCATGTATATGCCTGCAGAAAATGGCCTCTTGCATGGACTCCAACAATCTTACACTGGCTAGTCCTCTCCTTATCGACATGAACAAATCCCCCCCATACAAATTACACAAGCCCCTTAAACACCAAATTTCTACACTCTTCATCCAACGTTGATCAACGTGGGAAGCTTTGAAAGCCATGTGCAAGGCATCTTCCACATCAGGAGTGAGATCACTCACAAATATAGGCCACTTTTTCTTACTAAACCGCCCCAAAACACTCACAGGCTCCATTGTTTAAAACGCTGGCAACCTCATTATATCATTTGCATAAGTTTTATATGCATACGCAGGGCGTCTCCAAAATGATGCATGAGCCATCTCTTTGACCATCATGTGAGCTCCTCCGTGCTTGCGCAAGGCCTCTCTTAATGTCAGCAACCACTGGCTTTTTGCATAAAACTCCAGCTTTATATCAATCTTCGTTCTCCACTGGCAAACCATGGCAATCCCATGATATTTGGCACTGGAAGCCCTTTGCTATTATTTGATTGCATCACTTTGGCATGAAGTTTTCAATGTACTAGTTGCCACTAATTCCTTGCGCAAGAAAAGCATCCCCTATGGTATCATGTGAGGCACAACATACTTCGCACTGGGCATCCCATCCTTCATAAAATCAAATCTTCAAGCTTTCAAAGCCAAACAAATGGCATCTACGAAGGTTTCCTTCATATGCTGCCTCCCAATTGCATGAGTATACTACCCCTTAGCGTGAGGCACTTAAGAGCTAGCAGCCACACACTGGCTTGCCCAAGGCAGCCTCTAAAATTTATAGTTAACGCTGGCCTCCCACTTCTTCCCTCACACATTGGCATTGGAGGAAAATGCCAATATCTTATTGACTAATACTGCCTCCACTCACTTATGTTGCGCCGGGTCCCTTCTTATATCAAATGCGTGGGTGCCCATTATTAGCAAGGAGCAGGCCCCTTTTCATATTGTGGACTCCTCTAATTTGCTATGTACCCCATTTGCTGGCACCCTAGCATTGGTAATCCCTCAAATACACACTATGGTGCTTTTGATTATTTTTTTTTGGCATGCATTTGAAAGCACTAAGCATTGAAGAACCACATAGTGCCCTCTATTTGCATTTCCCTTCAAACACCAGTAGACTTGAAACACCCATACACCTTTGCCTAATCTACATACTGGCAGGCACACACTGGGTTTTAATGCTCATTGCCACAATTCTTACGCTTTGAGTGAAGTGCATCTATTGCAACTCACAAATACCTAATTTATTCCATTAAGTTGTCATCATGATATTAAAACTATTTGCTTGCCATTCACTAAAATTGAAGACAATTCCTCCTTTCAGCATGATAAGAGTCAAAAGCCTTGATTAAAATTTACATCATGCTCATTGTGGATGCTTGTCCTGTCATTAGCACATCCTCTACCTTACTTGTAGAAGCATTGCAACACTCATGTGTGGTTGTATGCTCCGAGAAGTCTATAGAAGAAGTTTGTCAGTTGAGGACATGATGCACTCTTGCTACTTTGGTTAAAAGAATCTCACCTTCCACAGTTGCAAAATTATCTACCACTTCATTTGTAACAAACTCTCCATTAGCATTTCACTCTTATCAACTTTCTCACTGAATTATATGCAAGACCATTCAATGCTTCCTGTGAGACTTGAGATTCTCTAATTTTTTACTGTGGATCAATAGGCAACACAGTTCCATTAATTGCCAAGGACTCAAACTAAGCTTTTCCCTTGGATTACAAAAGCTCCACAATAATTGATTTAAAGTCATTTTCACATACTCCTGATGGCTTTCCCCAAATGCATCAATTGAGTCGTTGTTGAGTGTATATACATTATCTTGAAAATATAATGCACAAGACATAACTTTTAATGCACATCAACAAGATGTAATTACTCAAATAATATCAGAACAAACCATGTTAAAATTGCAACCACATAGTTCACTCCTTTACACCTTAGCAAGATTGGAAATTAACACCAACTGGCCTTAAAATGAATTCTCATTCAGTCTGCACTTGTCAAAACAACACAAGTCAGCTCTGGAACTGGCTTCAAAAACTCACCGATTGATATTTTCAAGAACCTACATCTTAGGCCCATATTATCTTTCATATAAATAACATGAATCCATAACTAGCCTCCCCAAAAGATCAAGGGATCGATCACAATTAATCACTGAAGTCATCTCGTTAGTAAAAATTGGGATACAAAACAGTAAAAATCATAGAAATCTGATTTGGAATTGGCTTGGGAAAGTGGTCAGATGGATTGGCAAGGACTTGAAAATCACCAAAGAATGAGTTTTTTAGGTTTACAGTATGGAACCACACTAAATTATGATAGGCCTTATACTAGGCACAAACTAGAATACCTCAAAGTAGGTCACTTATGACACTGGACAGTGTGCATTCAGAGAATTTTCACAACTTGCAAACGGAAAGACACTGGCAAACAGGTCAAACGGCCACATGGGAGGCTGAAAATTGGCAGGATGACTAAATCCCATGCCTACAATACAATTCCATAACCAACATGTTATGATCAGTTTTTGGGAAAAAGATACAATCATCCTTACAGGGGTATAGATCAATCTACACATTTCACAACTTGTAAAACAACAGAAGTTGTATTTGGAATCACATTTGCAAACTGAGCAAACGAAATCAACATGACCTCAAACTTGAAACATAGGAAGTATTTGAACCTTGGAATATGAGGCAAAAGGAATTTTCTCAATAGGGTCATCTGGGTCAAAGATATGACTGATCAAACAAGCTCTTCCAGAATTCTGAACAATTACGCAAGTGCGTGACAACAACAAACTACCAACTTTGAGGGGTTCGAAACCTAATCAAACGGATTCGAAATGACTTGAAAATTGGAACATAGGTTCTTTGATATGCATACTAAACATCCTCAAAGTGGTGGGTCATGAAACATTTCTGGACGCAAGATATTCAAAGTCAAACTGGGCTACTGTACTCTGTTTGACACTTAGGCAGAATTGTGCAACTTGACACTTGCTCAAAATGGGACTTCACCGAATGATTCAGGATGATAAAATAACATCAAAGAATGCATGCATACACTGAATGGAATGTGTTAAACACTTGGAACACCTCATAGGCTTCAAAATGATAGCCAGGTACATATGCATGAAAAGCATTTAAAAGGCTTCAAACTGTGAAATTTTAACATGGTAATCAAAACCCATGTTGCATTTTTAGTCCCAACACGGGGAACTCTACAAATCTGTACCCAATTATTTTCAATGTCCATATCCAACATATTTCTCTTCCTAATATATATTTGATTAGTTCTTCGAGATACCTTGAGTAAATCAGAAATTGCTCGAACTTGATTTCTATGTGTCAATTTCTTATTGGCAATCATAGTCATCAACGCTCTTTTAGCCGCACTTGAATTTGATCCTCTATGATCTACCCTTTTAACAACATTCAATGCATCTTGTAAATTTTGAATTATTATCTCTTTTGCTTTACGTCCTACAATTTTCCTATTATCAATACCCAACAACTCCAAAACCGGAGTCATTTCTTTTTTGTTGAATAACTTTGCAAACAATTGTGCTTTTCCCACCAAAGATTCACTCTCAAAATATTCTATGCACATGTTTTTGAGATGAAATTTAATAGTGCTTTCAAGTACGAGGTGTTTCAGCACAATTTGACTAATAATTGATTCCTCATTCATGTCCATCAAATTTTGCATTGTAGGAAAAATATGTATACTTTGACTACTACCAATATCCTCCCCTAGTTGAGTTGCACCTTCTACATCGATAGGTTCTTCTTCAACATCGACCAGTTGTTCTTCGACAAGTTTTGTATGACCTTTCATTTGGTCATCCCTTTTACGATCATACTTGCTTGTTCTAGTCCTTTTATTTCCCATTTGTCAAATATCTAAGCAAGAAATTTTTTATTGTTTTACTCTTTCGTCACTGAAAAACTTGTCTTCACGCTCCTTCCAAACCAAAATGTCTTTGTAACTTCCCCAAAAATTGACTCCTAGCTTTAAAATATCCTTATATCCTAAAATAACAATGTAAATTTGCAATTGATTTATATATTTTAAAAAATAACACTTATAAATAGACTTCTAATTGAAAAGGTTGTCGCCCACGTGACCGCTTGCGGGGGGGCTGAACCCTTAGGGGACTCGACCGAGTCTAACTTGGTCAAGTCATCCTAGGTAGCATGGCAACTTGGCAGCCAAACCTTCTAAAACACCAAAAATGCAGAATTTTTCACTTCTGGTGTTTTTTTCTCTTCTGCAAATTAAAAAAATTGAAAAACTAAAACTACCCTTTTGTAGATCTCGGAACTACAATTCTGGACATATAAATTTTATATTGTTTCAATTAGAAAATGTTAAATGGATTTGTAAAAAACTACATGCAGGTATATAAAGCTTTCAGAAGTTGTTGATTCGGTAAATAAAAAAAAATACTAAATCAATTCAAAAAAAAGTTCAAATCATATGCAGGACTAGAGAAGAGAATCTACTTCAAGAATATATAATTTATTTGATTTTTGGAATATTTTTTATAGGTGAAAAGTGGCGAGAGACAAAAACTATTGATTTTGAGTAAGTTTGACTTTGAATACTTATAACGGGAAAATTATAGATCGAAAACAATTCTTTCTTTTTTCCTACACTAGATATACATGTCATCTAAAACATATTTTTAAATTGGAGGAAAAAAAAATGTTTTACTTATAATAATTTGACGGGAAGTAAACTCCCTGGTTTGCAGTATTTTTCAGGACATGAAAAATAGATCAAATTTTTTTTTTTGTCCAAAATAATTTTAAAAAATTATAGGCATAAAATTCATCTTATTTCACACATTTCATTAGTTTACATCATCTTCAAATTTTAAATAGAAATGTGACTTTTATGCCCTTGAAGTTTTTTAGTTTTGGTGTTGTTAGCCTCTTCCTTTGTAAAAGGGTGACAACTTATTGTACTTTTACCCTATGGTTATAATTATGGTTATGGTTAGGATTAGGATTAGGATTAGGATAAGATTAGGATTAGGGTTAGGGTTAAAGTTAGGGATAAGATTAGGATTAGGGTTGAAGTTAGGATTAGGTTTTAGGGTTATAATTAATGTTAGGATTAGCATTAGGATTAGGGTCAGGATTATGATTAGGGTTAGGATAAGATTTAGAATTTAAGATTGTTGGTGTATTACATTAAAGTAGGTTAGTTTGTAGTTTAGGTTAATAAATAATTGTTATTAGGGAAGTTATTCCCATAGGTTAGTTATATTATAGAAAATAAGAATTTAAAAATCAATTACATAACAATGTAAAATCATCAAATTACAATATGAATACAGTTTGATTGAATCAAATAATCAATTCATTACATTTGCGTTGTCATTTGGTATAAGAGAAATGACAACCTGAGTATAGAACTTATGGATGAAGCAGTTAAGGATGGCATGCCATTTTCCATATATAACTTGTTGTAACAAGAAACCAAGATCTTTCAATATTCACAACGCCTATGAGTTGGAAGAATATTGTTTGATACTAAAAACACGAGGCTCCAAAAGATGGAAAAGTTCTTCCAGACTCTCAGATATTTTTCTATGTATTCAACATAGTGATTAAAGTAGAGTGTTACAATAAGTTTTGAGCCACCAGTGTCTCCAAAATATCATTAGCGATAAGAAATTACTAGATAATCGTAGGTTGTGTCTGCACGATATGGTTGATGGTTGTGTTATGGAGAATAGGTTGTAAAATTTTTAATTTAATTACTGATTGATCTGTCCCATATTCAAGGTTAGGTTATTAGCGCCCTCTATATTTCATTTGGTATTATTTGGCTAGTATACTGGATTTTATCCCATTCATAGGAAGAGATAAAGTAGAATAAGGTACGGTTGCAACATTTATTTTTCCTTTTGATCATATAAGAAATAAATTTAATAAAAGTTTGGCATGTGGATAGTTTAATGAAAAATATACAAAGGGTTTGAGATGAACCCTTTTGTGTAATTGTGTTCCTTTGGTTGAAGAAACATCACACATTCCTTCCATCGATTAGTGTTGTCAGGCATGATTGATCAATAGGCCGAGTGGTCAAGTCCATATCACCATCTCTCTATTTTATGATTCTTTTGTGAGTAAAACATAGCATATTGTTTGAGTAATTATTCCTTGTATAGGGTAAGACTTGGTTCTTATAACTTATTGTTGAAATTCACGAGCTTTAAAGGATTGAAGGTACATGCCTAGCTTTGAAGTTTGTTGAAGGTGAAAACTTTGATGTCCTCTTGATGGTGAAAACTATGATGTCCTCATCACTTCATATGAGATATAATATTTTTGTGTCTCGGTCTTTTGGCGTTCCTATAATGTCATTTATCTCTTATCATTTCAATATGGCCATACATATGTAAAAGATATATGGACATATCAAATGTTATTTTTTCTTTGTTATATGTGAGAAAGATTTGAACAAATTACATATTTGTGTTCTTAAAGGTTTCAATGCATAGAAATTAAAATAAAATAGAGTACAAGAGGTTGGATGTAAGGGAGGCTGGAGGGAGCCTATCATCCCAAGCTATATTCTCACTTAGGGATGATTTATTCCATGAGAAGCAATATATTTGTGGGTATGTCCACGATCATGGTATGCCAAACTAGGCCCTTAAGTGGCAATGAAAATTCAGAAAATCAAGTTTAGGCAAGTTGACATAAAATTTTGAACAAGTTATAAATATTATATCAAAAATATGTAACAAGAGAATCTGTAGAAAATTGAATTTATTTTCTAAGATACTAGGCCTTTTTTGAAAAACAATTATTCTATATGTTGAAAATTTCAAATTTCAATGTACTAGTATAAAAATTTTAGGAAAAAAATAAGAAGTAAGCATATGTCCGACCACCTTAAACATAATCAAATGATAAATTTTTTCACAAGATTCTTGATATAAGTAGTAGACTCATGTCCAGATGTGACACATATTTTTTTGTAACTTTTTCCAAATAAATAATTAATTATGATTTTTCTTTTATAACTTTTCCAGAATACAAAAACTCTCATGTCTGACCACATTAACTTAGTCTAAACTTTATCAAATTGAATTTTTTTTTAATTTTTCTTGTAGTAGGAAAAGCATAGAATGTGACATATGTTTTGGATTTCAAAAATTTTATACAGTTTGGAAGTTATAGCTATTTTTCAATAAGTCTATCAATTAGGACTGAAAAGATAACAAGTAGGTGTATGTCTAACCACATTAAAAAAAATCAAATGATAATATTTTTTTATAAGATTGTAGATAAAAGTAGTAGACTCATGTACAAATGTGATGTATATTTTTTTGTATTTTTTTCCAAGTAAATAATTAATTATGATTTTTTTGCTACAAATTTTTCTGAATACAAAACTCTCTTGTCTGACCACCTTAACTTAGTCTAAACTTCATCAAATTGAAATAATTATTTATTATTATTGTATTAGGTGAAGCATAGAATGTGATATATATTTTAGATTTCAAAAATGTTATATTGTTTGAAAGTTATAGTTGTTTTTAAAAGAGTCTATCGATCATGACTTCTTTTTCACATCGCCACTTTTTGGCATACCATGATCCTGCACATACCCTTGTGTTCTTGATAAGCGGGGGCTTGGAAGATTCATCCCTAAAGAAAAGTAGGGGCTTGAGATATTTGTGTCCCTGAAGAGAAGAGGAGACTTGGTTCCATGACTATCCCTTCAAGGAACCAAGGGACAAGATTTGAAATGATTTTTCAAGAACTCGAGTAAGCATTAGACACACTCGGAGGAGATGTGGAATTTTAGAGGAAATACATCTCATGTGCAGGCACATTAGTCATGATTGTTTCCACAGAAATTGAGGAGGTGTTCAACGTAATTTTTAGTGGCGAATATTCGCCTTTTGGTGAATTTTGGGGAATATGTTTGGGAAAATTGGCGAATCACGCAGGTACAGGCTAGCCCATATTCACCCAATCTTGACATGGTAACTGCTAAATATTCATTGGAATCATGAATTAGATTTGTCATTTGATGATGTTGACCATTATATTTGCCTATAACCAATTTGACGTTCTTTTAACTGTCTATTATTCACCAACGATATTAATTATGAATTGTATATAAAATCTAAAATAGCCAAATGGTTTATATTGTTATCTTAACAATGACCTATTTCACCACCTGTTAATTCATTATTTTATTGACCACAACGTATATCGCTAACCTGATAATTAATTGTTTTATTGACCATCATGTATTTCTAATTTTTTGCCAAAAATAGCATTGATCAGGTTGGCACATTTTCGCCAAAAACCCAGGAATTTAAAAAAAGTAAAAATTGGAACTTTGGAATTTAGGATCATGGATTGATATAAATTCAAATCAAATTTATAAAAGTAGTCTTATTGTGTGTCACTACAAATTTTTGGAGGGCTAGATTTACAAATAACAATCTTGCAACAGTAAACAGAGGATTCAACATTTTAGAGAGTCAGAATTCAGAGGAAGCAGGACAAAGGTAAGCAATTATTTGTTCACATTTCACAGTATTGCTATTAATTTTAATTCCCAGAGGCTAGAATCCTAGTGAATAGTGAGAGGTCATTGGGTGAAGATGTCAAACAAGGGTGATTATCTTGAGATTGAAATTCAGATATCAGGGGAGGTTGAGACTCAGACTTCTCACTGTACTCAAGGAAGTGAAGAGATTGGAAAGCTAGACAAGGGCAAGACTCCTCAGGGAAGTGAAGGGCAGGGTAAGACTCCTCATGGTAGTGAAGGGCCTGGGAGGCCATCAAAATTCCCAAAACTTAAAGATACTACCATAAAGGCTTTCTTTGGAGTTGGAAAAGTTTCTACACCATCAACATTTGCAATTACAAGTGAAAAAGCCATTCACAGTAGCTCACCAGTACTAGTACCACAAGTTGGGGTTTTCATTAAGTTAAATGAAAATAAAAATACATCAAATGAGGATAAAAATGGTGGCACGAGAGAAGATGTTATAAGGGATATGCAGAACCAGTTGGAAGAAAATTCTAGTAATGAAGATAATAATGATGTTGGTAGGAAGAAAAGAAAAAGGGAAGTAAAAATGGGGCGGGAGTGGGAAATGACAAGAAATTTTAAGTTTGATTGGGTAGAAAAGTACTGGTTCATTGAACTAGTCCTAAGAAATGATGAACAACCAACATAATGAAGGTGTAAGATTTGTACCTTGAAAAACAAAAGAGAGAAGAAGTTGTAGCTAAAGCTTGACACTATAAAAAAGCATATTGGTAAGGTTTATGAAAAATAGACCATAGACGGACAAGAAATATCAGTAGTCAGATGGAAATCAAAGGAAGAATGTCTTCATGTTAAGTATGCCATATAATATGAAGAGCATAGCAAGAGAATGACATTAATTGCTAGTAGTGAAAATCCAATCAAGGTTGAGTTTAAACATGTAGCCAATGAAGAAAACCTGGCAAAGACTGTTCAAATGGGTGTTGTTTTTCATATTATGTCCAAAGGGCATCCTATGAGAGACTTCTCAGAATATGGTAATTTATTATCCTTTTTGAAAGTTCCTCACTATCCTATGTCACATTGGTCAACAAACATTGGATGGGAAATGGCAAACTATCTTTCTGAGGTGGAAAAGAAAAATTTACAGGAGAAAATAAAATAGTCAAGATTCATTTCATTATCCATAGATGAAGTTACTATAGTAGATAACACTACATGGGTTTGTATGCATGTCTATATAGTAAAAGAACATGTCCCCCAAGCTCATCTACTCTACGTTTGTAAAATGAGGGGCAATTCAACAGCAGAAAACTTATATTTTGAAGTGAAGAATGCTTTGAATGAAGTTGTTGGTATGGATGATTTGACAATTGGAAAGAAGTTAGTGTGTGTTGGAGCTGATGGAGCTGTAGTAATGTAAGGCCAAAGGAATGGTCTCTGTGCAAGATTGCAAACTAGTATTGCACCTTACATGCTTGACATACATTGCATGGCCCATCGAATGAATTTGGCATATAAAATTGTAAGTGATTTTCCTACAGTGTCAAAAGTTGAAGATCTAGTTCGTGACATATACTCTTACTTCTGCAGAAGTCCTAAATGTTTTACAAAATTTAAGATTTTCTCAGAGGGAGTAACACTAGGAAACAAGCTTCTCAAGGATGTTGAGACTAGATGGATCTCTTTGCATGGACCAGTAGAAAGAGTTCTAACATAATATCAATCCTTGATTGGAGTAATATATGAGCAATGCCTCACAGTAGACAAAGATCCTGATTTGTTACATAAGTTAAGTGATATAGAGACTCTCTTAACTTTAGCCAATCTTCTCCCCATGCTAGATTTAATAAACAAACTTGTTAAGAAAGCCCAAGACAGGACTATGTATATCCATGAGTACTTAGATTTATGTAGAATGACATGCCTTGCCCTGGATAATTTATACTCAGATATGATAACACTTCAAAGCCCAAATTTTTTTAGGTGGCAAATAATTACAAATTTTAATCATGCTGAGAATTTTTTACAATTCAATGCAAAAATTGATTTATGTGTATTTGTGAAAGGATATGACATACCAATGCACCAATCTAAGACGTGCAAGTGAGGAAGACTACTTCTAGTTAAAAGGGCTGATTTTGACAGGTTTGTTAAATCTGTTAGTGATAATTTGAAGTCAATTTCCTACCAACTTTCAAGTGAGATTCATGAAAGATTCCCCTGAGAAGAAATTCTTGAAGCCATCGGTTGTGTGTTTACTCATTTTTGGAAAAACATCAGAGATAGACAAATGAATACTCATATGTTTCATAAAAAAATTGATGAATTGATCAGAGAGTTTTCAAAACATGTAGATTGCAATGGACAACTAATTAAAGGAATTATAAATTTGGCTAATCTTAAAAAACAATGTAGACAATTTTCATCATGTATGAAATTGCAATTAAAAAACTTGGAGAATCCATTTGAACTTGGTGCAATAACCATTCTTTGGAAAAAGATAGAGCAGAGTGAAGTATTGCATTATTCAATATCAGAATATTTCAAACTTGTTGGTTTATGTCAAACAATGATATTGGGGTCGGTGGAAGATGAAAGAGTTTTTAGTGCATTGGGGTTTTTGAAATCAAAGATCAGAAACAAACTAGACAGAAATTTGGAAACTTGCTTGAGGTTGTTTGTAACTCAATACAATGTTAGAGACTTTCCTTATGATAGGGCATTGGAAATTTGGAATTTCTTGCATGAAAGATGAGGGCTTTTGAACACTTCAAAACATGGTGGTTCTAAGACAAACGCTGGATCTTGGTCCCAAACTCAGAATGAAGATGAAGAATTTTTTGATTTTGAATACCCAACTCAGAATGAAGAAGAACCTCTTGCTACTAGTAGTAGTCAATTTCAGGAGCTAGATTCCATGTGGGATATAGAAGAGGTAGACTGCTCACTGACATTGAGTGAAGTGATTTAGAATTAGCATTCGGTTAATAGGTATTTATAATTTTATACACTGTATAATTATTACTATACTTGTTGGAAAAATTGATAAAGGACTTGATTCTAAATATTTATTATTGACAATTTGACTCAAATTACAAGTAATAAGTATTATTCATGATTTTTGTAATGTAGAATGTTCATGAAATTTAAAGTATAATCATATAATTATTAATGTCCTTTTTCATCACTATAAAGTGTAAACGCCTTGGCCCTCAATGCCTCATAGTCATGCAACCATGTTATTTCAAGTTTCAACTTCAAGAATCAAGAATAAGATTCAAAACTTAAGCTCACCTGGTTCCGAAGTTACGCAAAGAACTCATCTAACCCTGTCTCAACTTTGCTACATGCAAATTAGAGGCCTTTCGAACCCTTCTAAAGTTACGGTGATGGACCGATGGTCTTCTTAACATCTCTTCTCTCATATAACCTTGCGAAGTCCCGCACAAAGCCTTTCGTAACCTCTCAACTGTTTAATCTTGTAACTGATTAACCATTCTGAAGTTAGGCCTTTCTGCCAAATGCTTGATCATAGCTTTCTAACCACAAACACTAATGGCCAAAAAACCCTCACAAAGCTCCGTAAACCAACTATTCCTGACAAAGTGTCAAATATTAATCTATCCGTTGACACATGTCACAGTCCATTCCTTCGTGCTTTCCACGTGGCATGCAACTAACTGTCACTTTCAATGCCATTATGCACTATCACTTTTAACTAACTATCTCTTTAATTCTAAAGTTATGCATGCCATTAGTCTGGAGTCCCTTGGAAGTTTGGAACCTATCAGCATCCTAACCACTTAACCGTTGAGAAGTTATGAAACAATCCAGTGTTACTTCAGAACATTGCCGATGGTCAAAGCTTCCTAATTTCATAGAAATTGTCATTTTTCAATTTATTATTTGTCATAGTTCATACTCATTAGTCAATTTATTATTTGTCAATTTGTCAATTTCCCAATTTCCTAATACTAAGCATTTACTTAATTCCTTAATTCCTTGAATCAAAACCATTTAAATTTTACTTAATTCTTGTTAGTGTTCAAAATTCCAGATGATCAAAACTAATCAGAAAACCTCTGATTCTTAACTATTATAATCCCAATAGATGCATCAAACAATAAAAAATACTAAGGTAATAAGGATCTATATCCTTCTTCACTTTGAGCTTTTAGCTATAGGCGGGTATACCTATTAGATTGAATTCTTTAAATATCACAACAACTATCTGTTTACTTGAAGAATTGAAAATTACCAAATATCCTTGTATTAAATTTAACTTCCTTGAAATTTATGCATCGAAATTTCAAATTCAAGAATCAATGATATCCTTGTATTAAATTTAACTTCCTTGAAAAATATAAAAATTGAAAATTACAAAATATCCCTGCATTAAATTTAACTTCCTTGAAATTTATACATCAAAATTTCAAATTCAAGAATCAATGGTCAATGATCATAGTACTAGTAACCAGACTCAGAGGTGAGAGGACAAAGACTTGAAGTCTCAGACTTCTATGATCTATCAAAAAATTACAAAATATTCTTGTATATTTGTATTAACTTCCTTGAAATTTATATATCAATGTCAATGATCAATGATCAAAAAATAAAAGCTAACATTGGCATTTGGAAAATTAAACAAATTTAGAAACAGTTATTATAGTGACAACTGGTAGCCTGGATTCTTCAGAATCAGTCTTGATTTGCACCAAAGGTGTATCCACAACAGGTGAACCACAAACATAATATACCCTATTCAAATTAATTGACCTCCCTCTATTGGCTCTTCATCTAATACCAAAACTATCTCAACTACTTCCATCATCCATGTCAATGTGGCAAGACCAAGGCTTGAATCTCTCCATTGTTTTCCCACACCACAATTTCCCTCTTTGATGGCCAAGTTACCTCTCTAACTATATCCAAGTCTTCAAGACATTTGTTCTACTTGGCATCTGTTATGGTTCAAGATTTAGAAACAAACTTATTCATGTCAATCTCTTTCTTGTACAATTCATCCACAACTTCATAAAAAGTTGAAATATCAGCATCACCAACAAATAGGAAGCCACCTTGCTAGCATCCAAAATTTGGTTGAAAGAATCAACCCACTCTTGTCATTCCTTCAAGTGTCCCTCTATGTCCACAATAGTAGGGATATATCTTTTAGAACCTTCAACAAAAACCTTAAGCTTTTCCTGAACATTTTGTAACTTGCCAGTGAAAAATGCATACAAATCCTTTACTAATAACACCATTTCCTTAACATCAATTATTTTGTTAGGTAACTCTATTTTTTTCCCATTAGTAAAACTAACCTATCAAAGAATTACAAGTATGGGCCCTAAGTATTAAATAATGGGCCCTATAAAGAAATGAAAGTACTATGAAGGATTTGAGACTTCCCTTTTAAAATATTTACTCTATGCAATAACACCTTCTTCAAAGTCTCCTTTTCAACAATTCCAATATTAGTGGGCTCAGGCTAATCAATGTCCATTATTATCTTTTTTGTTGCAAGTTCTGGAGCTAAGGCCCCCTCATGCTTAGTTTGGACCCTAGCATCACAGACCTTTGTAAATGCCCTGGACTGATTTTTAAGAGTATTTATTTCATCTTTTAGCTCCTTCATAGTCTTATCCGGGAAAAAATTCTTCTTTAGTTCCTCTTCAAACTTTTTTCTAGTTGCCACATAATCTCTGAATGTCCTAGCTAGCCTATTCTCCAAGTCTTCAAAACCTACTTTAGTCATGGAGGATGCATGATGTATGAGATTTTCTATCTCTTATCCTATAGTGTCCTACAACCTCCATATAAATTGGCTACCCTATGATGTGTCTTGGATGTCAACCAATCTGGGCTTACTAGATTCTGGGGCCACACACCATATTACTAGTGTCTTAGTGTCCATATTGAATCCATAACCCCTCTATAATCCATCATGACCAAAAGATTCATAAGCTACAACTTTATCTTGCCTCTTGATTTGGTCAATTAGGAATGAGGACTCAAAGTCCCATCCAGGGATCAGCAACATGCCACTTCTCTTTACAAGATCTCTTGCCTCCTCCATAGTTAATATTTCACTATTGGGATCATAGGCCTGTAATTTTTCAATCATTTGAACAATTTTTTCCTGTGATTCCCCTAGTTTCAAAGACAGTGTTAATTGATTCTCCTTAAATCTAAATAGAAAACTTTTAAACTCATCGAACTTGATAAATTCATCATCATCTATAAACTCTTTAGCTTGGATGACCCTATCATCCAATCTAGCTACAACCAATTCTAAATCATCTAGGGCCTTTTCTCCCTCATCTTCCATTTATGTCAAAAATTATTTTCTTAAGTCAGCAAACTAATGGCTATTATTGGCAAGATTTGTAGTGCCTTTTGCCTCGCCTTTTGTGGTACATTCATCAAATTTCATTTCTTTGATGGCCCCTGCTCAGATGTGGATGGCTCAGCTTGTTTTGTTTCTACCATAAACACCACATCAAGTTCAACTTCCTCAGGGTTTATTTTTTCCTCCTCCTTCTCCTCAGGGATGTCTGGAAATTTAGACATAATATCTTCATAATTCTCTATACACATGTCAATTCTCAACATGTATTGGAGATCAGGAAAGAAATCGGGGAAGGTAGGGTCTACCTTTTTCAATTGTTCCTCTACCCTTACAATATTTTTCCATTTACAGGTTCTCTCTTCACAGGTATCTTTACTAAAAATATTTATAATAACATCCTCATCTGCCATAGGCTGATTTAGAGCCAAATTGTGATTCCTCATTTCTCTCAATGCTACTCTAATGAAGTCTTCAGGGTCATACATCCTTTCTTTATTAGGGGTGATTTGAATTATCTTAGGAATTCATGGATTTGGTCCATAACATCTTTACCTATAGAGAAATCCCCTATTTGGAACCTCCTTTCTAGAAAGGTTCCCTTATGTCTTTTAGGGCCTAAGTTCTCTCTATCTAGCATGATAAGCTACCACATGAATTCTACTATTTCCAATCTTTTTGGGACAAATTTTGGTAGTATGTGTGGAGGTTGAGGGCAAGCATACACTCTTATAATAGTAAAATTTTGAAAAAGAAATATATCACCCCAATTGTGCTTAGTGTCATTGTCAATTTTAAATGCTAAGGGTCTAAGAAATTTTCTAACAAGTAAAGGAAATCTATCCCTCACACTACCTAACATGTTCATTACTGGATCCACAAAATCACTATAAAAATCAATGGAATTAGAGAAATGGTAAGTTCTATGCCATAACCTAGTCCACAGCTAAACGGGAACACTTCCTCCTACATTCTTGGTCTCATAAATTAACCCTAGTTTGATGTAGCCAATATTGCAATAAAGGATCAAGTGCATCAACATGGAGTAGTAATTGAACTTAAAGCTTTTCAAATCAGTCTTCACATTCATCAAATCACTATGCATTACATTGATTATGTGCCCCACATAATCAAACTCCTTGTTGGTGTACAAGTCCTGAACATTTGTAGCCATGACATAAATGTTAGGACACACTGTCAAACTTCCATCTATTCCAATAACTTTGTGTAGACCGTCGATGGTATTCTAGAAATAGGGAAAGAAAAGATCAATATTAATTGAATCTACAACCTTCTTCGGTAACAACCCTGCCTCTTTCTTTTCTCTAGGAATATGCCTCCTCATAATCCTTCCAGTGTAGTAACTTTTTTGTCTATTAAATAGGGCCTCCTCTTCTGCCAGGTCAATATCCACGCTCATAGGTCTGTGAAGGTCAAAAGTTTGAATAAATTTCACTCTATCTAACATGCAGATTCTAGACTTGTCATGCTTGTGGAAAGCTTGTGTCATTGGATTGTATGCTTGAATTAGCGATTTCATGAGGTCTACATCCAAAAATACCTCAGGTACTATCAACTTTCCCAAGTTCCTATCCCATGGGTTTGAAATAGTAGGGCCTCTAAATCTATTGTTATAGAAAAATATGAAGAGCTGATACTGAGTTGTGTTTGGGAAGACAACATCCCTACAGAACACATAAGGGTCCTTCTATTCATAAGCCTTAGCTGATTGCAAATTTGAGGATCCACGTAACATTTTCATCCATTCTTCAGCGTATATGTTTAGCCTCTTTGTTCTTTAATGCACAACACCACTCTTTTCTGGTACTACAACAACATTAGGAGATCCTTGTTCTGCCATTCTTTATGTTTACTAAACTCTAAGAAGTAAGCTCCTTTTCTGCACTTAAAGCCAAAGGTTTCAACTCTCTGGTTTCTCTTCAACTCTAGAAATTATGGATGCTCTGTGAAGTCACTGAAGTGTGAAATGTCTTTAATAACTAACAAGTAACAAGCAACTCACAAGTACAACCAACCACTAGGCCACCTAGTCACCTACTTGTTAGAATAATTGAGAGGGGGGTGAATTAGTTATCCAGTATCCCAAAACAAAATGTATAATCCAAAACAAATTCTTCAACTTCTGCTACTCAGTAAACATAAAATATTTTCACTGTCTGTGTTTTAAACGATTGTCAGTCTAAAAATTATAGCAGTTACTAATCAAATCAAACATGTAATATGGAAATTATGATAACAAGAAAATATCACAATCAACACATAACACAAGAAATTTAATGTGGAAACCCTGTGAAGGGAAAAACCACCTGGGACTGGCAACCCAAAAATTGTTCACTCTTCTGAAGTGAGGTCGGTGAAGACCCAACCCTATTAAAGGTTTTCAAACACAATATTAGGTGTGACCTTGTTAGAGGATTTTAGACCAGAAGTTATGATCCAGCCAATAGTCACTCTGGGGTTGATAGGATAACAATGTTCACTCTATGAATGAAACATCAAAAGACTTTCTTAGTCCACTCGGTTAAGAGATTTGATTGTGTATAATGGTTAAATATGTAACAGTAGATGATCTACCTTGAAAAAACTTCAATTGTAGTTTATAGATCAATGTTTAGCTCATTCAAATCTTTCTGATCAATATACCACTTCAGATTCAACACTATATCAACTTATTGTCCGTCGGTAATTACTCTCTGTAGCTCGGTAATTGTTTTGTAGCTCGGTTTTCATTAACTAGTATGATCATAATGCATCAAAAACTTGTTTACGTGATAATTCTGTAGTGTCTTCTTCTTCGAGCTTCTTTCAACAATGAAACCAATGCCTCTTATATAGACGAGTAAATCATTTTCTTTTCCTCCATCAGATTTTGCCGCTTAATCTTATTCATTGATTTTTCCACTTTAACCTTCTTTGGCTGATGTGTCAGTAACACATTTTTGTTAGAATAACTAAGAGGGGGGCGAATCAGTTATCCAAGTCCCAAAACAATAATGAGTAATCCAAAATACTATTTCTCTAATTTCTGTCAGTCAGTAAACATATATATGATTCACTATTAGTGTTTTTACCGATCTTCAGTTAAAGCTCTTTAGTAGTTACCGATCAAATCAAATAGCTAAAATGTAAAGTATGATAATAAACAATCATCACAATAAACACATAACACAATGATTTAACGTGGAAACCCTGTTAAGGGAAAAACCACCTGGGAACTGGCAACCCAAAAATTTCACTCTTCTGAAGTGAGGCCTGTGAGGACCCATTCCTATTAAAGGTTACAATACACACTGTTAGGTGTGACCTGGTTAGAGGATTTTGCACTAGAAGTTATCTTTCAATCTTATGTCTCTCACTGTGCTAATTTACAGGATAACAATGTTTCACTTGTCAGAATGAAACACAAATAAGACTTAAAAGTCCACTCGGTTAAGAGATTTTCACTGTTTACAATTATTAGAAAGTAACAGTAGGTTGATCTACCTTAATACAATAAATTATAGTTGTAGATCAGTGTTATGCTCAACAATGTTTTCTAACCAATATATCACTTCAGATCTAATATCAATATCACTTACATACAATCAGTTCTATGCTCTGTGTAGCTCGGTTTGTTCATTATGCAGCTCGGTTTGTTCATTGTGTAGCTCAATTTCTGCAGCTCGGTTCAGTAACCTATTTGATCAGAAATGCATGAATGCTAGTTCATGCTCAGCTTCTGCAGTATCTCCTTCCCTTCTTTTTTCCTTATAAAATTACAATGTAATTTCTTTCCCCTTAAATAAACATGTAAGCCATTTTATTTTCATCCATCAGATTTTGCCGCTTAATCATATCCACTGATTTTGCCACTTTAAACTTCCTCAGTTGATGTGTCATTAACACGTTTCAATCTGTTTTGTCAGATCTTCCTTGAATTTTGTTAGTCGTAGATCCTTGTAACAAACTTTGACTTTTCACCTTGAAATCATGCGAATCCAGCTCATCAGTTTTGTCATCAAATTGTCTAGTCAACAATATCATTAAATGCTTTTTTGTTCTCCTCGGTTAACAAAGAAATGCATCGGTAAACCTTCATCGGTTAAACTTGTGCTTGGTATAAAACACACTGCATTGGTGTATACTATCGTTGGTGTTTACACTAAGGATCTCGGTAAATATTAAACTGTTCTCTTTTACCGACCAACACTACTTTGTGTCTTTTAGTTCCTTTCTCCATAATAGATGAATACAACATACTAAAGTCAATATAATGAGATCAAAGACTCATTAATAAGTTATCCAATGCATTCATTATCCTTATCTGCTATGACCTTCTTTCACCATTCTTCAGATGTCTCGGTAATGATAACTTACAAGATAAGTACTGTCAAACTAATAAGAAACTAGTTGACATCAATGACAACATAATACTGATTTAACATATTGTATATCTATACAACTACTTTTCATGTGATCTTCAATCACTGTTTCAACAATTCTCTCCAATCAGTTGTAAATCAGTTGTAGGTTCAACAATTTCAATCTACTCCATTAGATCTTCCTTGAATTATGTTAGTCATCGATCTTCATAACAAACCTTATCTATTACCTCGATTTCATACACTTTCCAGCTCATCACTTTATCAGCTAAACTGATCATTTAATTCCTTTTTGTTATGCTCAGTTAACAAAGAAATGCATTGGTGAACACAGGCTTAGTTAACACTACACTCGGTATACACTAAACTCTGTCGGTGTATATTGGAATGCTTTATTTACCGACAACACTGCTTTGTGTCTTTCAGCTCTATTCTTCATCATAGATGAATGCAACATAATAAAGTCAATTTCATCAAGTCAGAGACTCATCAACAAGTTACTTAGTGTATTCCTTATCCTCATCTGACATATACATCTTCCTCATGTAGATATTTCTATTCTTTATCTCTTTCTCCTTTCTTCAGATGTGTCGGTATAGTAACTTACAAGATAAGCATTGTCAAGCTAGTTGACATTAATGACAACATAATAATGATTTAATCATCTTGCATATCTAATCAGTAGCTCCTTAGTGATCTTTCAATCATAGATTCTTCATTCAGTGTTCTAAATCAGTTGTAGTTCATCAATCTCTCCCTTTGGCATTGATGGCAACTCAAGTAATATGAAATGTACCTTGCACATACCAAACATATATTCTACAACTCTATGATCAAATGCTATGTAATGTAAGCTCTCCCTAGCTTAATATGTTTAATCACTACATTATTAAACAACATTTAAAAAAAATATAGCTTTGTCATTCTCTCCCTTAGGTAGTTCTCATCGGTGCATATCTCTCCCTTTCCTTTTCATATTATTTATCTCTCCCTTTGACAAAAATGCCAAAGAAACAAATAAATAATCAACTCTTGTAGTAGATAAGTAATTCTCTATTGTCCAAGACAATCTCTGTATCTTTGTATACTAATATCCCAATCTATTTTAGTTTGTCAAACTTAATCACAACCTTGAACAATATCCAAAGTGTGAACTATGCTACATCAACATGTGTGATCATCTGATAAGTGTAAGCTGATGCAACATCCAGATCACATTAGTGATCGATAGATAGGGGATGGACCCCAAGTCTAGTCCTCAAGTATTCAAATGTGTCCTTCAGTAGAGGCTTTGTAAAGATATCTGCAAGTTGTTCTTTAGATGTAACAAATTCTAACTTCACTTTCTTCTCTTGCACTTGTTCTCTTAAGTAGTGATATTTAATTGATATATGCTTTGTCTTAGAGTGCATCATTGGATTCTTTGAAATATTGATAGCACTTGTGTTGTCACAATATATAATCACCAGGTTAGTGATTACCTCATTCATTCCTTCCAACACTTGCTTGATATATGCAATGTTTGAGCAATTAGTAGTAGCAGCAACATACTCTACTTCAGCTGTAGACTGAGAAATACAAGCTTACTTTTTACTTTTCTAGGTTACAAGTCTTTCACCAAAGAAGAATGCTCCTCCAGTGGTACTTTTTCTGTCATCCACATTTCCAACCCAATCAACATCGGTATAAACCTTCAACTCAAACTTACCTTCCTTAGGATACCATAATCCATAATCCTCTATCTTTTTCAGGTATCTTAAGATCCTTATAGTAGCAATCATGTATGATTCTCTAGGATTAGCAGAATATCTGGCAACAATTCCCACAACATGTGCTATATCTGGTCTACTGTGAACTACATACATTAGCTTACCAATCATGGATCGGTAAAGTGTCTAGTTTACCTTTGTAGTTTCATCTTCCTTAGTCAGTTTACTTCCAGTAGCCATCAGTGTTCCCATAGGTTTAGCATATTCCATGTCAAATGTCTTCAAGACTTCCTTTATGTACTTGGATTGTGTGATGAATATCCCATCACTCTACTGAAGCACTTGTAATCTGAGAAAGAATTTAATCTCTCCGAACATAGACATTTCAAACTTATTCCTCATGTCATCAGCAAAAGATTTACATACATGATCTTGACCTCTAAAAATAATATCATCAACAAAAATTTCAGCAATAAGAATAGTGCCATCAATATCACCTTTCATGTACAAATTGCTATTTTCACTGGTTCTTACAAATCCAATACTTAACAAGTAAGTATGCAACCTTTCATACCATGCTCGGTGCTTGCTTCAAACCATATAAAGCTTTGTGTAATCTACATACCATGTTTCTATTGTCTGGATCAATGAATCCTTCAGGTTGTTCTATGTAGACCTCTTCTTCAAGTATACCATTCAGAAATGTTGACTTCACATCCATTTGATAAACCTTAAATTTCTTGTGTGCAGCATATGTGTAGCATTCTAACTCCTTCCAATCTAGCAACAGGTGAAAATTTCTCACCATAGTCAATGCCTTCTTCCTGTGCATATCCCTTGCATACCAATCTTGCTTTATTTCTTGTCACTTCACCATTTTCATTTAGTTTGTTTTTGAATATCCATTTAGTACCAATAACATTCTTATCTTTAAGTCAGGGTACTAAGGACCAAGTTTTGTTCTTCTCTATTTTTTCTATTTCCTCTTTCGTTGCATTAACCCATACTTCAATCTCTAATGAAACTTTCACATTCTTTGGTTCAAATTCACAAACTATACATGTACCTTGTCTTGTTTTGCTTCTTGTCTACATGCCAGCTTGTCTGTCTCCAATAATTTGTGTCTCAGGATGATGTCTTGTGACAAAACTAGCCAGTACTTAGTTTCTCCTTTCTTGTTCATCCTGTTCAGGTTCATGTGCTTGCTCAGTAGCTCCATCTTGTTCATTGGTTTCCCTTTCATGTTCCTCGGAGCTATTTTCCTATTGACTGGTTATCACAGGTTGCGACTTCGGTAGATAATCAGGAATTTCAATGTAAGTGAATCTACCATAGTCTTCTGGTTCCTTTCTTTCTTCTATGTTTTTATCATCAAACTCATCAACACGGACATTAGTACTTTCAATCATCTTATTTGTAATCTTATTCAGACATTTGTATGCTTTACTCTTAGTAGAATATCCTAAGAATATTCCTTCATCGCCTTTAGAATCAAATTTCCCATTTCTCTCATCTTTCAGAATAAAACATTTTCTTCCAAAAATCCTAAAATAACTTACAGTAGGTTTGTGTCCAAACCATAGCTCATAAGGTGTCTAGTTGGTTTCCTTCTTCAGTTGTACTTGGTTAAGCACATAAACAACTGTACTGACAGCTTCTCTCCAATATGTTTGAGAAATATTCTTTTGCAGCATTAGTGTCCTTGCATAGTCAATGATTGACCTATTCCTTCTTTTAGCAATCCCATTCTGCTGAGGCATTCTTGGTGCAGAGACCTATCTCTTAATACCATGCTCATTATAGAAATTAGTAAATTCATCAGAGATAAAGTCACCTCCTCTATCAAATCTTAAGCACTTAATTTCTTTACCAGTCTCTTTTTCTACCTTTGCCTTATACCACTTAAACATCTTAAATGCTTTAGATTTCTCTTTCAAGAACATAACAGTCATCAGTCTAGTATAGTCATCAACAAAAAGAATAAAATATCTATCACCATAATAGCTCTGAGTTCTCATAGGACCACATAGGTCGGTATGAACAAACTCAAGTATCTTCTTTGTTGAGTAGTCTTTTTTCTTAAAACTAGAACTAGTCATCTTACCTTTTTGACATTCATGACACATTGCATGATCCAATTTTGATAAGTTAGGCAACCCTCTAACTCTTTTCCTCTTACTAATCTTGATCATGTTATCAAAGTTCACATGGCATAACCTTTTATGCCACAACCATGTATCTTCATCCTTCATTAATAAACAAGAAGAATGATCAATATCAAGATAAAATAGATTACCTTTGGATTGTGTACCAGTTCTGACAAGTCTTCCTCCATCATCATAGACTCTTACCTTTCTACTCTCAAAAGCAAGTCAATGGCCTGAGTTATTCAGCTATGCCACACTTAGCAAATTATAGTTCAGTCCATCTACCTAGTATGCATTTTCACATTTTATTGTATCATTAATCATCAGTGAGCCTTTACCTCTTACCATAAAGGGTGCATCATTTCCTATCCTTACAGATCCTCCATCATATTCATCAAGTAGATCAAATTTCTCTATATCATCAGTCATATGATGTGTACAGCCATTGTCTATGATCCATGTATCATTTCTTCTTACTTTAGAGATTAGTGCTATTTCTTCATGTTTCTCTTCTTCCTCTGAATCATCTTTCATAGTAACAAATACTACCTCTACATCAACATTAGTGTCAGATTCATATTCAAATTCTTTGGCTATGTAACATACCTTTTTCCCTTTGTCATAGCTATCTTAGTTATCTTTTTTCTTGTGTCGGTAGCCTCTATTGACTCTTCTCCCATAGCTTCCTTTGGATCGGTCTTTGGATCTATCATCATCTTTCTTATTCAGACATTTAGCAGCAATGTGGGCAACTTCTTTACAATTAAAAAATGCTAAGGGTAGCTTTACTCTATACCTTCCCTTACCTTTGGGCAATCTTCTAGCCATAAGAGCTTCAAGCTCATCAAGTTCATCATCGGTGTTACTATCACTATCATTATTCTTATCATTCTTAGTACTAGACTTACCAATCTTCAAAGAGGACATGAAAGTAGATTCAACAGAAGGTACAACACTATTGTCAAAGCTATTCAATTCAAAGGTTGTAAGCTTATTAATGAGTGTGTCAAGAGTAAGGTTGGATATAGTCCTTGTTTCATGAATTGTAGAGATCCTAATCGCATAAACTGGCAGCAAAGTTCTGAGAATCTTGCTTATCACTGTTTCATCATCAATAACTCCATTGGATGCTCTAATAGCATGTACTAACTCTTTTAGTCTATTTGTGTATTGCACAATGTTCTCACCTTGTTTCATCTTCATATCATCAAATTGACCTCTTAGACTTTCTTCTCTGGCTCTCTTAACATTTGCATCTCCACTATATATTAGAGTCAGTTTATCCCACATGGATTTGGTAGTTGTGCATCCCTTAATGTCTTCAAATTTGGCATTGGTATAGGAAACGACAAGTTCCATCATAGTAATATTGTGTTCATGCATGTCCTTTAGTTGATCAAGTGTCAGGGGACCTGGTGTAGGTTCAATGTAGCCATTCTCCATTAGTTCTAGTGTAGAATTCCTAATTCTAGATATATGCAACTTCATTCGGCTTTGCCATACTACAAAGTTCTCTTTGTTCAGCTTTGGCACTTCCCTCTTATACATCTTGTGACCTTTTTTCTGGAGTCCTTAAAACTCTATTCTAAGCAACCAAAGCTCTGATACCAATTGTTAGAATAATTGAGAGGGGGGTGACTTAGTTATCCAGTGTCTCAAAACAAAATGTATAATCCAAAACAAATTCTTCAACTTCTACTACTCGGTAAACATAAAATATTTTCACTATCTGGGTTTTTACTGATTATCAGTCTAAAACTTATAATAGTTACTGATCAAATCTAACATGTAATATGAAAAGTATGATAACAAGAAAATATCACAATCAACACATAACACAAGAGATTTAACATGGAAACCCTGTGAAGGGAAAAACCACCTAGGACCGGTAACCCAAAAATTGTTCACTCTTCTGAAGTGAGGTCGGTGAAGACCCAACCCTGTTAAAGGTTTACAAAAACACTGTTAGGTGTGACCTTGTTAGAGGATTTTAGACCAAAAGTTATCGTCCAACCAGCAGTCACTCTGGGGTTGACAGGATAACAATGTTCACTCTATGAATGAAACATCAAAAGACTTTCTTAGTCCACTTGGTTAAGATATTTGACTATGTACAATGGTTAAATATGTAATAGTAGATGGTCTACCTTGAAACAAATTCAATTGTAGTTTACAAATCAATGTTCAGCTCATTCAAATCTTTCTGATCAATATACCACTTCAGATTCAATACTATATCAACTTACTGTCCACTGATAATTACTCTCTATAGCTCAGTAATTGTTCTACAGCTTGGTTCTCATTAACCAATATGATAGGAATGCATGAAAAACTTGTTCACATGATAATTCTGTAGTGTCTTCTTCTTCCGGCTTCTTTCAACAATGAAACCAATGTCTCTTATATAGATGAGTAAATCATTTTCTTTTCCTCCATTAGATTTTGCTCCTATTCATTGATTTTGCTACTTTAACCTTCTTCAGCTGATGTGTCAGTAACACGTTTCAATCTGCTCCATTAGATCTTCCTTGAATTATGTTAGCCATCGATCTTTGTAACAAACCTTATTTGTTACATCGATTTCATACACTTTCCAGCTCATCACTTTATCGGCTAAACTGATCATTTAATTCCTTTTTGTTATGCTCAGTTAACAAAGAAATGCATCAGTGAACACAAGCTCTATTAACACTATGCTTAGTATACACTACACTCCATCGGTGTATACTGAAATGCTTTATTTACTGACAACATTGCTTTGTGTCTTTCAACTCTATTCTTCATCATAGATGAATGCAACATAATAAAGTCAATTTCATCAAGTCATAGACTCATCAACAAGTTACTCAGTGTATTCCTTATCCTCATCTGACATATACATATTCCTCATGTAGATATTTCTGTTCTTCATCTCTTTCTCCTTTCTTCAAATGTGTCGGTATAGTAACTTACAAGATAAGTATTGTCAAGCTAGTTGACATCAAGGACAACATAATACTGATTTAATCATCTTTCATATCTAATCAACAACTCCTTAGTGATCTTTCAATCATAGATTCTTCATTCAGTGTTCTAAATCAGTTGTAGTTCATCACTACTCTATTAAAAATTAAAATATCATCAAGCACACACGCATGAAATTTCTAATTACCTTTTTTAGAAAAGTGTCACTATCAATTGTCACTTCCAACATAGATTTGGCGGTGATCCAAGAGAAAATAATTAGAGTGTTGCCAAATTGACGCTAACAGTACATCTAACCCTAGGTCCCTATCTCAACTTTGCTAAATTGCTACCTATAAATCAAGGGCCTTGGCCCTTGGCCCTTTGAATTTGAAATCCCAAAACTTTGAGACTTGTGAAGTCACACAACTCCTTTTCAGAACTTTAGGACTATTAAACTAACCAGGAAAATGAAACCTTGAGATGTTATGACACAACCTAGCATGCTACATGACACTTGTACTTCATAACCAAAGCTCTGCAAACATTCCATTGTTCAACACTTTCCACGTGGCATGCAACTTACTCTCCCTCTCTCACTTTTCAACACCTTACGAAGTTATGCATGAAGTTAGTCAGGACTTCGGAACCCCTAATCATCATAAAAAATTAACTGTTGAGAAGTTACAAAATAGCTAGGTGTAACTTCAGAACTGATCACCATCATAATAAATTAGCCATTGAGAAGTTATGAAATAGGTAGGCATAGCTTTGGAACCAATCACCATCATATTAAATTAACCGTTAAGAAGTTACGAAACAACCAGGTGTAACTTCGGAGCTTGGAATGGGTTCCAAATTTTCATGAGCCATGTGGGATTTAGATTTTAGAAGCTTCAAACTTCTCAATGTTCTCATTCAGTTAGATTCACTTCATCGTGATACTGATTTCACATTCTGAATTGGTTAAATTGTTAATACTTAATAGGTATTTATAAATTATAATTTTATACAGAATCATGATACTGATTTAACATTCTAAATAATTACTATTAGTAATTACAATTTACATATTTTTTAATTTATAAATAATTAAACTATTGTATTATTTATTCACGTAACATTTATTGTATTAGTGTATCACTATATTGACTATTGAAATTTGAAGTATTAGCAAATAACATGTAAAACTAAAAAAAGTGATGCAGTCAAGGATGGAGGATCCAATTAAGGATTGTCCAAACTTGTAGCCAAATCACAACATAGCGGAAATACACAACAATAGCACTAGATCTGAAATAAAATAGGTATCTTTATTCATCAACAACTAACTACATGCAATGTGTCAGGCTGTAAGGCCTTCCCAGTTACAACCAAATACAAAGCAAGAAATAGTTCTACAAGATCTCATAGGATCCAATACACCTCTCAGTTAGTCCAGGTCTGTAACATGATAACACATTGGTAGATACTCCAAGAAAGATCTAAAATTGTTCCCACAGGCCACCAAGCAATCTTCTTGTGCCCAAGCTCGCAAGCTACTAACTTTTCTATCTTCCAAATCTAAATTCCAGATCTCATCCCCCACTCCTAAACAACTACCCAAACATCCTCTTAAATACTAATTCCCAGCCACAAGTTGGCTTTAAAAATAATTAACTCCCCCAAAGCCCAGTTGGCTTCCAAATATACCAATATTAAATGCAAAACATGGTCAGCTCTCAACTAGCCTTACAATTAATTAATTCATCCATGTTAGCCTCCATATCCACATAGGAGAATGCAACATGCCAGATCTAGGTCCTCGCATGTCCAATGGTCAATCCATAACACAAGGAGTGTGACCCAAATCAAATGCACCAGTCGGCCAAGCCGATCCATCCAAACAACCAAGTCGGTAAGGCCGATTACCGAGCAGTAGAGAAATAACTGAGCACCAGTGTACAGACCATGCCAAGCATGACCAAGCAATGCAGTTATCTTTGAGCACTAGGAGAACCAACGCCTTCAATTACCAAGCATTCTTCAGAGATCAAGCACCTTGATAAACACTGAAACTGAGAAACTAGAATCCAAAACTGAGCAAATACTCCACCAACTACAATAAAAAATACCAATATACCTTCCAAGAAAAACATATTTTTGGTTGATACAGGATTGCCAAGAATCCTAGGATGCTCCTGCATCAGACACCCTAGGTAAAGAAGATTTTTCTCATAAGGAAATCAGGAACGTCTTAAGGGAATCAGAATAGGTATGCCAAATCTATTCTTAACCCATATCTCCTCTTGTCCTTCATTCCAAGTTGTCTTCACTTCATCTAATGTCCCTTGCAACACATTTTCCTACTTCCCACTTCTCTTATCTTTTCTATCTGCAACTGATAACAGTTGACTCTGACTATCTCTTCCACTATTGATCACATCAGTACCTCAATAAATCTCATCCTCTTCAGATTCATCAATCAACTTGGCATCATTGACATCTCTTTGTGTCATAAATGTCATGATCTAATGTACTATCTCTGTCAGAAAGATCATATGCCTCTTAATCTCAACAAACTCCTTAGATATCTCATTCTCCTTCTCTTTCAAACTAGATTTTGTAGAAACAGGTTCATCGATCCTGTGCTCTTGAGGTTTGTCATGGTCACATGGACAACACTTGATAACTCCACATTCCTTAGTCCCTGTCTCCTATAAAGGTAACAACTTATGCCTAGATCCTTCATGCCTAACCACATAAGTGTTAGCATGACCATAAAAAAAAACATTTCTATCAAATTACCAGGGCCTACCAAGCAACACATGACAAGCATCCATAGGAAATATATCACACAATATTTCATCATGATAAGATCCAATCCAAAAATTAACCAAGCATTGTTCTTCAATCCTAACCTTAGACACATCTTGTATCCAACTAACCTGATAAGGGTTAGGGTGCTTCTTTCTTTCCAAATTCAACTTACTAACCATCTCTTCTAAAACAAAGTTCTCAGAACTACCACCATCAACTATAACATTCAATATCTTATCCTTGCACTTACATATGGTTCTGAATAGATTTATTCTCTGTACTGGTTCATGAACACATGTAGCTAACCTCCTAGTGATAAGAGTCTCACCTTTTTCTGCAACATTCACAACAAGGTAATCTTTAAGAAACCCCCCATTTAAGAAAGGTGTAAAAAAGTGGCGAAAGTTAGAAGGGAAATTTTTTTTTTTGGTCAAATTATTTTCTTTTCAAAGAAAAAAAAATAATTTCAATTGGCGAATCATTGATGCTCCCTAAAGCTAGGTGGAACTATCTTGGCGAATTGTGTTTTTTTTTTCATAACTACTAAAATATAAATTGGCGAATATAAAACAATATTTCTATTATAAAAAATATACATTGGCGAATATAAAACAATATTTATATTATAAAAAATATAAATTGGCGACTATAAAAGAGTATTTATATTATAAAAAATATAAATTGGTGAATATTTGTGGTGACTGGTAACAGTGTGCGTAGTTTCGGCAGGCTAAAAGGAGGGTTGATGCTGACAGTTATGAAGATATGTAATGGTCAGGTTGACGGTGTGCGTGACTTCGGCGGTTAAGCTGGCAGGTTGCAGTTGAAGGCCACGAAGATACGCAAAGGACAGCTTGACAGTGTACGTGACTTTGTAAGTTATGATCGTAGGTAAGATATGGGGGTTCCGAGGCCATGTTGGTAGTCTGCATAACTTAGCCATGAAGTTGCAGTGACATTGATCACTAAAGTACAATTAATTAGACTTCAAGTCACATTACGTGAAAGTTTAATGTGGCTGCCAAGTTGTCAGTTCAAAATTTAAAATTGCAACTAGGATATGGTAGTTCTGAGGTAATGCTGGTAGTTTGCGTAACTTGAGTGGTACATAAATCCAGGCTAGGATTTCGATTAGACATTAAAAGGATAATTTTATGAGATATGAGCTGTGATTCATCAATATTTATTATTCTTCTTATCGACTTCGGAGCCAAGTTACGCAGGACATTACAATGTCTGCAACTTTTTTTTACCGATATTCATTAATTTCCTTTTCCCAGGCAAGCATCCTGACGTGAAACATTCCTTCAAAATTTATTGTGGTTGGCGAGTTGGTGATTATTTTCTTTATATACTCCTCAGTAGTGGAATTGCAAAGCATACTAACTTTCTAAATTTCTAAATTTGGATGACAAGTTGAAGTTGGTGATTATTTGTATCTGTATTTTTTGGGCACTTTCATAGAATGGGTCTTCTAGTAGTTGATGGATCATCAAACGAGAACCCAGAACTTGTTATCCAACCAAATTTGGATATGGAGGAGGAAATTCAACAGGATGTTCGCAGTCATCTAATGTCTGCAGCAAGGGATCATCATCATGCTACTAGTTACATCGGTTACCTGAGTGACATGTTAAAACTTGAAGTAGAACATGACAAGGCAGAGATGCATGCCATTTTTGATGATCATGGCTTCGACCAAGAGGCATTCCAGGAGGAGATGAATCAGATGATCCTATTATTTGCTAGTCTGCGCATCGACTAATCTTTTTTTCTTTGTGGATCTTAGTAAAATTTTTGTTACTTGTAAGTTGTAATTTGTAAATACGAACTAATCAAATGTAGTTTTCATTTTGGTTTTGAAAATGGTTGGTCCACACCCGTTCAGTGAAATTGTGAATCAGTGAATCAGTTTAAGTTACCAGGGTCTAGTATTATGTATATAATATATTGTATACCATTTTTTGAATTAAATAGTAATATTGTAGTCTGTAAATTTGTAATACTGTATAGTGTATACAAATGAAACAATGAGAAGTCAGAAGACTCTTTTGCAAATAGTGTTACTGTGTTACTATTTTTAGTTTTAAGTAATACGTGTTTGCTGTTATTTGCTAATACTTTAAATTTCAATAGTCAATACACTAAATTCTAATACAGTAACAATAGTTTTATTATTTATAAATTGAAAAATATGTAAATTGTAATTAGTAAATCAGAATGCTAAATCAGAGTATGCTGAAGTCATGTGCACCGTCAACCTGACCATTACGTATCTTGTTAACTATCAGCATCGACCCTCCTTTTAGCCTACCGAAACTACGCACACTATTACCAATCACCACAAATATCACTGCAATTTCACGGCTAAGTTACGTAGACTGCCAACGTGTCCTCAGAACCCCCATATCTTACCTACGATCATAACTTCCGAAGTCACATACACTATCAAGTTGTCCTTTGCATATCTTCATGGCCTTCAACTGCAACCTACCAGCATAACCGCCGAAGTCACGCATGCCATCAAAGGCTATTTCGTAACTTCTCAATGGTTAATTTTTTATGATGGTGATCAGTTCTGAAGTTACGCCAGGCTATTTCGTAACTTCTTAATGTTTAATTTAATATGATGGTGATCTATTCCAAAGTTACGCCTACTTGTTTCGTAGCTTCTCAATGTTTCAAACTTTAATTTCTTATGATGGTTTGGGGTTCTAAAGTTACGCCTGGCTGTTTCATAACTTCTCAACGGTTAATTTATTATGATGGTTAGGGGTTCTGAAGTTATGTGTGGCTATTTCGTAACTTCTCAATGGTTAATTTATTATGATGGTTTGGGGTTCCGAAGTTACGCTTGGCTATTTCATAACTTCTCAATGGTTAATTTATTATGATGGTGATCGGTTTCGAAGTTACGCATGGCTGTTTCATAACTTCTCAACGGTTAATTTATTATGATGGTTAGGGGTTCTGAAGTTATGTGTGGTTGTTTTGTAACTTCTCAATGGTTAATTTATTATGATGGTTTGGGGTTCCGAAGTTACGCTTGGCTATTTCGTAACTTCTCAATGGTTAATTTATTATGATGGTGATCAGTTTCAAAGTTAGGCGTGGCTGTTTCATAACTTCTCAATGGTTAATTTATTATGATGGTTTTGGGTTCCGAAGTTATGCCTGGCTATTTCATAACTTCTCAACGGTTAATTTATTATGATGGTTAGGGGTTCCGAAGTTACACCTGGCTATTTCGTAACTTCTCAATGGTTAATTTATTTATGATGGTTAGGGTTCCAAAGTCCCGACTAACTTCGTGCGTAACTTCATAAAGGGGTTGAAAAGTGAGAGATGGTCTAACAAAGATTAAGTTGCATGCCACATGGAAAGTGGGAAGTACAAGTGTCATCATTCATGCAGCATGCCAGGTTGTGTCCTAACATCTCAAGGTTTTATTTTTCTTGTCAGTTTAATAGTCCTAAAGTTTCGAACAGGCGTTGCGTGACTTCGCAAGTCTTAAAGTTTTTGGATTTCAAATTCAAACAGCCAAGGGCCAAGGCCCCTAATTTGCAGGTAGCAATTTATCACAGTTGAAATAGGGTATTAGGGACCTAGGGTTAGAAACTTAGATGTACCGTTAGCATCACTTCAGCAACATGCTAATTATTTGCACTTGGATCACCACCAAATCTATGCTGGAAGAGTGGAAGTGATAGTTGACAGTGACACTTTTCTGAAAAAGGTAATTACTAATTTCATGTGTGGGTGACTGTGCTTGATGAGACATTGAGATTTTAATTTATAATATAGTAGGTGGCCTGGTGGCTGGTAGCTTGGTTGTACTTGTGAGTTTCTTGTTACTTGATAGTTATTAAATACAATTCACACTTCAGAGCATCCATAATTTCTAGAGTTGAAGAGAAACCAAAGAGTTTAGTACTTAAAAGAATGGTAGAAAAAGGATCTACTGATGTTGTTGCAGTACTGGAAAAGAGTGTCATTGTGTATTCAAGAACAAAGAGGCCAAACATATACGCTGAAGAATGGATGAAATTGTTGCTTGGATCCTCAAATTTGCAATCAACTAATGCTTATGAATGGAGGGACCCTTATGCATTTTGCATGGATGCGGAATGCCCAAACACAACTGGGTATGAGCTCTTCATGTTTTTCTATAACAATAGAATTAGAGGCCCTCCTATTTCAAACCCATGGGATAGGAACTTGGAAAAGTTGATAGTACCTGAGGTATTTTTGGATGTAGACCTCATGAAAGTGCTAATTCAAGCATACAATCTAGTGACACAAGCTTTCCACAAGCATGACAAGTCTATACTCTGCATGTTAGATAGAGCATCTTTAACTCAAGCTTTCAACCTTTAGGGACCTATGAGCATGGAGATTGACCTAGCAGGAGAGGAGGCCCTATTTAATAGACAGAGAAATTACTACCATGGAAGAGTTATGAGGAGGCATATTCCTAGAGAAAATAAAGAGGCAGTTTTTTTACCGAAGAAGGTTGCAGATTCATTTGATATTGAGCTTTTATTTCCCTATTTCCAGAATACCATCTATGGTCTACACAAATTTATTGGACTAGATGGAGGTTCGACAGTGACTCCTAACATTTTTGTCATGGCTATAGATGTTCAGGATCAGTACACCAACAAGGAGTTTGATTATGTGGGGCACATAATCAATGTAATGCACTCTGAGTTGATGAATGTGAAGACTGATTTGAAAAGCTTCAAGTTCAATCACTACTCCATGCTGATGCACCTGATCCTCTATTTCAATATTGGCTACATCAACCCAAGGTTCATTGATGAGACCAAGAATGAGGGAGGAATTGTTCCAGTTCAGTTGTGGACCAGGTTATGGGATAGAACTTACCATTTCTCTAATTCCATTGCTTTTTATAGTGATTTTGTGGATCCAGTAATGAACATGTTAGGTATTGTGAGGGATAGATTTCATTTACTTGTTAGAAAATTTCTTAGACCTGTAGCGTTTAATATTGACAATGACATCAAGCACAATTGGGGTGATATGTTTTTTTTTGAGAATTTTATTGTTATAAGAGTGTATGCTTGCCCTCAACCTCCACACATACTGTCAAAATTTGTCTTGAAAAGATTGGCAATAGTAGAATTCTTGTGGTAGCTTATCATGATGGATAGAGAGCACTTAGGCCCTAAATGACATAAGGGAACCTTTTTGCCAAGGAGGTTCCAAATAGGGGATTTCTCTATAGGTAAAGATGTTATGGACCAAATCCATGTATTCCTCAGACAATTCAAATTTCCCTTTGGTAAAGCAAGGATGTATGACCCTGAAGACTTCATTAGAGGAACATTGAGAGAAATGAGGAATCACAATTTGGCTCTAAATCAGCCTATGGTAGAGGAGGATGTTATTAGAAATGTTTATAAAAAAGTTACCTATGAAGAGAGAATCTATAAATGGGAAAAAATTGTAAGGGTAGAGGAACAATTAAAAAGGGCAGACCCTACCTTCCCTGGTTTCTTTCCTGATCTCAAATACATTAAGAAAATTGAAATGTGTTTAGAGAATTATGAAGATATTATGTCTAAATTTCCAGACATCCCTAAGGAGGAGGAGGATAGAATAAATCCTGAAGAAGTTGAACTTGATGTTGAGTTTATGGGAGAAACAGAACAAGTTGAGCCACCCACATCTGAGCAGGGGCCATCAAAGAAACAAAAGTTGATGAATGTACCACAAAAGGTAAGGGAAAAGGCACTACAAATCCCGCCAGATAATAGCCATTACTTTTCTAACTTAAGACAAAAAATTTGGACATCAATGGCAGATGAGGGAGAAAAGGTCGTAGATGAGTTAGAATTGGCTGCAGCTAGATTGGATGATAGGGTCATCCAAGCTAAAGAGTTTATAGATGATGATGAATTCATCAAGTTGGTTGAGTTTAAAAATTTTCTCTTTAGAGTTAAGCAGAATGAATTAACACTATCTTTGAAACCAAGGAAATCATAGGAAAAAACTGTTCAAATGATTGAAAAATTATAGGCCTATGATCCCAACAGTGAAACATTAAGTGTGGAGGAGGCAAGAGATCTTGTAAAGAGAAGTGGCATGTTGTTGAACCTTGGATGGGACTTGGAGTCCTCATTCCTAATTGACCAAATCAAGAGGCAAGATAAAGTTGTAGCTTATGAAGCTTTTGGCCCTGATGGACTCACGAGGGGTTCTAGATTCAATATGGACACTAAGACACTAGCAGTATGGTGTGTGGCCCCAGAATCTAATAAGCCTAGATTGGTTGACATCCAAGACACTGCACAGGGTAGCCAATTAATATGGAGGTTGCAAGACACTACAGGATCAGAGATAGAAAATCTCCTATATCATGCATCCTCCATGAATAAAGCAGTGGTTGAGGACTTGGACAACAAGCTAGCTAGGACATTCAAAGATTATGTGGCATCTAGAAATGTTTTTGAAGAGGAACTGAAGAAGAATTATTTTCTGGATAAGACTATGAAGGAGCTAAAAGATGAAATAAATACTCTAAAAAATCATTATAGGGCATTTACAAAGGTCTGTGATGTAGGGGTCCAAATTGAGCATGAGGGGGGCTTAGCTCTAGAACTTGCAACAAAAAAGATAATAATGGACATTAATCAGCCTGAGCCTATTGATACTAGAATTTCTGAAAAGGAGACTTTGAAGAAGGTGCTATTGCACAGAGTAAATATTTTAAAAGGGAAGTCTCAAATCCTTCATAGTACTTTCATTTCTTTGTAGGGGAAAAAATATCAATGTTCTAATGCCTTGTCTATACTAACCCCATTATTTAATACTTGGGGCCCATACTTGCAATTCTTTGATAGGTTAGTTTTACTAATGGGGAAAAAAATGGAGTTACCTGAAAAAATAATTGATGTTAAGGAAATTGTGTTATTAGTAAAGGATTTGTATGCATTTTTCACTGGCAAGTTACACAACGTTCAGGCAAAGCTTAAGGTTTTTGCTAAAGAGTCTGAAGGATATATCCCTGCTATTGTGGACAAAGAGGGATAGTTGAAGGAATGCTAGGAGTGGGTTGATTCTTTCAACCAAATTATGGAATGTAGGAAGGTGGATTCTTATTTTGTTGGTGATGCTAACATTTCAACTTTTTATGAAGTTGTGGATGAATTGTACAAGTAGGAGATTGACATGAATAAGTTTGTTGCTGAATCTCGAGCCATAACGGATGCCAAGTGGATCAAATGCCTTGAAGAATTGGAGACAGTTAGAGAGGTAACTTGGCCATCAAAGAGGGACATTGTGGTGTGGGAAAACATTGCAGAGATTCAAGCCTTTGTCTTGCCATATTGACATGGATGATGGAAGTAGTTGAGATAGTTCTGGTATTAGATGAAGAGCCAATAGAGGGAGGTCAGTTAATTTGAATAGGGTATCTTATGTTTGTGGTTCACCTGTTGTGGATACACCTTTGGTGCAAATCAAGACTGATTCTGAAGAATCCAGGCTGCCAGCTGTCACTCTAATAAGTTAATAACTATTTCCAAATTTGTTTAATTTTCCAAATGCCAATGTTAGTTTTTATTTTTTGATCATTGATCATATTCATTGATCATTGACATTGATGTATAAATTTGAAGGAAGTTTTAGTTAATACAAATATACAAGGATATTTTGTAATTTTCTGATAGATCATAGAAGTCTAAGACTTCAAGTCTCTATCCTCTCACCTCTGAGTCTAGTAATTGGTTACTGGTACTATGATCATTGATTCTTGAATTTGAAATTTTGAAGTTAAATTTAAAATTAATAGTATAATACATGGATATTTTGTAATTTTCAATTTTTCTGTCATTGTGCCCGTGTAATTTTGTAAAGAGCTCATTGGCTCAAGTCAAGACTCAAGAATCTCAATTCTAATTAAGTAAATGCTTAGTATTAGGAAATTAGGTAATTGACAAATGATAAATTGACCATGTTGGTAGTATTTTTAGTTTTCACAATTGTTTTTAGAATTTCTTGCAATTTTCCTCCTGAAGACCTAGGCCCTAAATTTTGATCAAAATGTTAAAACCCTAAGTGCTAGGTTGAGATATGCTGTAAATTCTAAAAATCCATTAAACCCTAGAAAGGCTCAGATCGGTTCTATTTCCTTGTTACTTTTTCAAAATTTCAAGTCACTTAAAAGAACCTTTAAGCATGTACGTGTTACTAATAGACCATCAAAAATGTTCTGAAGTAATGCTAGGATGTTTCGTAACTTCTCCACGGTTAAGTCGTTAGGATGCTAATGGGTTTCAAACTTTCGAAGGACTCCCGACTAACGACGTTCATAACTTCGGAACACTTTTTCAAGAACAGTTGGTTTACAGAGCTTCGCAAGGGTTTGTTGGCCATTAGTGTCGGCGGTTACAAAGTTGCGATGAAGCATCTAGTAGAAAGGTGTAACTTCAAAAAGGTTAATCAGTTACAAGATTAAACAGCTGAGAGGTTACGAAAGGTTTTGTGCGGGACTTTGCAAAGTTATATCAAATTACAAATTTCTTGAACATTCTACAATTACAAAAATCATACATTCTATAATCTACATTACAAAAATCATGAATTCAAAATTTCAAATTACAAATTACAAAAATCAAAATTCAAATTACAAAAATCATGAACAATACTTATTACTTGTACCCGTAGGCTTGTAGCTGAATATGAGTCAATTAATAAATTGTCAATAAATTAATAAATATTCAGAATCAAGTCCAATTCCATTATCAATTTATCCAACAAGTACAGTAATAAGTGTAGAGTGTATAAAATTATAAATACCTATTAACCGAATGCTAATTCTAAATCACTTCAGTCTTCACTTAGTGTCAGTGAGCAGTCTACCTCACCCTCCTCTATATCCCACATGGAATCCAGCTCCTAAAATTGACTACTACTACTAGCAAGAGGTTCTTCTTCATTCTAAGTTCGGTATTCAAAATCAAAAAATTCTTCATCTTCATTCTGAGTTTGGGACCAAGATCCATCGTTTGTCTCTGAACCACCATGTTTTGAACTACTGTTCAAAAGCCCTCATCTTTCACGCAGGGAATTCCAAATTGCCAATGCCCTATCATAAGGAAAGTCTGTAACATTGTACTGAGTTACAAACAATCTCAAGCAAGTTTCCAAATTTCTGTCTAGTTTGTTTCTGATCTTTGATTTCAAAAACCCCAATGCACTAAAAAATCTTTCATCTTCCACCGACCCCAATATCATTGTTTGACATAAATCAGCAAATTTGAAATATTTTGATATTGAATCATGCAGTACTTCACTCTGCTCTATCCTTTTCCAAAGCCTGGTTATTGCACCATGTTGAAATGGATTCTCCAAGTTTTTTAACTGCAATTTCATACATGATACAAATTGTCTACATTGTTTTTTAAGATTAGCTAAATCTATAATTCCATCAATTGGTTGTCCATTGCAATCTACATGTTTTGAAAACTCTCTGATCAATTCATCAATTTTTTTATGAAACATATGAGCATCAAGTTGTCTATCTCTGATGTTTTTCCAAAAATGAGGAAACACACAACCCATGGCCTCAAGAATTTCTTCTCTAGGGAATCTTTCACAAATCTCACTTAAAATTTGGTAGGAAATTGAATTCAAATTCTCACTAACAGATTTAAAAAACATGTCAAAATCAGCCCTTTTAACTGGAAGTAGTCTGCCTTGCTTGCCCATCTTAGATTGGTGCATTGGTATTTCATATCCTTTCACAAACACACATAAATCATTTTTTGCATTGAATTGTAAAAAATTCTCAGCATGATTCAAATCTATAATTATTTGCCACCTGAAAAAATTTGGGCTTTGAAGTGTTATCATATCTGAGTATAAATTATCTAGGGCAAGGCATGTCATTCTACATAAATCTAAGTACTCATGGATATACATAGTCCTGTCTTGGGATTTCTTAACAAGCTTGTTCATTAAATCCAGCATGGGGAGAAGACAGGCTAAAGTTAACAGAGTCCCTATATCACTTAACTTATGTAACAAATCAGGAGCTTTGTCTACTGTGAGGCGTTACTCATATATTACTCCGATCAAGGATTGATATTCTGTTAGAACTATTTCTACTGGTCCATGCAAAGAGATCCATCTGGTCTCAACATCCTTGAGAAGCTTGTTTCCTGGTGTTACTCCCTCTGAGAAAATCTTAAATTCTACAAAATGTTTAGGACTACTGCAGAAGTAAGAGTATATGTTGTGAACTAGATCTTCAACTTTTGACACTGTAGGAAAATCGCTTACAATTTTATATGCTAAATTCATTCGATGGGCCATGCAATGTATGCAAAGCATTTAAGGTGCAATACTAGTTTGTAATCTTGCACAAAGACCATTCCTTTGGCCTTGCATTATTGCAGCTCGATCAGCTCCAACACACACTAACTTCTTTCCAATTGTCAAATCATCCATACCAGCAACTTCATTCAAAGCATTCTTCACTTCAAAATATAAGTTTTCTGCTATTGAATTGCCCCTCATTTTATGAACGCAAAGTAGATGAGCTTGGTGGACATGTTGTTTTACTGTATACACATGCATAAAAACCCAAGTAGTTTTATCTACTGCAGTAAATTCATCTATGGATAATGAAATGAATCTAGAATGTTTTACTTTCTCCTATAAATTTTGCTTTTCCACCTTAGAAAGATAGTTTTCCATTTTCCATCCAACGTTTGTTGACCAATGTGACATGGGATAGTGAGGAACTTTCAAAAAAGATAATAAATTACCATATTCTAAGAAGTCTCTCATAGGACACCCTTTGGACATAATATGAAAAACAACACTCATCTGAACTATCTTTGCCAAGTTTGCTTCATTGGCTGCATGTTTAAACCCAACCTTGATTGGATTTTCACTACTAGAAATTACTACCATTCTCTTGTTATGCTCTTCATACTCTATGGCATACTTAACATGAAGACATTCTTCCTTTGATTGCCATCTCACTACTAATATTTCTTGTCTGTCTATGGTCTATTTTTCATAAACCTTACCAATATGCTTTTCTATAGTGTCAAGCTTTAGCTACAACTTCTTCTCTCTTTTAAGTTTCCAGGTATAAATCTTACACCTACATTTTGTTGGTTGTTCATCATTGCTTAGGACTAGTTTAATGAACCAGTACTTTGCTACCCAATCAACCTTAAAATTTCTTGCCATTTCCCACTCCTGCCCCATTTTTACTTCCCTTTTTCTTTTCTTCCTACCAACATTATTATTATCTTCATTGCTAGCATTTTCTTCCAACTGGTTCTACGTATCCCTTATAACATCTTCTCTCGTGCCACCATTGTTATCCTCATTTGATGCATTTTGATTTTCATTTAACTCAATGACAACCCTAGCTTGTGGTACTGGTACTGGTGAGCTATTGTGAATGGATTTTGCACTCGTAATTGTAGATGTTGATGGAGTAGAAACATTTCCAACTCCAAAGAAATCCTTTATGGTAGTATCTTTAAGTTTTGGGCATTTTGATGGCCTCCCAGGCCCTTTACTGCCCCGAGGAGTCTTACCCTTGTCTAGCTTTCCAATCTCTTCACTGCTCTGAGCACAGTGAGAAGTCTGAGTCTCCACCTCCCCTGATATCTGAATCCCTTCAGTAGTAGTAGCCTAAGGATACTCAATCTCAGGATAGTCACCCTTGTCTGACATCTTTACCCAATGACCTCTCACTAGTCACTAGGATTCTAGCCTCTAGGAATTAAAATTAATAGCAATACTGTGAAATGTGAACAAATAATTGTTTACCTTTGTCTTGCTTCCTCTGATTTTTGACTCTCTGATATGCTAAATCCTCTATTTACTGTTGCAAGATTGTTATTTGTAAATTTGGCCCTCCAAGCTTCGGCTCCAAAGATTTGTAACGACGGATGATAAGACTACTTTTAAGTTTTCTAAACTTGATTTGAATTTATATCAATCCATGATTCCAAATTCCAAATTTCCAATTTTTATTTATTTTCAAATTCCCAGGCTTTTGGTGAAAATGTGCTGAGTTCTGACCTGATCAATGCTATTTTTGGTGAAAAATAAATATATGTGGTGGTCAATAAAATAATTAATTAACATGGCAAAATATGTCGTGGACCAATAAAACAATTAATTAGCAGGGTGACAAAATACGTCGTGAACCAATAAAATAATTAATTAACAGGTGGCGAAATAGGTTGTGGTTAAGATAACAATATAAACCATTTGGCTATTTCAAATTTTATATACAATTCATAATTAATATTGCTGGCGAATAAGAGACTGTTAAAAGAACCACGTCACATTAATTATAGGCGAATATGATGGTCAACAACGTCAAACGATAAATCTGATTGGCGATTCCAATTAATATTTAGCGGTTATCATGTTAAGATTGGGTGAATATTTGCCAGCCTATACATGTGCGATTCGCCAATTTCATGAAATGTTATTGCTAGAATTTGCCACTAAAAATTACGATGATTCACAATGTCTTCTTCAGCAGTCAGTGCCACTCTTTTCTTAGGACATTGAAAACTTCTATGACCTGCTTCACCATATTGATAACAAGTACCAGTGAACTCATTCTTCCACCTTCCTCTCTGTCCAGTATTGAAATTATTAGTGTCTTGACCACTTCCAAATCCCACATCAATCTTCTTGGGATTCTATACCACATTACTCTCAGCAACTGTTTCACCAGTTTTACCACCCTTATTCCTATTGTTTTTCCTTCCCTCAAATTTCTTATTCAGCTTCTCCTCAATCTTTAATGCCATCTGATAAGCATCTCCTATTTTTTTCATTTGAATAGTAAGTAACTCTTCTTGAATACTAAGTCTCAAACCATAGACATACCTAGCAACCTTCTCTTTATTAGCTTTAGAATGACTAGTCCTAATCCAGATTCTGTAAAAATCCTCAGTGCACTCCTGCATTGACTTGTTGTTCTGCCTCAAGGCTTGCATCTTCTTAAATATATCTAACTCATAATCCATCGGAATGAATTGCTTCTTCAACTTGTCAACCATTCGGTTCCATTTGGTGATCTTTTCCTTTCCTCTCCTACTTCTTTCCAACTGAACTTCCCTCCACCAAATATTTGCATGACCCTTCAACTTAGTCTTTGCAAATATGACTCTCTCAAGATCTTCTATTTTTTCATACTCAAATTACTCATCTATTTCATTGATCCAATCAATCAACTCTTCTAGCCTAAGGCATCTGACAAATGTAGAAACTTTAATCTTAGGTCTTTTCCCAATTTTAGACATAGCCTTTAGGATTCTATTTTCTTCTGGATCCCTAGCTTCTTCTACAGCTTCTTCAAAATGATCTTCTCCCTCAGATTCATCATCGCACTAGTGCATTTGACCACAAATTTCGACCAAAATTTTTGACCAAAGTGCAAAATGGTTTTACTTGGTCACATTATAAAGGATAAATTTTGTTTTTTTTTACTTTTATGCCCGTGTTGGTCAAAATTTTGACCAACTATGGATTGGTCAAAATTTTGACCAACACGGGCATGAAAGTTAAAAAAAAAGAAAATGCATCTCCATTTCATTTTATGTTGTGCGCGCGCAAAGATCATATACGAACAGAGTGAAGCTGGGAGGGAAGATTGCAATTTACTACCTTTCTACCACTGCTCTTCACTATCAACAATTCCGAGTATGTTCTCTACTTTTTGTTTTCCTATGAATTGTAATGACAGTGATCTCCACATTGTGAAACATTAGCAGTTCATGTTGCCACTGGTGTTTCATTTTGCTTTGTCAACTAGATAACAGTAACCTTTGGTGTTTCATTTTGCTTTGTGAAAAATTAGCAGTTCATGTTGCCACTGGTGATGGCCCTTCTAACCTTTTCTTTAGCCATCCCTAGGCTTCACCAGGAGATTATCGATGATGCTAGCCGAAGGTTTTATAAATAATGCTAGAACTATATAGTTCTAGCGTGATTTATAGAACCTTCAGCTAGCATTGAATGAACCAAATGGGTGGGTGAATCAGTAATTTATAGAACATGGTTCAAACCATTGAATGAATCAAATGGTTTATGTAGATTATGGGAAAACGTTGTGATCACAGTGAAGAGCAGTGGTAGAAAGGTAGTGTTAATGGTGGCTCGGTATAACAGTGGGTGAACCGACCACATAAGTCATATATTTTATGCTGGGAAACATTCTAATATGTTGAGTTGATGGTGTTCCAATGACCAATTTGACATAGAAGTGTCAACGAGGACATAAAGATTGATAAAGCCCTAAGTTTCAAGGGTTTGGGGTCCCAATTTGGGGGTTTGGTATCTGCAGAGCACTGGAGTCTAATTGCTTCAAGATTTGGGCAATTTAGGACATAAATAGGCACTATCTAGGAGTTGAGGTGTATAAGAGGTCATTAGTTTGCACTTCCTTTGTTATTTGAGCATTTTCATGTGTTAAAAATAGGGTATCAGTCATACTTACCAGTGTTTGTCCAAAATAACAATATAGAAGCTTTTGGTATGTTGTAGAGTCTTGTAAAAGGTAACTATAAATGTGGTTATCTCATTAAGTGCTTTGAGAAAAGAAAGAGTTATTTTCATTACAAATTTGCAGCATGGCCAATAGGTAGGGTATTGGGCTTTGGGGTCCAATTTGTGAAAACTTTGTGAAGTGGGATAATAGGTTGTGTTGGGATATTGTAACCAAGAAAAGTGAAGACATTAAACTCAATTCCATCTTTTAGGGACCCTTTGAGATTTCCTTGAGAAGTCAGGCTCTTGAGCATTATAGGTTTGGGTAGGCTACAGTGCCTATACCTCTGAAATTTCTAAAACTTATTGTGAATTGCAGTCATAGACTCCCTAGATCATCATGGAATTCTGTAATTCAGACAGTTCATTGCCTTGTCTATGTTATTTCTTTCTATCATTTGTAATTAGGATTGCCTCATCTTTTATTGGTGAAAACTTATCAAATAGTTATATTCCTTGTATATTCTATTGCTTTCTATTAATGCTTCAATATATATTTTCCTAGAAACCTTATCTTTTTCAAAAGAACCCATTTTAGGCTTTTGTAGACATGCATGAAAAATGTGGTAATATAGACAGGCAGTGAATTGTTTGAAAAATTACCTCAATGAAATGTGGTCTCATGTTTCTTAATTTGTCCTGAGAGCATTTAAGAAAGATACTACTCATAGTTCATAGAATTAACTTATCTCGAAGAGAAATATCAATACTAGAAGTATACCTATTTTTTTTAATCAATATAATTTCATGAATTAATGACTATGAATGAAATTCATGAACTTTATAAAGTACTTATCTCTTTATGTTAATTCTAATGGAGACACTTTATATTTCCTGGAAATCTCTCCAAAGATGCACTCAAGTCTAAACTGTTAGTTGCTCCAAAGAATGATGTCAAATTGTACCATAAAAGCCAAGAACATTCATGAACATCTCTCCAGTCCACTAGAAGAAATTACCTCCACATTGAAGAACCAAATCACAATCTACATAGACTCTTTCTCTTTGAGAGATGTCTCAGTTTTTCTCTATAAATCCTGGATGCTACAATCACTTTCACAAATTCCTTGAAATTTTTTCTAATGCATTGTTTAGTTAAGAAGAATGAGCCTTGAGAATATCAGTAGCCTCTGCATGAACTAATGCTTTATTTCCACCAAAGAACACTAAGGGGATTTTTAACAAAGGTTATAGTTGTATGTGCCTTTCTCAATATGTACAAAAATGAAGAGAAAAACCAAGCACGTGAGCTGCTTCACACATAGTTATGAGTTTTTCTATGATTGACATCTTCTTCAAATGGAACCTTCTCCCCTTTATAACATCCAATACGAAGGAGAAGTTACTCCTCTTCCTCATGTCTATTAAGAGTCACAACCCTTCACAATTACCACTTTTTGAAACAACACAACCCTTCATAATTTTCATTTTTTGAGAAGGTCACAAGCTTTCTTCTTTTTATTTCTTTCTTCTTTCATTAATCCTCTCTTGATTTATATCCTCCATTCCCTCTTCTCCATAAATATGGATCCCTCTCTGAATTAAGTACTATGTCATATTCTTATTGCCTGATAATTCAAACTAAATCTCCTTTTTCCGCTATTACCCTATTTCCACATCTGATTTCATCTCAAATATTATAATTCTTATTTTATCTGCTTTTATTTCTGCCATAATTGTGTTGTGGACCCGCTCTAACTTGAGAATGCATTTTCCCTTGTATTCCTCTTCCATTCAACACCTATTTGTGCTTGCATATTTTGAGGAGACACATCTCTTTGGAAAGATGCACCCATTTAAAGGGGTCATATCTCGTCATTGCTGTCTTGTTGATTAGATCTGCACTTCTCATTCTTAATAAAAAAATTGCCCCCTTTCAAATGAAGCCACCTTCTCCCTTTTATACCTCATAGTTTGAGGGAGTCACAACTTTTCCTCTCATGCCTTTTGACCATTCATTAGCTTAATTTTAATTAAATTTATGTTAAATTTTATTTTTTATTTTTTGTATTTTAATTTTGTTATTATTATTATTTAATATTGAATCCTATTTCAGAAAGGGGACATTACAATTAGTGAGACCATGTATCAGACATTTCATTATCCTTAAATTATGTAGATAGTCTGAGTATTCTTACCAAACGAAAACAAGTCTTCCCCAATCCAACTTGAAACAATTTTTGGAAGCTACATCATATTTTGTGAAATGTTCAGTGCAGTCAATATGTTATAATGCTTCTTTCCTCCATGAATATGAACATAGGTGTTCCAGAAGTGATTTGTGAACCTTTGACACAAAAAATTTGAATTTAAAGGCCCCATAGGATTCTGGATCACCTAACTGAAATTTTTCCGTGTTTAGCAATTGTGGAGAGCATAGGATTTATCAATGTAATAGAGAATAATTATAATCTAACTTTATATTTACATATTTATCAATGTATATAGTAATATCAATTATTGATATTGATATGTATGTATATATATAATAAATTATTTCTCATAATAATCATATAGTCAATATTATTTATCTAATCGATGTTACAAACATCAACACTCCAATATTATTTACTTGCAAATATGGACCTCAAAAATATCAAAATATAATATGAGAATGGGAAAATTTGATTCGCTTGAATTTTGAAATCTTCACGTAGTTTGATCTGAAAATAGAATTAATTTACTAAACTATTCAAAACTTTCATCAAATTCAAAATTTTCTATGTTGTGAAATGTGCTAACTTTTTAGTTTGAGTTTTTTCCCTTCATTTTAATTAATCAATTTAACTTAATTATTCTTTAAGCAATGGTAGAGGTAAAAATGGTGTGATTTCTAATAAAAGTTAGTCATAATTTAGATAATGTGTGGTTCTATTTATACAAATTTATACATTGGGTTTGTAAGTTTTTGAATAAACTGTAAACCCTTGTTTGCATAGTCATGGCCAATATAGAAAATTTTGTTTTGACCAAAACCCAAAAACTGACAGGATCTTCCTTCTCAAATGAGGAAAGCCTCAATTCATTGATTCCCTCAACTAATATAATTGTCTCTTTATCCGCTCCCTATAGTCCTAAAGAAATGAAAGCTATGAATTAAGCTTCTCAATTTAAGCTCTAGTTTCTGCATCCTTATCCTTTGAAATATTATATATATTATTGCCAATTGTGTGATCTATGACTCAATGGAGTCAATCTCATCCTTTATGCTTTTTTGAAAAACTAGGTCATTTCAAGAAAAATTGATAGAACACATACTTAAATTCATTAGCACATTCCTTAAATAATTTCAAGTGATGCTAAAATATATCAATTGTGTGCATTTTCATACTGATTAAAGGCTTCTACCTTTCTCTTATCTTTTATCTTACTTAAGGCATCCCACTCTTCTTTATTCTCAATGAGAGAGGAATGATCCTTGAAGGAACCTATCGAAAGCTTCAATTTTTGTTTTAGAAGCAATGAGGAATCAATGTTTACCACTTAAATTCATCACTTGTCTTAGTAGTGTCTTGAACCTTCTTAGTATTTTCCTCTTCCTCTTTCTCATTAAGCACTATAGTTTTCTCTAAAGGAACAATGTCCTATTCTTTGTTTCTAGTTGTGTTCCTTGAAGGAGGGACACCTATTTCACTTTGATCTTCTGCACCACTACTCTTTGGATGAGCAGTTTTCTTATCCTTCTTATCACTCTTCTTTTTTGTATCCCTCTCAATCATAGGACCATCAAAGGAAAATATATATATGTCTTGTGTGGATGCATAAGGTATATCCTAAAAATTAATATCATCTATAAGTGCTTATTACATAGGAACAACTTCAACCTTCTTCATCTCCTCTACTATTTTAGTAGTCATCTTTTTAGTTTGTTTCTTTTTCCTCTCTTTCTCTTCTTTGTCCATTCCCATGATGGTATTCACCCATTTTTTGGGGCTGGAACTCTTATGCCTACATTTGAGACAATTGGACTCTTTCCTCATTTGAGAAGGAAGACCCAAAAAATGAGGACCCCCTCTTTTCACTTGGCAGTATTGTGAGGTTTTCACACCATCACCCCCATTTCAAATGGGGACCCCTTCTTTTCGCTTTGGCAGTATGAGTAATGGTCTTAGTTGGTACCAATTTTCAAGTCTCCAAGTTTGAGAGATGAGTTTGAGCAACTTTGCCTCATTTACGAGTCAAGAGCCGGACCTTGAAATGTGAAGAGGAGAGTAAGATCTAGTGTTTGAGACTTGAGAGGTAAAGAGAAAGTAGGATGCACCATCAATGGTGACGGTGCATGAAAGTTGTTATGAGAAACAAATCCAAATGGCATTGATATGGGTGTGAATTCAAGTCTGAATTAGATTGTGAACAAGGTATGAAATTGAGGTGAGAATGAGAAAGATCCAAGTATGATAAATGGACAAGTATGAATGGGTATGTGTAAAAAGTTGGGTGCCAATTCCGTGAAAGTCCACGACTTGGAAAAATGCACCGCTAGAAATGGGCACCCATTTTTTGTCAGATCAGTTGCCCATTTTGGTTTGGCACTCCGATCTTTAATAAAATGGGTGCCCGTTTCGGTTCAGTCAACCGAGCCAAAATGGGCACCCGATTTGACAAAAAATGGGTGCCCATTTTTGAAAAGTATTTATTTATTTTTGACTGCATTTCCTGTCATTTTCTAGCGATAGGAGAATAGGATCTACGATTTTTCAACATCGCTTGCCCGATTGTTAGACACCTGCCGACCCCACAAACACATTTTTTTGAGTTCCAGGTACATATTTATTATTTTTACTTGTTTTATTTTATTTTTCATGTTCATTTTCAATAGTAAAATGTTAAATTTTAGTTTTAAATAGCTATTTAAGAATGTGTTTTAAAAATGAATGTATTTTCTTAGATTATGAAATGTATGTTTTTATTTGTTATTCGATTTGTTTAGAAATAATGTGCAATTGAAAACAATTTAACCTAAAACGTAAGAAAGTAGAAAATAAAAACCTGAACAGTAGAAAACTAAAAACAAAAACTTAAAATGGAGAAAATTGAAAATGAAAACCTAAAACGTGGAAAACCGAAAATGAAAACTTAAAACGTGGAAAATTGAAAATGAAAACCGAAAATGAAAACCTAAAATGAAACTGAAAAATAAAACCTAAAACGTAGAAAACTGAAAACAAAAACTAAAAATGAAACTGAAAACAAAAACTTAAAATGAAACTGAAAATGAAAACCTAAAATGAAAATGAAAACGAAAACCTAAAACGTAGAAAACTGAAAATGAAAACTTAAAATGAAACCGAAAATGAAAACAAAAAACAAAAACTTAAAATGAAACCGAAAATGAAAACCTAAAATGAAATTGAAAACAAAACCTAAAACGAAAACCTAAAACGTAGAAAATTGAAAACGAAAACCTAAAACGTAGAAAACCAAAAACATATTTAAAATTATAAACGAAAACCTAAAACATATAAAAAGTTAATTTTTTTTTTAAAATAGCATTATACGAATTTATTTTAAAAATGAATGTATGTTTATAGTTTTTCATTTATTTATGTTTTAATTTACTTTTCAATTTGTTTAGAAATCACGTATTTGTTAAAAACTGAAAATGAAAACTTAGAATGTATAAAATTGTATTTACGAAAACCTAAAATGTAGACAATTGTAAACAAAAACCTAATGTTCTCTCCTCTCTAATCATGTTCTCTCTCCTCTCTCTTTCTCTTATCTCTCTCCGTTTAACTCTCTTCTCTCTCTCCTCTCTCTTTCTCTCATCTCTCTCTCTCTCTCTCTCTCTCTCTCTCTCCCTCCTCACCTGCTCACTCCTCTCTCTGATCTCTCTCTCTCTCCTCTCTCCTCATGTCCTCTCTCAGGTCTCTCCTCTCTCCGCTATCTCATCTCTCTCACTTGAACTTTCTTCTCTCTGTCTCCTCTCTCGTCATGTTCAATGTACTAAAAAGTAATTATTTTCAAATTGACCAATAAAGGAATACATTATATATCTTTAAACAAAGACATCGTAGCAAGTTTAGAATATTATATTAACAAACCAACTAAATCAATTGATATAAAATATAACCTTATTGAAAAGAAATAAACATTTAAAAAGTAAACTCTCTTTATAGGACCTAATATATACATAATATAACCCCTTAATAGTATCTAATAGGACCTAATAAGACCTAATATGAACCTTAAACCCTAGTATGTACCCTTAAAACCTAATATGACCCTTAAGACTTACTATGTACCCTTAAGACCTAATATGACCCTTAAGATCTAGTATGTAACCTTAATACCTAATAGGACCTATTATGTACCCTTTAGACCTAATAGGAGCTAGTATGTACTCGTAAGATGTAATAGGACCTACTATCACCCTTAAGACCTAATATATTATGCATGTGTTTAAATACTTTTCATTTACATTTTCAAATACTTTATAAATGTGTACATGTGAAGATAGAGATATATATGTTTATATTATTCATGTGTTTAAATACTTTTCATTTACACCTTCAAATACTTTATATATGTACAGTTTACACATGATGGATGAGCATTCAGGAGGTCAGCCCCCACCACCACCACCACCACCCCCACCTCCACCACCTCCTCGTACCACAGAGCAACTTAGAGAGGACATGAGGCGTAATATCACCTCTATTGTCAGGGACATTGAGACAGTTAGACATGATCCCCACCCCTCCGCACATCTACTATGCCTTGCAGATACTATGCAAGGCATAGTAGATTCTGTCCAGTCCCTCGATGATGAGTTGGATAGCTATCACTCATGGAGAGATTCCATGAGAACATTCTATGCTGATGGAATCACCTATAAAGAGGTGAAGGATCTTAAAATCACCAAAGCAGATTTTGCTCGGTGGTTTAAGAATCTGAAAATAGGTGAAGAAATAAACCCCAAAAAATCAAGAATATCTATTCACTGGTGCAAGCACCCGTTGATTTCATAGCACTTTTGGGAGCAGTGGTGGATGGTATTTGACCATCCACCACACACAAATCATGAGGTCCCCATGTACTTTTTGAGAAAATTGTGGGCTAAGTTTGAATTGGGTAAAAACCCAATTATTTTGACATGAGAGCATTTCAGGGGGTCGGTAGAGGCATGCCTCAGGATAGGCCTGGGGCGAAGCTGAGTGATAGAGTCAGAAATCATCCACATGAGGAGCCCCTTGTTTCTTATCCAGCTCCTATGATTCTAGCGCCAGTACACCACTAAGCAGTCACCTCTGCTCTTGGTTCATTGAGCGCCCTTTCAGGTGATTTAGCTGAGCAGTTTAGGATGGCTAGGGCACCCCAGAGTACAACACATGTTTGCACTAGCTGCGGGGATATATGTACTGGTCCACAGAGTGAGGGGCTAGATGATGGATTTGATGATGCAAAGGGTGCACATGGAGGATATGATGACACAAAGGATCGACCTGCTGAGTTGTCATCATTTCTTGACCTTCTATACGCAGTGGATTTATCTAGCGCAGAGGTAATCTATATAATAGTGATAAAATATTTTGTCTACATATATATGTACAGACACACAAACCATATCAACCAAAATATGTTGTTTTTGTCAGATAGGGGGTAGAGGAGACCACAACATCCAGGGACCGTCACCATGTCCATTCGACTGCTTCAGATGTTGGTGCACCTTTCACTGTATGTGTTTTTATCATGTCTATTCGACCCCTAGAAATATTTACTGTTGAAAATTTACTTTAATAATGTTTGTTTTCAAAATATATATTGTAGGGTCACACTTCATACTACCCTGGTAGCAGTTCGATGGGTACTCTGCCATTGGTCACAGAGGACACTCCCCATATACCGCTTGTATGTATATTGCATTTTAATTTTAATTTAACTATTTATACATGCTCACGTATTTATGCGTATATTCTAATTCACTTCTATTTTTTACAATTATGTAGGCCTTCACCACATCATTCCCTGCTGATATACCCTTGGAACCATTACTGAGTATAGTTTCCGTGGTCATGGTGTAGGACCCAGCTAGATGCAGGCCTCATCATCCTTTGAGGTCATAGTTATTAATATATTAAATTCCAATATTTTTGAATCATGATGCACATGTCATTTTTAGGGAATATTATTATAATAAATTTGCAATTTGTTTTGTATAGGACATTACCACAATGACATTTTTTACTCCAGGTCCTCCTCCCATAGAGGAAACTACTTAGCAGGGTTCCACGGTAATTTATTTGATATATGTATATTCAATATTTATTTTGTTTGTAAGTGAATTATTTGTTTAAACCCACTTCTTATGTTATCTCTTCATAATTTATGTTTATAGTCACTTGATGGTGTACAACATGATGATACATCTCCGTCCTCTTCACGTGGAGTGAAGAGGACGGCAGATCAGATGGGCGATCCAGGCTCTTAGATGTTACTTGTGTTTTCATGTTATATGGACTATTCAGATGTTATATGGACTATTTCTAGATGTTATATGGACTGTGAACACATGTTTTATGGACCTGTTATATTTGGACTATTCACATGTTTTATGGACTTGTTATATTTGGACTATTCACATGTTTTATGAACTTGTTATATATGAACTTGTTTTATTTGGACCAATGATGTATGTTTTATGGACATGTTTTATTTGGACTAGTTATTTGGACATGTTATATATGGACTAGAGTGACATGTTATGTGGATTAGCTTTTTTTTGGTTGATCGATATATGTACATGTCATAGATTAAATTAGAATATTTGTTTTAGATCTAAGATTTTTTTAATAAGATGGATTGCATGTAAATACTCTACGTGAATAAATATAATGTGAATCAGATAAGTAGAGATAAAATAAGATAACTAGATAACTACATAACTACATAACTAGATAACTAGATAATGGATATCATTAATTAATATGTCACATCAAATTATTCAAGTTATATGTCACATCAAATTAATTGTAGAATTTGAATTAAAAAATGAACAAATTAATAAGTATACAGGAATCATAACACATGGTACATCAATAAATGATATTTTTATTTATATATATAACTAGTTCAAGGGCTCCATAGGGAAAGAACTAGTAAGAAAACCCCACTTCTTAGCCCAATTACAATATGATTAAAAATAAAATAAACATTCAATGAAATAATTTAATGTATCATCTTCTAGGGCTCCTGAATATGACTGTCACACGTGTGTAAAGTTGTACACTTTATACCTATTCAAATAAGAAATTAATTAGAAAAACTATCTTTAATGCACAACTAACTATAAATTTGACATAATAAGAGCTATCACTTGTACATGTCTAATATCTATGTCTTTAATGCATATGAGTGTCACACATGTGTAAAGTTGTAGTTGATACCTATTCAAACAAGAAATTAATTAGAACTAACTCCAAATTTGACATAATAATATATTGAACTTGTACATGTCTAATGTCTAATAGAACTAACTATATAAACTTTCAACATAATTAAAAAGCACTCACATGTCTCTAAATCTGATTCAACCTAGTGTACCATCTGCATCCTCTCTTTTTTGTAATGCTTCTATGATTTCCTCATGCTCTTCCATCGAAAGGGTCCATAAGACTTTATTGGCGGGCCTCCCTTTGTATCTTTCTAATTTGATATTCGTTGCCACCACTAAATGAGAATACTGCATAATTTTCTTTTCTGATTGGTAGTCCTCAAACGCTGGTAACCCATTTCTTCTTGTTAGGTATTTTTGTAGCCATGTACCAACAACCACAACAGACCTAATTGGATACTGAAAACCATCATCATCTACTTGATGACATATCAACTTTTTCTTAGGTTCCACACATCTAGCAAGCCAGTACTCAGTCTGCTCATCATTATCCTTAGGTGCAACAACAACATACACATGCCCTGTAAAAATAATTAGTTTCATATGCATGTATGTAAAAAAACCTACACTTATAAATGTAAATTTGAATAAATAAATACCAGGTTGTATCAGATCTAAAACACGATCATAATCTTTTGATGCAAATGCATGATCTGGGTCTTCACTAGTTGAATCACCTGGAACTTGTGTCTCATTAGGTGTTAAGGATCTTTGTTTCCATTCTTCAACCCATTCTGTACTCTCGCATTGTTCCCATTCACCTGCAACACAAAATTGACAAAAAAATGCTAGCTCCCTAGTCCATATAGTCCAAGTTTTAGAATCAAAACTTCTAAATGAATGCCATTTTGCTGACCCATTTATCGTATCACAGTCATATCTTGAAAGGATATAATTCTCTTCTACTAGCTAGAAGAAACGTTTGATTGTAGAATTCTGATTTGATCCTGTAGATAAACTTGTACTACACCATTCAACAATTTCACGTGCATTTTTAAATTTGGATTTTTCTTCAAACTTGAGTTGTTCTCTTGAAAGGGCTCTCTTAACACATGCACTAGCACCATCATGTTCTCCTTTCCCGTGTCTAGCTTAAAAAAAACTCCAGATATGTTCGACATTGGTTTTCTTATGTGTCCTACTCAACCAATAAAACATTCTAACATTCTTGAATTGACCTGTGCAATTATCTGACCATATTAGATGTTGTGTCATTTGAATTTGTCTCTCCTTTAAATTATCGTAAAATGTCTCCATGCAGTATTGCACAAACTCTGATGAGTGTAGTTTATTATCACTCATATAGAAGTGGTACTCCCTCAAAAAAAATTTATCCTCTTCTGTACTATCAGGTGCATGTCTATAGACAATATGAACAAAAATGGCTACTTGTACTGAATTATAATATTGAGATTGGATCTCATCTTGTGGTGCAAGAGTATAGTTCTCTACAAAGTCAACTACTGAAAGTAAACTACCCACTGGGAATGTATTCTTGCACATGCAAAATTGTTCATCAAGCCATCTAGCATTATGAGAGTGTTTCACATATTTAGGTATGATCTTACACTTGAATTCATTCATGAATGCATGAACACTAATGCTTTCATTTATTAGGTCACAGCATCTTCCAACCTTTCCATCCTTCAATGGATATTCAATAGTTTTAAATCTTCGCACATCAATCATTTGTTGTTTGAATTCAGTTGTAGGAGTTTCATGAAAACACTCATCTAATAATGCAAGATTGCCACATATATTGCATACACCACAAACACATGCATTGAAAAGAAAATATTGGTCATTATGTGGGTTACAAAACAAACTTGAGATGAACTCCTTTATAACTTGAGGTGGAATTTGGATACCACATTCCTGTAACATTTCTTTAGTATGCATGGTACCACGTATAGATCAAAATAAATCATAATGGTAACGAAATTGGACATGAGTTTTACAACAACATGTGACTCTTTCCTTGTTTACCCTTACATACCAAGGTTTACACTTTTCAAATGATCTTTGACTTATGTTGATTGATAACACCTTTTCATCTACAAATTTTTTGTATAATTCAGTTTGAGTCATGTCCAAAAGGTGTTTTGGATGTGGTTCACGAATTTTTGAGCCAACTCTTAATTTTAGAACATCCCTGGCATTTGGTGATACTCTTATATTATCCTTCCAAAATCTTTCAATCAATGTTTTCACTTCACTAGTAAGTTTCATATCAGATCTCGGGAGTCTGCCACTATAGGTCCATAAGTTGTTAGCTGGATCACTTTCAAAGTCAACTCTTCTGTTCAAAGCTTTTGCCAAAGTTTTACGATGAATATTAAGATATCCACTTATGTTACTCATCATTCTTTTATCATGGGTTGATTTATTTACTAAAGCTATTGTTATTGCTCGTCGTGCCGCATTTCTATCTTTAGAATGACTTTTCTTTCCAATTGTATCAAAGGCACTAGCAATAGTCGAAACAACTTGTTTCAAAGACTCATCCTTTTTTTTTTCTTTCACATTGACTCCTAACCTCTTCATCACTTTCCGCATCTTCATCATTTTCATTAATTGTAACATCAATTGACATTGAAACCCAAATTTCTTATTATAAAAAAATTGTTTGAACAATCTGTTAGCATATGTCCTAATCTGCCTCCATGAAACCAAGCCACGAAGATTGTCTAACACACCACTATTCAATTGAAAAAGATTACCCATTTCATTATCATTTAAACATGTTTCATTTTCAACTGGTGTTTCCATGTCTACATCCACACTCTCAATTTTAGCTGTACTTTTATTTTCACCATCAGTTGGGGTTTGATTTTCAGTCATAGGTGGGGTTTCAATTTCTTTTTCAACTGGTGTTTGACTTTCATTTCTTACTGTACTTTCATGAATAAAATCCAAATCATTTATTTCATAGCCCGCTTGAAAAAAATCATGAATTTCATTTTCAGAATATATGCGGGGTTGTGAAGACATACCAGTACCCAATACTAGGTTAGTAGATGCACCTGGATTTTCTTGATTTGTATTTCCTTCTTCTGGCTCTTCATCCATTACAGTGTTCTCAATGCTCTCTTCCTTTAAAGCTACTGTTGAACTCAAAGCTCCGACATTACTACCCTCTCTAATTCTTGCTCTTCTTTCTCTTTGACTTTTTGCTTCCTTTTCTTTATTTTCTATCCTTTGTCTCTTTCTACGTTGCTTTGATCCCATATTTGGATGAATTTTTAATCCAACAAGTGTCAAATCCAGAACAAGACAAAACCAAGTCTAAATTAATTAAAACATATGGTCTGCGCACGGGTATAGTCATACAATGATTGACTAATGATTCAATCATTGGACCTCTGTACTTCTACACCTGTTGTTTTCCAACGGATTGATTAGAAACGGGCACCCATTTTTTAACAAAATGGGTGCCCGTTTCGTTAACGGTTACTTTTGAAACAGGCACCCATTTTTTTAAATTTCAAATCAGGCACTTGTTTCTAAAAGCTTGGGGCGGGAAAACTGAACTTGCCTCGATTTTTGGTATGGGATAGGCATGATTTAGGCTTGGTCCCACCGACCCTATGTCTTCACCTCCAAAAATTTGACTAAGTTATTTTAACATTAATTTTCTATCTTCAACGAATTTTTTGAGCGTCTTTCAATTTGAATTTTTTGATGAAACGAAAACCCACTATAGATTTCGTTGTCCTGATTCTATAAATGTAAATTTTTTGACAATATAATAAATTTTACTATTTTTCCTATATTTATCAATAGCAAAAGGTATGAAAATGTGAAACACAGAGGTTTACTAAACTTTTAATAACTTTTTTGTTTTAAGATTTTTGCAAAAAAAAATTATATGGCATCAATCTACATTCTATTCTTTTCAAGATATTTTTTTTTTTTTTGAAAAATATGAACATTTAATCAAATTATGGTGGCCGTACACTAGAGGTTTTGAAAATATACTTTATTGTCAATTAAAAATCAATAAAAAAAATATATACAAAAAAAAAAAAAAGGAAAAATATACTCATCAATCTATAGTGTCTTAGGTATCTTTCCTAAAAAGGATTAACATATATTGATTTATTTGTGTCAAAAAAGGGTGGCCGTACACGGGTGAGGTATGGTCCTGAAACAGGCATTCTGAAAAAGTGGTTTTTAAATATGCCTACCAAAATTAATTTATGCAATGTGCGTATTGAAATAAATTACATATTTGAAAAGCTAACTCCGAGTACTATAATTTTTATTAGTGAAGTTTTTTGAGATTCAATCTCTAAGTGCCTCAATTTTTGACATCAATTGACATGAATTTTGAAAAATGGGAAAAACACCCACTTTTTGCCAAAAATTGGCACCCAACTTCTTGCAGCCACCCGAATGTCAACATTCAGTTCAGGAATGAATCCCACTGAAAATGGAGGCAAAGAGAGTTATCACAGACCTAATTTCAATGAGGAATGACCAAGCAGAGTTTAGATTTGGATGAGCTATGCCAATAAAGTAACTCCCATTACAACCACTTTGTAGCTCATTCAATAATAAATAGAGGCCACATACATTTCTTTTTAAATAGTGGCTATTAAATATATCATGCTGGTAGACCTGATGTTAAAATACATTTTGTATATAGGCATTTATTGCTTATGTTAATGATGTAATAAGACCCCATTAGTTATGCCAATAAAGCAACTCCCATTACAACCACTTTATAGCTCCATTCAATAATAAATAGAGACCACATACCTTGAAGTGTGTTCCATCCAATTCTCTCAAACTTGATGAATATGTTCTTTCAACATTTGTAGTAGAGCAAGGAATCCATAGGAAGTGTATGCTGATTTAGAGAGAGGAAACCCAAAGAAATAAAGTTGGTATCTAAAAGGGAAGAAATATGCTGTGGACCTGCCGTCTGAGGAACAATTGCAGCATAGATGAATTGTAGTAGAAGGCATGGGTAAAACGTGATTGGGTATGGATAAACAATACCAATATTTTACTATCCAGATAAAGAATTATCTGATACATCTAAAAAATAAATTGGATTATGGAAGCTCTGAAGATTGCTTTATGGAGATTTAGAATTTAGCAAGCATTTTTCTAGCATCTCTTTTGTGCATTTTCGTCATGAAGGTAACAATGCAAATAATGCCTTAGCTAACATGAGGATTCTCCAAGACCATCTCTTTTTTCTTCAATGATGATGTGGAATCATGAACTTTGTTAGGAAGCATTCTACTGGATGATAAGTCACCTTGATTACTTTAAAGAGTATCAACTTGTCATTCCCAATGGTAGTTGTCTCTTAATCATTGGTTTGTTATATTTTGATGTGACCCTTTGTTCTATCCTTAGTGTATGTTGGTATTGAAGGCATTTGTATTGATGAGAGCTATTTATTTCGATCGCTGCTATGTTCTCACACATGTCATTGCTCTATTTCTCATGGTATCCTAGGTTTTGAGTTATCTTGCTTGTTTGATGCTTTAGTATGTTTCCTAGTGTCTACATTTTGGTTATGTATAAGGCAATTTAGTTATTCCCTTGTGTTCCATTTATGGGTACTAAGGGATTCCCTTTGGTAACAAGAGACTTGTTCATGTTTATCTACAAGTTGCAAACAAATCATCCTTCTTCCACCAATGAGTCATTCCATTAAAGAAAGACCATGTCTGATGATATCAACACACAAAAAAATAGGGAGACAATTGCTAGACTATGGTCTAACTTAAAAAGAAAGGGTGATGGAAAATGTTATTGTCCTTGCAAACTTTTTAAGGGCTTAAAGACTCGAAGATATCTAATCAAAACAGCTGAGGAACATTGTAGGAAACATGGTCACATTGAAGGGGGAAATGAATTTTGTCCATTGGTATGTATTTTAATATTTTATAAAATACATAAGACATGATTTGATGATGACAACATGGTCATGGTTAATATAAGGTCATATTTTCATATAGGTCAACGTCCCTCAGTTTCATGTTATGGACCATGACAATCTGGAGAATGTGGATTTCCAAATGAGGGAACATGGAGGTGTGAATATAGAAGTTGAAGGAAATGATATCATGGAAGAAGACCACAATGATGAAGAAGATCAAGATGATCATGATGATCAAGATGATGATGATGTTGATGCAGAGCTTGATGTACCTATACTTGAGAAGGCACACAAGCCCCTATATGAAGGCTCCAAAACAACTCTTCTTGCCACTGTATTGTTGTTGGTGAACTTGAAGGTTATGAATGGTTTATCCAACATAGAAATGACACGTATGTTAAGGTATGTCATCTTTTTTCATTATTTTAGTCGTAATTTCCTTACAATTAATATTGGGTCAATCATGTAGCAATTAATATTCTTTAAATTAACAAATTATATTTTTGGTTGTAGGTTGATAGGTGAGTGTTTGTTACCACCATCAAACATTCTACCTCACTCATACTGAGAATTATCTGCCATTATGAAAGATATTGGAATGGAATATCAAACAATACATGCATGTATGAATGATCATATTATATATTATAAACAGCATGAATTTGCAACAGAATGCCCTATTTGTCATATTAGTAGATATCAATCAGATTGAATAACTAAAAAGGTGCCTCGCAAGGTTCTTCGACATATTCCCATTATTCCACGTTTGCAATGATTATTCAAGTGCAATAGCTTGGCACAATTTATGGATTACCATGCACGCAATAGAAGTCAGGATGGCATTATGCGAATGTCTACAGATGGCTCGACATTTAAGGAAATAGAAGAAAAATGGCCACACTTTAAAGAAGAACCTCGTAATCTCAAGCTTTCATTGGCAGCAGACGTTGTCAATCCATTTGGAGAGATGAGATCTACTTACTCGGTGTGGCCTATTTTTGTTATCAACAATAACATTCCTCCTTGGTTGTCCATAAAGAGGGAGCACATAATGTTGTCACTGATTGTTCTAGGTATTTTTTGATTTAATGGTCATCTAAATTAATTTATTATTAATAATCCATCAAAATGGTCATAATAATTATGTAATGTTTTTGTTCATTCAACTAGGTAAGTACCAAGTTAAAGATATCAATGTATATATTGAGCCCCTTATCAACGAGTTGATGGTGTTATGGAATGGGGTCACTATGTATGACATCTCTAGACCAATAGGACAAAGACAATTTCAATTCCATGCAATGCTTGTATGGAAAATACATGATGCCCCTGGGCTAACACATTTTTGTGGTATGTTCTCTTCTTAACGCCTCTTTTTTGGTATGTTATAGTGCTAACACAAAGTTAACACATTTAATCCAATTATACATGATCTTGTAGGTCTTCAAACAAAGAGAAAATTTGCATGTCCAGTTTGTGGTCCAAAGACAAAATCTCGTCATTCAAAAAGTTTGAGAAAGCAGGTGTTCGATGAGAATAGACACTTTCTCCACAGAAATAATAAGTACCGAATTAATGAAAAACATCTTTTCAATGGGAAAGAAGAGACTACATCAAAGCCATAGAGAATGACACCTCACCTATGGAAGTTGGCATACAATAAAATAAATCATTGAGGTAATGTCATTCCATCTGATGGGTTTTGTTTCAAATTTATATTTTGATATTGTGTTTTGTTTACTGATGATGTAATTGATGCTTGTGAAGGTCGTCAAGGCATCAATGACCAACTTCCAAAAGGACTAAAAAGTTATCCTACACAATTTAATAGGTTGCCGTACTATGAGCAACTTCCAATCGTGCATTTGTTTGATCCTATGCATATTGGAAAGAATGTAACAGAGACATTATGGAAAATATTAGATGGAAGGCGTGACAAAGACCAAATTATCAAAATTTGTAGTGACATTGAAGAATCCATCCATGCAATGAAAAATTTTATTCGATCAAATAACAATGGAGACTAGATTGATACAAGTGCCCTTCCATGGTTATTGTCGGAGCAGCAGAGCAATGCTATAAAAGAAAGTATAAAAAAAATATGATTTCCCACAGGATTTGCTGTGAACATAAATGATCTCATATCAAAGAAAAGTGAATTTGGGCCAGGGATGAAAACACACGATTGGCATATATTTATTAAGGTAATTCATATTATTTTGTATTCACTATATATTTGTATACTGCATGTGGTTTTCATTGCATTCTTTTATAAAATATTGACAAGATCATTTTACAAATATTGTAGTACGTTCTACCTCTATCTCTCCCACACCACTTTGCCAACGGTGTCAAACAAGTTATATATGATCTTGGAAAATACATGAGGTGGTTGTCATCTAAAGAAATCAATAAAGAAGATATAAAATATTGGAAGAGAAAAATTCCTCTTCTTATGTGTGAAATGCAAAAGTGTCTACTTTCAACTTTTTTCAATGCACAAGAACATTACCTCATACATCAAGTTGAGGAGATTGAATTGTGTGGACCTGTACCAACTAGGTCAATGTGGATGGTTGAGAGGCACTTGAAAATTTTGAAAGGCTTGGTTTGACAGAGAGCACATCCAGAGGGTTCTATGGTGGAGGGATATATGGTATACCAGACCATGGTGTACATTAGTGAATATCTTCCTACGTTTGCAGCAAAGATCCATGTAGATCATATTTGGGATCCCAACTCCATTAACAAATTTGAAGGGGAGTACTTGATGGGAAAAGGTAGATTGAGGAAAGTGAGAGGTAAATCTAAGATGTTATTGTAGTTAATTAATTCTTATAAATCTGGTCAAGAGTGGGATGCAATAAATCTAAGATGTTTTTGATACAGCTGGTCGAGAGTGGGATGCAATACATTTGTATATTGCAAACAATCTTGATTGGATGACGGTATGGATTGAACCATGTCAACAAAATGGTTGCTCATTAACATGGGAAGGTGTTGCTTCATTGGTTAGAGAAGCTCATCATAATGGAGATTCCAATGTTACTCCAATGGTAATTGATCTAGCACATGGTTTAAGAGGTGGATAGGTACGTAAAAATTTATTAATGATCATCACTCGTATGTTTCATATCAACTCATGATGCAAATAATTTACACACTTGAAAAATTGTAGGTCAAGCACCACAAAGCTATGTACTATCATGGCCACAAATTTTGCATAAAAAAGTTGGATGACACAAAGAAAATTTGTGATTTTGGGATAAGTGCAGTTTTTGAGGTCACCAATATATCATCTAGAAATGACATACATCCTCAACAATCTCAAAATCAATACTATGGCATCTTAGATGATATAATTGAGTGTGACTTTAACTCCTTCAAAGTAGTTCTATTTGTCATCAAATGGTACAGGTTACGACTGAATCAAAATGATCCAGATAGAATTGTTATTCAACATGATAATGGATTTACAATTATTAATACAAGGTCGTTTGAGCCAGTTGGAGATGAGCCCTATGTTCTTCCAAGCTAGTGTGAGCAAGTGTTTTACTCAGAGGTTCCACATAAATAGGATTGGTCATTGGTTGTTAGAAATGATCCAAGAGGAAGGCCGATAAAGTATAATGTTATGGAAGAAGAAGATATCGAAGATGATGAAGAAGCAGATGATGATGATGATGATGATGATGATGATGATGGTGATGGTGATGGTGATGGTGATGGTGATGGTGATGGTGATGATGATGATGATGATGATGATGGTGATGATGATGGTGATGGTGATCATGGCAATGATGATGATGGTGATGCTGTTGATGGAGATGATGATGGTGATGATGGCGATGATGATGATGATGATGATGATGATGATGATCAATGACATAATTGAAATGGTTACATATTTATTGTGTTCAATTCTAATGATTACAACATATGTGATTTTAATTACCAATTTTTTTTTACGATGCTAAATTAATTGCTGTTGATACATGTATATTTGTGTTTGATTATCACCCTTTTTGCAAACAAGCAATTGACTACAAACATTGTCACCCCGACCTTCTGTTGATGATCTTGCATTCCATACATAGGGTAAATTTGTTCATGTTTATGATGTTGCATATTGTTCATGTTATCTTCTAAGTTATTTTTAGCATACGTATCATGTAATATTTAGCTAACTTAAGATAAATGATTAACATATGCAGGAAATTTGACCCCTTTGGCATGGATCGTGCACAGTGACATGGATCGGCAGGTATAAGTCAATAAATAGACATAATTTTCTTATATTCTTCTTGTTTATCACTGAGCATGTAGTTATAAATAGACATATTATATAATCATATGATGTATATATAGACAAAGAAGAACCGTACGTATGGGTCACGACTTGATTATTCTATATATATATTGATGTGGCAATATCTCATTTGATGGATTGCAGCACCCACCAAATAGGTACTTGTCAGATCTATCTACATCGAATGAGGGAAATGAGGGAATGCTAGATGAAATTTCTACATGTAGTACGGCTAAAATAGGGAGATCAATTAGAGGTCAAAAGATTAGAAAAAAATTTGATAAATGCATGGAATATTTCCTTGCTAATGGGGGGTCATGTTCTTATGATGATGAGACCAAAGGCAACATCAAGGTGCCCTTTCGGTACACACACATTGAGAAAGAATGGGTACCCAATGAGCTACCTCCAATTAATATTGATTTTTGTGTTAATGAGAGGATATATCGCATTGCTCCATCCTCATTACATGGTTTGGGCCTATTTTCCATGGATGGGATAAAGGTATATTACAACAGAGTTGTTGAATTATTCAAGTATGTCGGTCCGTGTTATAATTACAATGATTGGATGTAGATTGTTCAATATAAAAAAAGTATGCATAGGTATGCACTATCAGCTAATTATATACAAAGGAAAGAAAATGATCAAAGTAAAAGATTTGCAATGTACATTGATGGGAGACCAAAAGCAACAGGTAATATTGCAGGTTTTATAAATAGTACATGACCTTCGTCAACTAATAAGCAACCCAATTGCATATTTGAGGCACGTGAGGGGAATCAAGTTTTTGTATGTGCAATAAAATCAATAAGTGCAGGGGAAGAACTGCTAATAGATTATCATTTAAATCGCATAGATACAAAAAAAGTTACTATGATGAGGGTGGTAAGTACTATATACCATTTTATTAATAAGTTTTTTTTTGCTAAGTCTATTGCTTTTAGTTCACTAAAGTTTTTATATTTAATCTTTGTCACAGGATGATATGGATCCCGCACATGATAGAGGCCACGAGGATGCTCCTCCCACCTGTTCTTCAGCAAAGGTAAACCCTATTAAAATTGTACAAATTAGATAGTTGAAAAATGTTATATTATTATGTTATTTTATTTATGGTTTTGGAGTTTTTATGATAGTTTTACTGATATTCCTATCACAATTTGATGTTCAGGATAAGGGAAAAGCACCCTCGACAGTAGAGGCAATAGCTACCCCCGAGGATGATGATCTTTTTGTAGATTCACCTAATGTTATAATCATGTTGAAGAAAAAAATGAAACAAATCAATAAAGATATAATTAATATTTTGTATGAAACAAATCCAACCAAGGAGATGCTCATGAAGCTAACTAAATTGAAAGCACTCACATGTCGGTATCAAGTAAGCAGTAATGAATCTTTAGTTATAAAAAAATTTCAATAAAGGTTAATATTTTATACTCTTTTATGTTGTGAAGTAAAATATATGTAATATGTGCTCTTGTTGCAGGATTTTATGGAATCTCTAGTACCTGGTCAAGGACAATGTGCGGATGAGGCCGGTACTAGTAGACCTCCGTCCACCTCAGGTAAAATAATCCTTTAGTTGACAAGTTACAAGGATTTTTTTTTTTGGAACATTCAAAAACTTCTCAAGTTAACTCTTACTTTTATTATTTCAAAATGTCTTTGCTAACAATGTATTGTTCAGGTCATCAATTGCAGGAGACTCCTCCTAGCCAGGTTGTCCATAGAAGATTTTCGAGTGCAATGTCGGCCACAAGGGCCATGCAAACATCAACGCCTTCAAGGGCTATGGCAACTGGTAAATCATTGTTTTACTATATTTGGTTTTGTGCTAATTATGATTTCATAATTTGTACTTTAATCTTGGGTGCATCACATAGTGGATTATTTTTTTGGAGCAGGAGATACCCTGGTGGCACCGCTTGGTACACTAGATACTGATCAATCTACATGTATTGGTGATAATTCACCACCATTTCCTGGATCTACCTGTGTTACTAGCACAGGAGCTACACAGACGTCATTATTGATTGACAATAATGAATCAATGCCAATAAAATGTCCTCAAATTCCAAGTACTTTAAATAATTATTTTTTATATTGTAATATGCATTTACCTATTCATAACAAGTTTTGGATTGATTATCCCATGACATTTTTTGCAGGAAATGATACGTTTTATAAGAAGCTTTATGACCTCACATTGCATATATTCGGGCCCACCATACGTACAAGGTGGAACATCATAAGCGAACTAAGTTTATCCCACTATTTTTTTTTCATATCATTAATTGGTACAGTATTTTTCCTTTCATTCCGGTCTTTTCTTTTAGTGGCTATATCTAACAATTTTGTGTTTTTCCTTAAAAGGTGGAATTTGCAAGAAAAAAGTTTAAAAGATCAGCTCGTCAAAGATTTATAGCATGAGTTTGGTAATAATATTTTTGATGAGAAGAAAATTTTAGAAAGAGCTTGCAAACATCTTAAGACCGTGAGGGACACATATAGAAAGAGTCTCGTCCAAAACCCAAAGTATGAGCGTCCTCCCTTTATTTCAGTGAGGGATTGGAATGAATTTATTTTAGATGCAAAGGAGAAAGCGGATGCTCAAAAAGGAGTTTCACCAACAAATTCGAGAAGGTATGCAATAGTATTAACTACTAGTGATAAGGTGTTTGGCATGGACTTTTGAGATGATAATTAAATTTTGAATGCAATCATCATTTTTCAATATAATATCTTGGTATGATGTTTTCGACATTTTCACCATTGAATGCAATGTGTTCAGCATTTCAAAGTTTCATTTGTTATTCCATATACATGTTTTTATAACCATTTTTTCAAACTTTTCATAGGTTGCAGGACACTTCAAAGGCAACAAAGGCCAGGCTGCAAAAGATTGGGCAACACAGACTTGGTGCTGGAGGATATTCAAAAATTAAAGCTCGCATTGTAAGTAGCAGTAAATGAATTGCAGAGAAAAATTATTTATAAAATGCAAATAATTTTGTTTAATCAAAAAATGCAGGGCTCTGATTTTAATGTAGAGGCCATAGAAGAACACAGAAAAATTGCCTTCAAGGAAGGCTATCAAGCCATGGTTGAACGCCTACGGCAAGCTTCCACTGGCCCAACCGAAGAGTCTCCTGCATCATGTGCATAGGTAAATATGCCAAAAAATATATTAGAAATTGAATACTTGAGCAACAATCAATTTGATAATAATGTCCATTACATTGCAATGTAGCCTCTTAATCGTGACACAGATCATACGCCGCATCATGAAGCCCTGATGTGCATCATACTGTCCAAGGAGGTGCTCATTTTCTATTTAAAACTAATTATGTAATTATTAATACAATTTAACATCTTAAATTGAACTTGGTGTAACATTTTTGTGTATATTTTAGAGGATACAGAATCAGGTCATGCTGAACGAGTGCCAGAGGATGTTCAGACTGATCACCATGTAGATCATGTGGCACATTTAGGTAAAGAAAATCTATGTTTTGTTCTTTTAAATTAATTTTTTGATTTATAGTTCTTTTACTTACATAAATACTTGTAATTCAATAATATAAAATAGTGTGAATTTAACTCATGAAGTAGTTATTGCAGCAGACCCCCCTTCAGCGCAGCGGCCTCCTGTTCCTGAACAGATGAGGAGGAGACACACGTTGGGATTAGAATCAATAGAGGAGGGGAATGATGAGGACATTGATCTTCCTCTTAGAAATTATATGATTAAAAAAAATAGCAAGAAACCCAAAAAGAAATGATTGTAATTAACATTTATTGCTAATGAAAGAACATTGTCTTAATGGATGTAATTTTGTACTAGTAATGTTGATGAATGATGTGTGTTAATACGTGTTAATGAATTATTCATGAATGTTGTGCGTTAATGAATTATGTGTTCATGAATTATTTATGAATGTTGTGTGTTAATGAATTTTATGTGTTAATGAATGTTATCATGTGATTATAATGATTGAATGGTATATTTCAAAAATGGATGAATGAATGAATGAATGAATGAATGAATGAATGTTATTAAATGTTAATGGGGAATTCAGAGTGATGTTAGGGGGGGGGGGGGGGGGAAATGAGCTTCCATCTTCACGTGGTTGGCCTTGTTTAGTAGAGAATATTAAACTATTCTTGAAACCAAGTGAAGCTCAAACTTTAAAGACAAGCTTAGATTTTTTGATGCAGAGCCTTCTAATATCCCCTTAAGGAACCCTGTTCAACTCGAGGATTCAACAACGTCTTGGAATCCACTCAAGGAACTAGAGTTCAACTCAAGGATCAATAAGAAGTCCCTGACTTTAGGATATCAACCAAAAACTCCTCTACAATAGGTTCACTGCCTTGATTCATTTTAGACAACTTATCAATTCACTTTGTCCATGTTCCAATTTCCCTCTCCTTGGGAACACTCCTAATTCACCTTTCATGCAATCACCTCTTGATTTCTATCTTCAAGGATTCCCTTGATCCTTCTAAGGCTTCAAAAATCCTCAAATAGCCTAACTAAGGAGTTCCAAACCCTATCAAGCATTAACTCTATCCCAATCTTCAAAACTGCCTTTTCTAGGACTATCCAATTAGCCCTGTCCTGCCAGTAAATTGCACTTTTCTCTAAAATTCCTCAAACACCATGGTGACTTCTTCACCTTTCCAGATACCCTTTATGGAGTTCTTCAAACCCTACTAATACCAATCCTTCAACTTGTGACTGTTTCACACTTCTATGACTGTCCCTATCAGCAATTAGGCCTAATTAGCCCTCCTCTTCCAAAGCAACTCCTATTTACACTTACTCTCAACCTTCCAACCTTCATATAGTCTCAAGGTATCTAATAAACATTAGAATTCCTCAATTAGTTTGACCCTCCAAGCTTTCCTAGATACTTTTTCATCAAACCCTCCCTTTAAGGGTTTCTATCCTAGGGCTTCCTAGAAAAGACCCTAAATCAACTCACAAAACCTTTCTAATGGCTCAAACACCTTCAAAAAAACTCTCTCAATCATTTCCAACACTCATTTACCAATTTCACCCTCAACTTGTTCATATTCACCACGTGGTGCTTCCCAAATGCACCCTTCACTGCCTGTTCAACAGTCACCTACTGTTCCTTTCTCCTTTCACTGACACTTGCATCTAGATCATGATAAAAACATAATATTTATAGGCCTTAGTACCTCTCCCATAGGAAATTATTAGAACACAAACAATTACGGGTACTTTCCCTTTTTAATCACAACAAAAGTTGACAGTATCGATTTACATGGAGATCCAATTAGAATCAACTCTAACATACTTCACAGATTAAAAGCCCGCTATTTAAGCTTTACACAGATTGTTGCCTATAGATTGTAATTTGCAGTATGTACTTCATTCTATATATGAATAAGCCAGCTAGTTTGTTAATTAATGGCCCAATTTCTTTGAGAATTTGCCAGCCTTTTCAGAAGTATTTTTGTTTAGGATGTCAAAGAGATATGAAGAAGAAGAAGATAACTTCTGTGAATTGAAGTGTCAAGAGGGTGGTATTTATCTTTTGACATTTGGAGGGCGTGACAAGCATGTGTAAGCTGCCTCACTTGCATTTTGAATTTTATAATTCTATCAAATTTATCTTGCTCATTTGGTTTCGCTTGTGCAGGTTTGGGCCTGGGGCAATCCAAAATATCAATGAAGCTTTGAATAAGGTATGAAAAGATATTCATAAATTCACAAGGTATGTGATATTTGTTGGGTCATTGTATTTCATTATATCAATGGTTCTAAGGATAATTTGGCAGGTCGAGGGGGACAGAGATGCAACAGTTCTTGTCACAACGAATGAGGTAATTTCCACCATTTTTACAGGTTGGGTTGGATCATGAGAATAGTTATATAATTTGATAAGTAGGAAATATTTTTTTACAGTAAGTTAAATTATGATATTATTATCAGAATTTAACTATGTAGTTTTATAATTAGTTTACTGACAAATGTTTCATGAATAGTAGCTCATAATAACCTTTCTTTTATGAGAATGAATGGAACACTTAGTACTCATTGCATCTAGATGATGCTCATAGAGGTGAAACGCTACTTCCTAGCATGTCACTCATCCCAATATTATTCTAGTTCAAGTGCTCTTTACTACGAAGGTTCCTCCAACGTTAAGCCCACTTTGCTTGCAACCCCATTTGCAAAACATTTAGCAAGTTTTGTGCCTTGTGAACCATTCATTAAAAAGCCTCTTAAGCTCATCAATTGATAATTAAGAGATATTTTCCACAAGTTGTCAAATTGTGATATTGCAATCAGCATTCAACCATGTAGCTTTATGGTTAGCTTATTGAGAAATATTTTATGAGTAGTGATTCACATGAATCCATCTCTCATGAGAATGAATGGAACACTTAGTGTTCATTTCATCTAGGTGATGCTCACAGAGGTGAAGTGATGTAGGGGCATCCATCATGAAACCAAGGAATTCCATGGTACTAGGTGAAGACAAGAAGGACAAGGCATCTAGCCATGTCAACTGGAATATTCTAAAGCCAATCATGGCATATTTTCATGGCCAAAGTACTTTAATGGTCAAAGGTCCTGATAAAGCCTATGGGCAAAATGATGTAACAAATGGCATATGAGAAATGAAATGGTAGTAGGATGTAGTTTCATGTTTTAAGATATTCAATAAGGTCATTGGACCAATTATGAGTCATTAGCATAGGTCTAGATATTAGAAAAAGCATAAAAAGCATATCTTATAATTTGAATTCAAACTCAAACGGTCACTAAGTAGTTTTGGAGGGAAACTTAAGATTTAGTATTTGTATTGTTTAAATAAACATTCCAACTACCTTGGTTGGTTGGGCAGTCAGTTAGAGGTCTATTTAAGATGTCACAGCCTTAGGCAAGGAGGAGGCATGGTTTTGTACGAAGTACACAAAAAAAACTATACGGACAGGCAATGAATCAATGAGATTTTAAAGTTTTCTTGCTAATTTGAAGCCCTCTTTGATGTAGAAATCTTCCATAAATGTTGGTAAGGTATACTTAAGTTGTTTTGAGTTGAATTTGGTGAATTCAATAACACATTTCAAAACTTATTACTGCTATCACGCCAAACATATAGTTTTGCATTATTTTTTTCAAATGAATAAGTGAGGGTTCCATCCTATGAATGTATATCTGACCATGGGATGGACCTTGATGGTTCTAACATGTTTAACTAACCATGAAAATGAAAGGAAAGTGAAGATTTGCAAGATAGGGTGAAGCATATGCAAATTTGAGTGGTGTAGGGATTGATTTGGGTACCCAAATGATGCTAATAGTCACATAGCCGTACATCTAGCTTAAGGAGGTGTATTTTTTGTTGGATAATCTTTTAACACATGTTGAATACATGGTGAAACCTAAAGTTTGGGTCTTGGAAGTGCCAGATTGACCTAGTTCAATGATGCCTTAGGAAATGAGGGTTTTAATGCATGTAATTGGGGTTTTTGTACCAAAACACTTCATAGTCTGAAATTGATTAGTGATTTCTTTAATTGGGCATAAATAATGATGGTCCTATGAATTTAATGGAGTTTGGATGCATTCGGAGCATGGTTGCTTTGTAAAACCACCTAATTAGCCCTCTAAAAATAGTCTCAATCATGTTTTATGGTAATATTTTCCATAGTAACAATATTTAAGTTTTGGATATGTTTTAGTAAAATAAAAAGGGTATTCATAAATATAATTACCTTATCAAGTGTTTTGGAAAAAAATTAAGTTATTTGGGTTTTAGTGCTGTTGGAGGGCTACTAGCCTGTCAACTAGACCTAATAGTCAGTTTTGGGGATTTGATGATTGGAGTTGCATAAAAGGTTGAAACTAATTGATTCTTGTCTAAAACATCTAGTTTATACCATTTGTGTCCACCCTAGGCATTTGGAGGCAAGATTGAGTGTTTTGTGGGTATTTGACCTTTGGAGTACCTTAAAGGCTTGTGGGATCCTTCTAGAATTGAACAAGTTTTGTGTGAAACCACCACTTCTGCTAACCACTCTACATCATGAAGCACTAGGACTATTTTTTTAATTTTTGATGATTTTGGAATGCTAATGAAAACTATGAATGAATGTTGTCTAAGGTGCATGTAGTATACCCTAAGATAGATAAATGTAAACCTTCTAAGGAAATACCTAAATGATGTTGGGAACTATCTTGAATTCAATTTTGAGGAAAACAAAATTATAATTATGACAAGGTGTTTATGAATAAGACAAATTTAGACAAGAATGACAAGCATCCAAGAAAAGGTGGACATGAAAAGAAGATAACTATATTTAAAGGAAGTCAAGATAATGTGCAAAGCCACTATAGGAATGTCCTCAAAAGATGTACCCTCTAATTTGGAAAATGACTGTAGAAAGTGTAATTCTTGACCCTAGGATGTGCAAGCTATGTTTTTAGATTTTTAGATTTTTTGAATCTAAGATGAGGACTATTCACTATGAAAATGACTAAGAAAGGTTATAAACTCTCAATATAAGAATGCCACTAAAATGCAAGGTATGAACTTATAATTTGCAAGGGTTTCCAATCAAAATATTCTAGATAAAGGAAAAATGATATATTTATGACCCATGCTATTTTGTTTCTCTATGTGGGACATTTTTTAGGACAAGTTTTGATGATTCATAAACACAAAAATCACACAAACACTTATGGCTGTAGGTATGAGTAAAATGAAATGTTTTGTCTTTATTCTGTCTACTATATGAAAAAAGGCAAAGTGTGAAATCTATGAAAATCACTTTCTTGCATGAGTTTAAAATGAAATAAGGAAAATTCTATGATGCAGGAAAAAGAAACGAATCTGATAAATACCCCTCGGTATTCAACATTTCCCCCAGGTTATGAGCTACCAACAAATATTGTAATAATTACACTTCAGGTAAATTTCGCATTCTTTTCGAGAGGATGATGAATATTTTAAGGTTTATTTCAAGTAGATTGTTTGGGAGAGTCATTTATATTTATTTTTTCCTCTTTTAGTTTTTATTTTACATTGAACATGCAATTTGGAGAACAAGAACTAGAGGATAAGCTTACTTTATTGTGTTTAGCACATCTTTATGAGGTAAATTTGAACTTTATATAAACTGAACCATTTTGTTTGTACAAAACTATGGTCTGAAATTGTAAAATTATAAAAACATTTGGCAAAATGTCTGTTGTCCTATATTCTTGTGTAGATTGGAGAAGATGACAAGTTTTCAACCCCCGCAAGAGTTGATCTTCAAAAACTATTTCCAGGACGGAAGGTATACTCTTTTGCAAATGGACCTTACTAGCTTCTGATGCCCTATTTTTTCATGTGGATATCTAATTACTCCTTTTTAAGATTGATGGCATGTGTTTGTCCTTAGTTGTATAAAGCTTGCCTCAAACATTTATTCCAATGCGCTGCCTTCGTACAACCAAAAAATCATATTTATGCATGTCATAAATGCAATTTTTCATATTTAAGGATAAATCTACTTTGGCAACAAATGCAATAAATGAGAATGATAAATAAAGGCTTTCTATTTGTCCTATTTAGCAAAACCTCAATTGTTGAGTATATATTGTTCTAAAGTTCAGTCCTTGATGGCTGTTGACATTTATTGGTGATTTTTGAAGAGGAATATTGAAGTCAGTCATATACATCTTGGTGGCAAAACAGAAATAAATGTTCTTGAAATAGATATATGAAACAGCAAGTCAACACTCTGGGTACTTGCAGTTGATTTCTCAATATTATTTTGTTATTTTCTTTTTGATGTTATTAATTAATGCCTTTTAAAAAATTTGAAGTTCAAATATGTAAACTTATATTATTGAGGCATGTGAACTGAGGGGACTTGCACCCTGCTTTGTCTGTTGGAACATGTCACGTCAGTGAGATGGATGTCATATTATTTGACCTAGTTTCATTATGTTATTGTATCTCTTAAATAGTTTGACCTGGCTTGTCCATATGAATTCCTTTATGCTTTTTCACATGAGCTCACTACATTAAACAATTTACTGCTATGATTTTGCATGTACAAAAACCATCCCAATTTAACGTTTCTAGGTTATACCATCCCAATATCATGTGCTTGATTAAATATGTTATCATGTGTTTGATATAACCATATTATCTCCAATCTTCATCACTGTGCTATTTTGGTCAATTTTTACTTTTCATTTCCTATGATAACCATTGAGAAAATAAACACACTTTCCTTGAAGGATGGAATAAGGTCTTGAAAATATAATCATAACTATTTAAAATGTTGTAGACAACAAGCCATGCATAACATATGATTACCCTTTATTGCTGGTATTTTTCTTCCAAAGAAATCTTTAATGGGTAGTTATTATAAAAAATACAATTGAACATATCATTATGGCTTTATTTAATTTAATATTTGCCTTTTAGGTCCTTGCATGATCTTTACTCTCCCATCGCTCATTCCCTTCTCATGGGTGATTGACCCTATGTATTGAATCATTTATATATACATCAGGGGATTAAAAAAATTGCATGTACACATTCACATTTTCTTTGAGTTAGAATATGAAGAATAGTAGGAAGCTGTGGTCCCTTTAATGAGTTTAGATGGTAGAGTCAAAGATTAAATGGTATATTTGCTCTAATTGTTGAAATATTTGTTTTGCATGATTTTGTAGATTGAAGAAGTTGTCGAGCTCAATCTTTCTGCGGTTCAGGAAAAGTCAGAAATGACATCATTGGACTGGAAAATTGAAGGTGAAGAGAATGATATGCATGAGCCATCTAAGAGAAACAAAATAATGAATGAAGAATTTATTGTGGAATTAGCACCTATGGAAATTAGAACCATTCAACTTGAGTTTGATGACTGAGGACTGTGTGATTCCTGTATGAAATTTTTTACAATAGTTAAAAGAACCCATGATTGTCAAATTTTTATGACTCGGGAAGCCCACTAGCCCTTCAGGCTCACCAAAGGCTACATACCCACAATTGAATCAACTATGCCTCCAAACACCTAAGATGGACCAAAATGGTGTAAAAAAGGTGGTTTCAACAAGAATCAATCATTTTTGATAGCCTTTACAACACCTATTGACCACAACCTTCAAATCTGCCTTCTAGCCCTATGAGCCCCAATTAGCCCCGCTGGACCAATTTTCTCCCTTTTTCTCTAAATTTTTCCAAACAACTTGAGAAAAAAATTACATTTTTAGACACCCTTTTCAGGGTTATTTAACATATGTAAACTTCAATGGTGACTCCTTTAGACCAGTCTTAACTTCCTTAACAAGGTACCCTCCTAATGGCATCAAAATCAAGCAAATAACAAAGAAACTATATCATTCTGTTATCCTCATCACTCCAAACTTTCATCATAGTTATAATATGGCAAAATATGACTAAATCCAAGAGATTTTAGTCCTATTCCACAAGGAATGCCCAAAACACTCATTTAATGCCTTCAAACCCTTGTTGCATAGGGTTTCACCAAACACCTATCTCCACTAACCTTGGAGACCAAATAATGGTTCATACACCTTATCTTTGATGCCATAGGACATCTCAAATAATTAGATAACCTTCTTGTACAGCTCAATATGCTGCTGTCATACTATTCCCACCAATCCACCATGGGACATTTCCATTATTTTCTCCAAACTTGCTGTCTTCGCACTAGTGCTACATCAAAACTTGTTAGATTTCTATTTTACATGTTAGTAACATGCCTCCCATGAAGTCTGGGCCCTTGAATTCATGGGAGGTTCATCTATTTAAAGAAAAATTTTGTCTGTCACAGGAAAAACTCAAGAAAACAGCCTGAAATGAACCAACAGTCGTATATGCTGCTTCAAAACAAAGTGTTATTCATTCAATAATGAGTGAAATGTGTTTAAATACCCTTATAATTCATGTATTTGATAGTCCCAAACAAAAAGAAGTTCAATACATTGAATGGAATAGCACCAAAATGAAATTTTATTGCTTGCTTTCACAACAGTCCGTACAACAGGCTTTTTTTTCTCCCTGTCCCCCTCCATACAATGGATCCTTTAGACATTTAATGACCCCTATCTACCTACCTCAACCAAATTTAGATAGTTGGGAGGTTTAATTAATCCTAAAAACTGTTAAAACTAATTTCCCTCCAAAAAGGTAATATGACCGTTTACATTCAAATTTAAATTAATAAACTTTATTTTATGCATTTTATGACTATTCTGACTTCCCAACTTACTCCATTGACCTACACATGGTCCTATGTATTTATTGAATGCTTCTAAACATGAAAACTACTCAAATCTAATCCTATTGGACTCTTTCACCTATTACATTGCTTTGATCACTTATTACATTGTATTGGTCCTTAGACCTCTATCATGACTTTTACATAGTTTATTGAATCCAACACTATCATAAGCCATTATAGGCTTCAAAACTTGCCAATCAACTTGTCTTGATACCATCTTCTCCTTCTTAGTTACTGGACTCCTCCTTTGCTCAGATGCTCTTCTAGATGCCCCTGCATCAAATATGCTTTAAAAAAGTCTTTCTTCTTGGTTGGGATGAGTCTATTATTGGCCTATCCATGGAAGCCTCATTTTTAACCTATTCAGGGCATTTTGTCCCTGCAACATATCCGGTTTATACTTCCCAAGTCACCACTAGAGTCTTCAAATCTAGATATTTTGCACAAGGTTAGGGCACCATTGCTAGTCATTTAAAACATGGTTTTTTCTTTAACAGATGATTTTTATCATTAATATTTGTGTGCTTACAGACCCTAATGTTGTTTCTCCAAGAACCCTAAATTGGAAATCTGTAGATGGGGTTTGGTGTTAAGAAATAATACAAGATTCATGTGATAAGTAAGAGATATTTTCCATAGCAAGCCAAATTGTGATATTGCTATCAGGATTCAACTGTGTAGTTTTTTGAGTCAAACTCATTGACCTGTGATTCATGAGTAGTGGTTTACATGAACCCATCTCTCATGAGAATGAATGGAACACTTAGCACTCATTGGCTCTAGGTGATGCTTACGGAGGTGAAGCATTGGGACTTCCCAGGAGGTCATCCATCCCAGTACCACTCCAACTCGAGAACGCTTAACTATGGAGTTTCCTCCATGGTTAAGCCCACTCTACTTGTATCCTCATTTGCAAAACCTTCACCAAGTGTTGTGCCTTATGAACCATTCATTAGAAAGCCCCTTAAGCTCGTCAATTAATAAGTAGGAGATATTTTCCACAGCAAGTCAAATTGTGATATTGCTATCAAGATTCAACTGTGTAGTTTTTTGAGTCAAACTCATTGACCCGTGATTCATGAGTAGTGGTTCACATGAACCCATCTCTCATGAGAATGAATCGAACACTTAGCACTCATTGGCTCTAGGTGATGTTCATGACTTCCTGAGAGGTCACCCATCCCAATACTACTCCAACTCGAGCGCACTTAACTATGGAGTTTTCTCCATGGTTAAACCCACTCTACTTGCATCCTCATTAAATGCACTCTGCTTGCATCCAGAGTGGGTTTAACCATGGAGGAAACTCCGTAGTTAAGTGTAATCGAGTTGGAGTAGTACTGAGATGGGTGACCTCTATGAGCATCACCTAGAGCCAATGAGTGCTAAGTGTTCCATTCATTCTCATGAGAGATGGGTTCATGTGAACCACTACTCATAAATCACGGGTCAATGAGTTTGACTCAAAAAACTACACAGTTGAATCTTGATAGAAATATCACAATTTGACTTGCTGTGGAAAATATCTCCTACTTATTAATTGATGAGCTTAAGGGGCTTTCTAATGAATGGTTCATAAGGCACAACACTTGGTGAAGGTTTTGCAAATGAGGATGCAAGCAGAGTGGGTTTAACCATGGAGGAAACTCTGTAGTTAAGCGTGCTCGAGCTGGAGTGGTACTGGGATGGATGACCTCCTGGGAAGTCCCGGTGCTTCACCTCCGTAAGCATCACCTAGAGCCAATGAGTGCTAAGTGTTCCATTCATTCTCATGAGAGATGGGTTCATGTAAACCACTACTCATGAATCACAGGTCAATGAAAAGAACTCGGTCTATAACATTTAAAAAATAAAATAAAATTCGCATTGGTCAAAATTTCAACCAATGCTAGAACCAATTTTGACCAATGATTGGTCGAAAGTTTGACCAATGGACCAAAAAATTGATGACGAATCCATACTTTCGACCAATCCAATGGTTGAAATTTTGACCATTTGATTGGTGGAAAGTATGGATTCTTCGTCTATGGTTTGGTCCATTGGTCGTAATTTTGACCAATCGTTGGGGCAATCAGTGGTCAAAATTTTGACCATTAGAAAAAATGATGGTGATTTTTGAGCTTGGGATATCGTCGACATTTTGACCAAAAAATAGGTCAAAATTTTAACAAATAGTAGATGCGTCAAAAATTCAAGGAAAAAAGAATGACAATAGTTTTGGTCGTAAATTCAACCAATTACTGTCGAAATTTCAACCAATTTTCATTGAAATTTGAAGTCAAATTTACTAGTGTCACTATCTTCTTTTGGTGTAGTCTTCTTCTTTCTCAATTCCTCTTGTAGATCTTGCACTTGTTTTTGAAAAGCCCTAAAATCATCAAGACTTAATTCTCTAGTAGCTTCCTCCTCTAAGATCTCACAAGCTCTCCTCGGAGGCATCTTCAACAACTTGCTCCACAAGATCAACTCTGCTCTGATACCACTTGATGCAGTCAAGGATGGAGGATCCAATTAAGGACTATCCAAACTTGTAGCCAAATCACAACACAACATAAATACACAACAATAACACCAGATCTGAAATAAAAATAAGTATCTTTATTCATCAACAATTGATTACATGCAATGTGCCAGACTGTAAGGCCTTCCAGTTATGGCCAAATACAAAGAAAGAAATAGTTCTACAAGATCTCATAGGATCCAATAAACCTCTTAGTTAGTCTAGGTCTATAACATGACAACACACTGATAGATACTCCAAGAAAGATCTAAACTTGTGCCCACAGGCCACCAAGAAATCTTCTTGTGCCCAAGCTCGCAAGATACTAACTCTGCTATCTTCCAAATCTGAATTCTAGATCTCATCCCCCACTCCTAAAAAACTACCCAAACATCCTCTTAAATACTAATTCCCAGCCACAAGTTAGCTTTACAAATAATTAAATCCCCGAAAGCCTAGTCGGCTTCCACATATACCAATATTAAATGCAAAACATGGTCGGCTCTCAAATAGCCTTACAATTAATTAATTCATCCATGTTAGCCTCTAGATCCACATAGGAGAATGCAACATGCCAGATCTAGGTCTTCACATGTCCAATGGTCAATCCATAACACAAGGAACACGACCCAAATCAAATGCACCAGTTGGCCAAGCCGATCCATCCAAACAACCAAGTTGGTAAGGCCGATTATCGAGCAACAGAGAAATAATTGAGTGCTAGTGTACTGACCATGCCAAGCATGACTGAGAAATGTAGTTATCACTGAGGGCTAGGAGAACTGACACCTTCAGTTACTGAGTGTTCTTCAGAGACCAAGCACCCTGGTAAACACTAAAATTGAGGAACCAGACTCTAAAACTAAGAAAATACTCCACCAACTACAATCAAAACTACCAATCTACCTTAAAAAAAAACATATTTTTTGGTTGATACAAGATTGCCAAGAATCCTAGGATGCTCCTGCATCAAAACCAATACTATTTGAAAAAGAGTCTTCTCAATGTCTCATATGTATATAGACTACGTCACTACAATATTACATTTACTATTAAATTCAAAAATTGGTATATAATATACATAATATTGGTAACTAAATCACTGAATGGTTGTGGTTTCTCCAGAAGGAGAAGTGAAAAGCTTCCAACCATTTCCAAAACCAAAATGAAAAGTACATTCGATTATTTCATATTTACAAATTACAACTTACAAGTAAGTGAGTAACAAAGTTTTTTGTAAGATCCACAAGGAAAAAAGGATTAGTCGATGCGTAGACCAGAAAATAACCAGATCATCTCCTGCTGAAATGCCTCCTGGTCAAAGCCATGATCATAAAAAATGGCTCGCATCTCCACCTTGTCATGTTCTACTTCGAGTTCAAACATACTATTTTTGTATCCGGTGTAACTGGTAGCATGATCCCATGTTGCAAACATAAGATGACTGAGGACATCCTCCTAAATCTCCTCCTCCATAACCAATTTTGGTTGGATAATAGGTTATGGGTTCTCATTTGATGATCCCTCAAGTACTAGAAGACCCATTCTGTCATCCAAGATTCTAAATTTAGAAATTTACAAAGTGCCCTGTGTTCTACAATTCCACTACGGAGGAGTATATAAAGAAAATAATCACCAACTTTCTAGCCACAATAAATTTTGAAGGAATGTTTCATGTAAGGTAGCTTGCCTGGGAAAAGGAAATTAATGAATATCGGTAAAGAAAAATTACAGATATTGTATCTTGCGTAACTTGGCTCCGAAGTTGAAAAGAATAATAATGAATGTTGATGAATCATAGCTCATATCCTATAAAATTATCCTTTTTAATGTCTAATCAAAATCTTTGCCTGGATTATGTACCACTCAAGTTACGCAAACTGCCAGCGTTACCTCGGAACCACCATATCCTAGCTATGATTTTAAATTTTGAACTAACAACTTGGCAGTCGAATTAAATTTTGAAGGAATGTTTCGCGTAATGTGACTTGGCTCCAATAAGAAAGATAATGAATGTTTATGAATCATAGCTCATATCTTGTATAAATTAACCTTTTTAATGTCTAATCAAAATCTTGTCATCGATAAGTCTCATTAATTGCACTTCAGTGTTCAATGTCACTATAACTTCATGGCTAACTTACGCAGACTACCAACGTGGCCTCAGAACCCCTATATCTTACCTACGATCATAAATTTTGAAGTCACACAAATTGTAAACCTATCCTTTGCATATCTTTGTGGCCTTCAACTACAAACTGCCAACATAACCGCTGAAGTCACGCACATCGTCAACTTGACCATTACGTATCTTTGTAACTATGAGCATCGACCCTCATTTTAGCCTGTTGAAGCTACACAGAATGTCCTCACAAATTGGTCATCAGTAAATGACATGTAGCACCCAACTTGACACGTAGTCCTATCACTATGTTTTGAATATTCACCAATTTATATTTTTTATACTATAAATACTATTTTTTATTCGCCAATGTATATTTTGGTAGTTCTGAAACAAAAAAACAATTCGCCAAGATTTCCCACATAGTTTGAGGGACCATCAATGACTCGCCAAGATTTTCCACATAGTTTTAGGGAGCATGAATGATTCGCCAATTGAGATTATTTTTTTTTCTTTGAAAAGAAAAAATTTTCACCAATAATTTTTTTTTCTTTCTAACTTTCGCCACTTTTTTACACCTTTTTTGAAGAGGGGGTTTCTTAAAGATTACTCTGGAGGTGTTAGACACACTTGGAGGAGATGTGGACTTTCAAAGGAAAGGCGTATCATGTCTATTACTAGAGCATGCATTAGACACACTTGAAGGAGATGTAAATTTTTGGAGGAAATATGTCTCATTGTGCAGGGGAGGTGGGAACACTCATGTTGTGTAGATGGTTTGAGGTTTTGTGGTCAGGAGATCCATTGATGCGGGAAGCTTGGTGTCTCTTGGATAACCAAGGAATTCATGAGATCTACTGTTGCAGTCTGTTTAGTGTTTCTTGAGTGAGTGAGGAGGATTGGTGAATGAACTTCATAAAATTCTCTAGAGGGTTGGGTTTAAAACCCTTGCAACTTCCACTCTTGTTTGAATTAATGTAATAAGGGGGGAATGATCGTGTATTACATAAAGCAGGTTAGTTGGGAATTTATTCCCGTGGGTCAGTTATATTTTGGAAAATAAGGCTTTTAAAGCCATTACATAGCAATGTAAAATCATTGAATTACAATTTGAATACATTTTGATTTAATCAAATCATCAATTCATTACATTATCTCTATCAAGGATTAGGGTTCAGATTAGACTTTAAGATAAGGGTTTAGGATTAGGGATAGGTGTTAAGATTAGGATTAGGTTTTAGGATTAAGTTTAATACTAGGGTTAAGAATTTTGATTAGGATTAGCGTAAGTGTTTTGTTTAGGATTAGGGTTTAGGTTTTTTGTTAGGATTGGGGATATATTAGGATTAGAGTAAGATTTTTGGTCAGGGTTTATGATTTTTATTAGGATTAGTTTAAGTGTTATGATTAGGGTTAAGGTTTAGGGTTTTGATTAGGATAGTAGTTTGATCAGGGCTAAGGTTTAGGGTTAGGGATAGAATCAAGATCGGGGTTAGGGTAATAATTAGGATTATAGTTAGGATAGTGGTTTCGGATTAGGGTTGGGATAATGGTTTATTATTAGGGTTTAGGATTATAATTTTAGTTATGGTTTGATATTATGGGTAGGATTTAGGATTTTGATTAGCATTAGGGAGAGGGTTAACATCATAGAGCTTAGAGTTAAGTAAATATTAAGAAAATTATATGTAATTTTAGCATTATGGTAAAATGTGATGTTTTTTTTTCCATAGATTGCACCTTTAAGTAGGTGTCCAAAAATGTAATTTCTTCTACATCTATATCTTGTCTTATTTTGAGCAGATCCCTAGCGTTATATACTACCATCTTTCCAACCCTATGCCCACAGAGTTTTCTTATCATGTATGTAGGTTAATACTTCTCATTATTTCCTTCATATTCTACACATGTACATTTGGATACTACATTCATTTCACTTGTCCATCTTGTTTCACCCTATTTTACATTATAACAAGTTATTACTTCTTACACACATCAATTTAAACCACCCACTTCATATTATCCCAACACCAATGTAAAACATTACTAAACATTTAATTCCTACTTCTATTTAATCCCTTCTATAGAAATTTCCTATTTTCATACATATTTCCACCCTCATATAGGTGTTTCCTTATTGCAATACTTCACACTACCTTTCCATACTTGACCTTGTCACGCCTAACATCCTCCACTATTTTTAGATAATATAGTAGATACTATGTGCACTTTTATCATATTCCTAAGAGGTCACTATAGGCATCCATCATAATCCTTATTTCCAAAATATTTTTTTCTCATTTATTTCTACTATCTTTAATGTCTCCTAACTTTTCTAAATTTACAATGGTAAGGGGAGTGTACCATCCATGTGTTATCATTTAATACCACATATATAGATCATATCAATGAAAATATCAAATTGGTTAAAATTATCTTTGATACACTCAAGGTCCATACATTTAGGTAGTTATATTCTCTCTACCATGACACATATAGGGCCCAAGTAAGATTATAATATGGATTCAAGTTGCATTGTCTACTTATCTACATGTAACTAGGTCCATATTTCAATTTCTCAATTGTTGTATTTGTTCTTTGAGTAGTACAACTGCCTACATTTTATAGTAACTTACTAGACGATGGGTAGGAGTTATTTTAAATGGAGATGATGAAAATTTTATCACTTCAATTCAAATATATAAAACAATAGGGATAGATTAATGACTTTAGTTGACTAAAGTGGATCTATTGTAGAGATAGTGCTACAAAAACTAGTCATCTCCCTTGTTTAATAGCCAATATTATCATATGAACCTACTTAAGGGATTCATATATGTTATATATGAGAGACAATTTTATTTATTTTATACCACTTATATATGTTGTAGGAGGATAACAATTTGGTGCTCTATTCTTTTATTTTCCTTTTCCCATTTCATCTTTATAGTGGTTCAACCATCTAATAGAATATTTCTTACCTTTTAATTTATGTTCTTTACTTCATGTTTTTTTGCTATTATCCAATTGATTAATAAAAGAGGTATACTATATATATTTCTCTACCATCAAAGTAAAGGTTATCCTTTACAACCTTTCTTTTTAGGAAATAAAGATATGAGGGCCCAAAAGAAAACTCCTTTATCCATTTTATTTTATTATAAGGATGTGATAGGATTTCATTGGAGATACGAAGTTGTAGGTTGAATTATGCATTTTACTTTTGAACATGTAGAATCTCAATTCATGGTAAGTAAGATGCATTTTTATACTCATTTGATGTTATCTCAAATTAATCATTGAATTTCATGCAACCTTCCTCTTCTTGTAATAGAGGTGGGTGTACCCAAAAATAGTGTATTCCTCAATTTATTTCACCGTAGAGTTGTGATAAGATTTCATTATGAATATAAATTCATGCATTGAATTGCACATAGAAATTTTAAACGTTTAAAATATTTGTTTATGGTTTTTAGGATATATCTTTTATAGTTATTGATAATTTTCAATAATAGTGACAAAAAGGATTATTGAATGAGATGGAAAAATAAAAAGAAATAGATAGTGTAGTGGGTATCCATTCTATAATGCCATTATAATCCAAGTGGAGGAAAGGGGGTCCTCCATTTTCTCTGATCCTTTTCATGGGAGGAGAAATGGAGGAAAAATATGAAAACATACCAATGATATCCTATTTAAAAAGGATAGGAAAAGAATGAAATAAGATGAGAAAGAGATAGGGAAAGAAAGAGAAAGGAAGGGAGAGAAGGGGTGAGGGAGATGAGAGAGAGTATGATAATGGGAGAGGAAGAGGGAAATAATATGATAGGGAGGGACAAAATGGAATTAGGAGAGGGGAAAAGTAGGAGAGAAGGGATAGGGTGATGGAGAGAATGAGAAGGGTGAGAAGAGGATAGGGAGAGGGAAATATGGGGATTGGGAGAGGGAGAGAGGGAGAGGGAGAGAAGGATATAAGGGGGAGGGGGAGAGGGGGAGAGAGGTAGATAATTAGAGAGGGGAAGAGGGAGAGAAGGGAGAGGGAGAGGGAGAGGGATATAATGGGATAGGGTGAGCCTTGTGGTGGCTTATGCCTTTGTTTTTAATCTAGAAAGGGAATGTGAGATATAATTTTTGTTGAAACCTTATACATCCAAAAATATCACATCAATTATTATCAAAATAGTCACTATCTTGAGGGAACATTGGGTGATGTATTCCTTCATATTCTCTTATTACCAACATCTCATGATATTATCTTCAACACTTCACTTAAACATGAGGGATCATGAGATAATCTCAAACACTTGAGAGAAAGGGGATAGTGGAAGGGGAGAGAGAGAGAGAGAGAGAGAGAGAGAGAGAGAGAGAGAGAGAGAGAGAGAGAGAGAGAGAGAGAGAGAGAGAGAGAGAGAGAGAGAGAGAGAGAGAGAGAGAGAGAGAGAGAGAGAGGGAAGGAGGGAGAGGTGTGGGGGATGGAGAGAGAGGAGGGGAAAGATAGGGAGAGGGAGAGAGGGAGATGGAGAGAAAGGAATAGAGAGAATAAGGGAGAAAAAGAAAAGGGAGAGGGAAATATTTATGTAGGGTAAGAAAGATATAGAGATAGGGAGAGAGAGAAATAGAGATAAGTATAAACATAGGAATAACCTTAACTGTATGTACTCTAAATGTCACACCTTAAACCTTTTGTAGAGAGGGATATGAAGATATAGAGAGGTGATGGGAGAGAAAAGAGGATGAGAGAGGCAAGGGATAGGGGTATAGGGAGGGAGAGAACTAGAGGGGGGTAGATTAAGAGGCAAGAGGTAGATTAAGAGGAAATAATTCTAGAGAGAGAGAGAGAGAGATGATAATATATGGTTAGAGAGGTGGATATGTAATCCCAAAATATACTAATATAATTCATATAGGCGAATCACATATTTTAACCTTGTAGAGTATTTTTTTGTCATTATGATAAGGCATAGGAACATATCATGATGCATATTTGGAAATGAAATTTAAGAATCTACTAATAAGAGGGTATAAGATCTTACTAATTTGATGAAGGAGATAATTTCTATAAGGATACATGAAATAAGAAAAATAAGAACTTCTTTCCAACTATGAACTAAGTTTATGAAGGTTTCAAAACATGTTGTGTAGTTCAACCTAAAACTTCATATCAAAACTCTCTCTCTCTCTCTCTCTCTCTCTATTTTCAAAATCATCACCTCCTCATCCCACCCTCTCAAGCTTCCCTCTCTAAGTTTCTCCCTCCCTCCCTCTCCACCTCTCTACCTCTCCATCCATGTCCCATTACTCACCTCTCTATATCCACATCTATATATCTCACCTCTCTCTCACCTTTTTTTTTTTGTCTCTGACCTCTCTCTCCCTCTAAAAATCTCACCCACTCCCTCTTATCCATTTTCCTTTATGAAATATTACCTTTTCTTTAATACTAACTAAACATTAACCATAGGCCCAATTGAATCTTGATCCTAATTACACCCTAACTTTAACTAAACCCATAATTATAAGTCCACTGCATTTTATTTTGGGTGGTACCACATAATTTTTGAGTGTATTAAACATTTTAACATAAGTGTATTTGAAAACCTAAAATAATTATTAAAAGGTTTCTATTTTCTAGAGAGGTTATAGAATATCATTTTTTAAATTTTTAAATAGGTATACAATAAGATACGTATTCAAGCTTTATATTTTTTGCCAAAAAAAAATTATTTTAGAAATCTAAATGATTCACTTAATACACAAAAACTT